>CM050327.1:1864875-2395662 GCA_027475135.1 Bactrocera correcta | reverse complement strand
TAAAATTTCAAATCAAAAAATAAATGTGGAAAAACAACTAATTTCTTGGCAAACCACACACATGCAATCCTACATATGTATGTATATTGTTTACTGTTGACAACAGTGTTGCAGTAATCAGTTTCGTTCGCACATACATATGTATGCCCCTTTGATAAGACGAAAGCCAATAGCAAAGTAATAGAGCGCAATGAAAATTTATATGAATGTATGTATGTATATACATATATGCTTTAATATTCATATTTTTTATTGGTCTGACTTTTCAGCGAGACGCCGGCTCGTTTTTTGCTATCTTCATTCCACGCCATATCAAAACAATTTTCGCTTATTATTACCGTGAATACACACGTACATATTTATGTGTGTACATTACATATATTTTTATTTTATTTTTTATTTTTAGCACTTATTTTGATCTTATATATCGCCTGTGTCGGTGTGTGTTTTGTTTATTGCGCCTTAGTTATAATAATAATTTGTTTTTTTCACTTTTCGTCCCCAACTTTATTTTCGCCATTCGTTTGCGTACCCCGTCCGACAATGAGCTCGTTCATATGTATGTACATACAATAATCAGTTCTCTTTGCCCCCTTTGAATTCAGCGTCTGCCAAATGCAGGGTGTTAAGCAGCTCCACGCGGTTCGTTCTGGATTTCATTTGCTTGTTTTCACGAAAGCATGCTTTCAAAATAAGTGTGTTTACCCTTATGTGCTTATGTGTTGACGCCACGAAGCCAGTGATCGTCGGCTTTTATTTATTTACCTTTTTATTTTTATTTTTTTGTATTTCTTAATTTTTAATTTTTTTATGGCTGGCTCATTGTAGTGCTTACTTTAGTGGAAGGTACCGCTTGCCATATTCATGTGTTCGTTTTTGTTTTTGTGTATTATGGTCGACCCAGCGTGGCGGTCGAAATCGTTTTGTTTACTTGGCAGTTAGTTGAGTGCTCGTTTCATAGTTTTTACTTTATTCCCTCTTATTAGATATTTCTCAATTTTTGTTTAATTTCTTATTCTGTTTAATAATATTTTTTTTATTTTTTTTTTATTTTTTTTTTTGTATTTTTTTTATTTTTTTGTATTTTTTTCACTAATGAAAAGGTTTATTGCTTCAGAAGTTGAGTAATTTTTTACAAGCCGTCAAGCTGCCTGCTTTTTTAGCTTCTTTTTTATAAAGAGCCGGTTTTGGAGTTCATCAAGCGTCGTCGATGAAATCGAACAGTCCAAAATCGAATATTAAACAAGTCTTAGTCAAATGTGGTAAAAACCTTTATAACAACACTTTTGGTTATTGATTTTTAAAAGCCTTTTTAATGATTTTTCATTTGCATAAAGTTGTGGGATATATGTATACTATATAGTAAGTGTACTTATATGGGCAGCTACAGTAGCTTACAAAATTATTTCTCTTTAAAAACACTTTTTGGTCTCTCATTTAATCATTTAACTGGCGAATGACACGCGTGATGTTTTGCTCCAAGGTCTGAATCGAAGCGGGATTGTCCGTACGGACTGTAGACTTTACATATGGTCACACGAAATTTTGATGGCCAATCGACCGATACAAAACGTGAAATTATTTGCTCATCGAAGTGTTCTCGCAATAAATCCTTTGATTGATGCGATGTGTGGGAAGTGGCGCCGTCTTGTTGAAACCAAATGTTGCCGAGATCACGAGCTTCAATTTCAGGCATCAAAGAGTCGGTTATGATGACGCGATTGTTGTTGTTGTTTTAAGGGTTATCAATCCCCGTTAGGATGGTAAGGGTTATCCAGATTTTCGTTGAAGTCATCTAGCGGGAGGCCCAGGAAACGTGCTGTTTCGACGGGGTCGGAAATTTTTTTTGGCTTGTTTACATACCCATTCAGCCAGAAATGTGGCTCATCGCTGAACAAAATTTGTCTCAAAAACGTCGGATCTTCTTGGAACCTTTCTAGAGCCCATAGAGCGAAGCGAAGTCGTTAGATGTATTTTGTTCGCTTTCAATTGAAGACCTCGACGTAAAATGCGCCAAGTTGTTCCATACGTCAGTCAGAATTGTTGCGAACGAGTTCGAATCGAATCCACTCTCCAGGGTCTTCGTGTACATTCTCAGCTACGGCTGCTATATTTTTTACTGTGTGCTGGACGTGATCTATTCGGTCTAATAATGAGCGGTGCGTCGCAAGATGGGTGATTATGTTGAGCATAAGTTGAACAAAGCGCGGGAAAAACATTCTTTACAGAGCACGAATTTTCATAATAAAGTTTAAGAATTTTCAAACGTTGTTCAATCGTAAATATTTCCATGATGAAATGCCAAACAATAGTGAACAAAAATAACCTGACAGCTTGACATAACTCACACGTGATCTGTCATAAAAAGGTTATTGAAAAATTCATTATCATCTTGGATTACCCCTTATATATCCGGATTTATAAACTCGATCCGGATAAAAAAACGAATTTAATTTTCCAGTCCACGTGTTTCACCTTCTCGTATATTCCTAATTGCTTCGTGATTTCTCTCATTTTATGGAGATCATACTTATATTTCATTTTTCACATCTTCAAGATAACAAAGTAATTGGAATTACGGAGAGACTTTATTGTTATTGTAATGAATATTATTTTAGAAACCAATAAGAAACAGCGTTCTGCTTTATCCAGACATAATACTTATAAATCTTTTTGCTTTCAGCTGAAATCATGTTTGGCTTATCTCTTTTTCTTTTGTCTTCGTCGATTTAAAATGTAAAATAAAACTGGAAAACATTTTCGTACTTTGGAATATTAAAAAGATATAGATAGGAGATAGATGAAGATAGACTATTAACAATGGTTCTGGATATAAGCAAGAATATGTACATACATATGTCCTCATGAAACGTTCATACCATTATTATATACATATGCACACATACTTGCGTATAAGTGAGGTTATAAAATACGAAAAAATGCATTTCTTGCTTTACCTAACCGTGATGTGCAGTGTTATGCCCACGTCAGCGCCCTTTTTCTGTACTTTCTCTCATAAATCTTTAGCCCCATAAGCCAAAACAAAAACGAAGCGTTGAAAAGATCAAGAAAGAAGATAGAGGCAAAAACAAATGTAGAAAACTTCTACAGATGCCAAATGGCTTAGAGATAAAACCGAAAGAACACTCTATCCCATAGACGTTGCGACAATTGTGCACTATCGCTGTTGTTGTTTTGTCTCTCATTGTCTCTGTTTGCTACCTTCGCGCTCAGAATATACTCACATACTCACACACGACTCGTATGAGACGAAGCAGCACAATAATGCAATGCAAAAGGCTGAAATGATGGAAATGGCACCCAGCGTTGACAACAATTGCAATGCAGTCCGCAAAAAAGAAAGTCTACGTACTACCTCTGAATATTATCAACCTCAACCGCGACAATAAGTGCAAGAACAACAACAAAAAATACTGCAATAAAAGCAACAATGTCGATTATTTGCGCCACTCATATGCACATCAATGTTTGTGGCCGCTTTCATGCCTGGCGTGTGTATGGAGGTATACATACATACATATGTATGTATGAATGTATGTCGGCACATATTTATATTTAATATTTAATTCTCACAAGCTTTCTTCTCCAACGCTGCAGTTTTAAGCAGAACGCGCTAAAAATAAATAATTGCCACAGCATTCAGCAGCGGTAAGAGTGCAATCGGCGGCGACAGCAGTTGCAACCAACGTAAACTGGCAAGAATGCAATTATTCTGCTTTAATAATGAGATAACCGACTTACCTATTGAGAATGCGTGTTATTGCACGGTACCCTATATGGATCCCGCAAGATCTAGAGCATCAGATAAAAATCATGTTATATGTCAATCTCATAGAAATGAGTTTTAAAAATTTCCCCTATTAGCAACAGGCTGGGTTAGTCGATTTTCATAAGCTCTTCTTGAGTGGAATTTTTCACCATCAAAATCATTTGGTTTAGACACGAACAATTAGTAATCATGTGATGTAGAAACTACTATAGGTTTATGATTTTAGGATTTTGTGCGAATTCAAGCATATCCCGTTTTTTGTCCGGGGTAAACTCCTAAACAAACTAACCAATTTTAGTAAAATTTAGCACATTATGCCCAGTTTGGCCCAACTTAAAAGATAAGATAGTTTATAGTTCAATTATGTTTTAAGTCAAAACAAAAAAATATATACAATTATATGTACTTTTAAACATAAGCAGTTCAGAATTAAAAAAAAAAAAAAAAAAAAAAAAAATTAAGAGAGAGAAAGAAATCAAACTCAACTATCGCTGACAGCATTACACAGAACAAATGAAGATTTAAACATTAACGATAAACTTTTCGATGCAGCCGTCTTACTGCGTCTGATGATTTCCCACAGAGCTTGCCAGAAAAAACGTTTGGTCATCAAAAAGATTAACGGAAATTTTACTGAGAAGTTTAATGGAGAAATGGTGCTGTTGCAGCGTCTTTCAATGACTGTCAGAATCTACGTTACCATTCAGAAGACTGATTCCCATGGGAAAATATTCGTATGAAAATTTCAAATTTAAACCTTAAGTTCAATCCGTCATTTCGATACACTATTCGTAAGACCTTTAGATATTGTTATCTTATGTCATTGTCGTGTTGAAACTATTTGATGCCCTCAATGAAAATTATTTACTTATCTCTGTTAAGCTTTTTGCAGATAGAGATTCAAGATTTAGTGCCTGATGAAATTCAAGAGTTCTACATTTGGGTTGTGATAAAGCTGGGCACTCGAAGCGGAAGTGTGGAACCGTTTCCTTATTGCCTTCGAGTTTGCAACTGCGGCAAATATTGTTAGGGAGCTTTCCCATTTTGAAAGCGTGTTTTCCAAAGGGCCCATAATAAGTCATTTGTTTTTGTCTTGTTATATTTTGGTCATATCTATTTCGCTATCTGGTATTTGTTTGCAGATTTCCATCAGTTCTGAACTATTAGTTCAAATTGCATATTTAACTGCATACTGCTCTTTCTCGGTGCCCGCTAGTATTGTCTTCGCTCCAAATTAAGCACAAGTGTAGTTGACCTAACAGTGAGTTGAAAGCGTTCCTACATTGGTTGCCCATGCTGGAGTTTATTCTTGGCGATGATAAGGTTAGCAATGCCGTCTGGTCATCTGTGTTTATGGTCGCTCGCTGTATCTGCTCGTAATTATTCTGTAGAACTCTACATGCTTTCTCTATGCCTAGTACTTCCGCTTAGAAGATGTCAGCTGAGTTGGGTACACGGCAACAAAGAGAGAGAGATATCAAAAAATTAGAAGTATACCCCGTTCCTACTTCGCAGTCCATTTTAAATCCGTTGGTATAGTGTAAATAGTATTATCCTCACCTAAAAAACCTCTTCACGATTCATTTCTTCTTTTTTTGGCGTAGAGACCGCTTACGCGGCTCATGTCTAGACGATTTTAATGTAAAAAATACAACGTATTTGATTCAAAAGTCCTTTGACGAGTTTGAAATAGCTCTATATTGTAATATCTGTTCAACAAAAATGAAATGGTTTGCTGGCGGATAATATTAATAAATTAAAGAGGTCTTTAAAGTCCCCAAACAGGGAAATAGTTGGTCACCAAGGCCTCAAAACAAGACCATTAGTCCAAGGAGAACGATTTTTGAAGTTCGGCAAGCAGATGTCCAAAGCTTTATTACAAAAAAAAAAAAAGAAAAAATAAAGGAATTCAGCACATCTTTCCCATTTCGTAAAAAACTATAATTTGGCGCAAGCGTTCAAGGCATCTGAAGATAATTTGTGGTGTACTTACAAAACAAAATTTTTGAGCACCGATTATAGCACTTTAATGAAGTATGCTCTCATGTACGAATTCAACTCGATAGCTTTGTTGTTGTTTTTACTTTTATTTAATAATTGCTTTGACAAGAGAGCAAAAGCGAGTATGTAGGTAAATAGCGAATCGAAGACAGCTTATAATTGAAACCAAGCTCGCTGAACTTAGAGTTTGCGTTCTTGCTTTAGCTAACCTTTGTTATTTGAGCGTGTCTTTTTTCATAATTTAAAGAACTAATAATGTCCGCGGAGTCAATTTTTCGTTTTTTTAAGGAGGTATTCTACTCTAGAAATCAAATTTTGGGCAGTTTTTTGAATTTTATTTAAAAAAAAAAAAGCAAAAACCAAAAATGTTTTTACTATCCATTTTTTATGGTGTTTTTTATTGATATCTTAAGAATACAGAAAAAAAAACTTACAAGAAAATATTAAAAATTAAAATAAATAGAGGGGGGGAGAGACAGGTGTAAAAAAATGGCGCATCCTGGTGACATTGATCCGGACTCTCCTGGGGGTCTGAAAAAAAAAAATCAAAAGAAATTCTTAATCAGTAAGGATGCTGTTATAGTCCGGGAGCACGAAAATTTTTTTTTTTTTTTTTTGAAAAACTGCGACTGCCTGAAAATAAAAATCATTTTTTACGTTTTTTTTTTTTTAATTCCTGAATTTTTTTAAAATATTAAAAACAAAAATTTTGACGATGCTGGTAGGAACGATAAAGGATTATATAAAGAAGGTTCACACAAAATTTCAAGTAAATCGGTTGTATAGAACTTGAGATAATGCCGGTACCATGTGGAAAAAAGTAGTTTCGAGAAAAACGCGTTTAAAGTTTAGAAGACAATTCTAGTGAACACGGGCGCCACCTCACAAAATCGGCTGTACCTCCGAAAATAAGTCCAATTTTGAAAAATTCTTCCAAGGTCATATTTTTGAAAGTCTAAACTTTAAATATATGAAAAAAAAATCAAATTTTTCAAAATTCTAGATTAGAATACCCCCTTAAGTTAGGAGCTACTTAGTACCTGGCACCTATGCAACATTAGTCAAAGCTTTTTCATAAAATTTATGTATATGAGTTAAAGTTACTGGTAATTAAATACACTGTCAATTCAAGAATTATAAATCCGAAATGTAGCAGTATATTTGTAAATATGTAACAATATCCAAACATAGATCTAATTATGTTTATGTAGGCATAAATACATTCATACATAAGTATGTATGTACTGTGTAGTCTAATAATATAAATACTAACCTCCACGCACTTTTGTCAAATTCTTCGTGTTTATGATTGCGTCAAGGTTGCCATACACCTGGATGGCTACACTGAATACGATTCGTGGGCATATTAATTATGTATAGCAGAAAAAGTTGAGTTAAAAAAAATAAAAAATAAAAATAAAAAAATATCTGTAAGTAGTAAGTCACGTAGCACGTAACACACATTTACACTGTGTCGTGCAAGTTATGGGTCACTCACAAATTATCGATTTTAGTATTTTATTATTAACACCTCGTTGACAATAATCATGTGCTCGTGTTGTCAATAGCACTGTTCTATTGGCAGTTTGTTTTCTTTATGGCATTTAACTGTGTTACTTTTTTAGTATATACTTTTTGTTAGTATCATATGTAGGTTTGCGTTGAGTGACTTAAAACGTGTAGTTTTCAATAACGAAAAACAAAAAAACTTTTTGGAGAAATTTTCCAGCGATCAATTTTTAATCGATTTTTTATTTTTATGGGCGGCGCTCGCGGCAGATTTAAAAAAAAAAATTCGAACTCTTATTGGCTCTCACTGTAGATTTTCAAAACACGTCGAAATTAAGCGTGGTACAGCAGTCTCTTCCATTTCAGTTGTCTTGCTACGAAATTTGACTTAGATTTAACTGCCTTTGTATTTTTTGTATATTTCCTTCCGCATTTGTATGTCTGTCAATCAACCGAAATCTATACCAGCACTTATTTGACTGAATGTGGTTGGTTTCTTTGAAAGCTTACGTCAAAGAAAATCCGAAAAAGAAATAAAAACGGCATAAAACGACAAAAATAGCGCATAAATAAATACATAGTTAGTTATGTATATATCTTGTTCGTGTGTATGGCAACACCGTGTACTTGTTGTCTTGCCGCCGCACCTTTTTGTCCGGCACGTCGGCCGGTGCTCATTAATAGGCCTCTAATGCCCTTCGCATAAATTGAATAACACATAACATGAAAATGCAAAAAACGTATATAAATAAATAAAACAAAAGAAGTGCGGAAGATGAAGCAAATGCAAAGATACCATGCTTGAAATACGCAGGAATTTCGACAACTGTTCGCATTGAAGTCGAAAACGCCAACTGTCAAGTTAGATTGCCGAAAGTCTCATTTTTTAGAGGTTATTGTGACAGCTGACAAATAGAATAATCAACCCATTTACGAATTACGATTTACATTTGTACAAATTGTATTCATCAATGCACAGGGTTACACACATCTATAATATTTTAATGGCTGCTGTCCGAACTACCCTTGAAACGGCGCACAAATTATAGTTCATGTTGCTATTGTTGTTGTGGAGCACAAATAAATGTGAATTTTTGCATGAATTCACAAATTCTTAGAAATATTTATTATATTTAATAATTTTCATTCGACACGCCAATAATTAGGTTTTTGCATTTTTGGACGTGTTCCCTATAATAAATAAGTGCGAATTTACATTATTCCTAAATGCAGATCTAGTCACAAAATGGATGCTGAATGTCGACAATTCCGTCAGAATCAAATCGGTTGGCTGCTTTCTCTTGTAAGAGTTTTTTTTTTTTCAATTAAATTTCATTATCGGAGTCATCTGTGGCATATTAATGATGATCATTATGACAGATCAGCTGACTCAATTCAGTGTCTTTTGCAAGTTTTTCCATCATCATCATAGTCAGTTTCATATTGTACGGTATTTTCAATAACAATGGAACATTTTTGAGAATATAACAGGAGTTTTTTTTTGACGTGTGGTTTTCAATGAGGCCATATATTTTGGTTGTGGTGTTGGTATTTTTGACAGCTGTTAATTGATTTATACTCAATTTGATTTGTCATTTCCTAGTGAACGGACTTCAGATAAGATGAATATATCATAATTGCACCGCGACTTTAGGTTTATTGTGCCCTCTCCTAACTCACAAAGACTCACCTAGCCCCGCGCATATTGATAGGCTGCTTGCGAAGCGATGTGATCCCTGTTTGGAAACATGGATCCCAGGGGCTTTATCTTGAGACTGCAGACTGTTACGCAGTCAATTCGCAGGTGTTCTCTGCTTTAAAAAGGCTCGGAAAACTTTTCATGATATGGAGTGTTTGGTGGATGGTTCTGCGACTCCTGTGCCTATCCGCCCTGACGTTTTCGAGCCGTCGTTGTACCAATTGACAGTTACTACTATCCCTAAGCAGCAGCCTGAGAGTGGAATCACTCCATTCCACTTTGCTGCTAAAAATAACCTTGAACTTCTTGGTGTAGTTTACCGTTTTGGTAATGCTCTGTCTTGGGAGAAAAGCCAATGGTATGGCGCCACTTAATTCTTTCATCCGCTGGAATGAGATTACCTTACCTCTGCCACAGCCTTCTGCCGTCATTTGGGGCAGTGTGACAGATTACTAGGTCAAGTGGTGTCAGCTCAAAAATGACTTCATATGCTGCGCTATAGAGCCATGTTTAATGACTTTCCTATTTGGAGGAGGTGGAGGATGGTAATGTGGACGACAATTGATTCCACCAAGGCAGCGCTATATGCCATGCAGCCTTCGAAACAATCAGTTTATTGAAGGAAGTATTTGGTAAGCACATTATCTCGCTTCTTCGGCCGATGGAGTCACCGCCAAGATGGTGCTATTTGACACCGTTGGACTATTTTTGTGGGGTTATGTGAAGTCGCTTGCCTACGCAGAAAAATCCAAGACATTAAAACGTCTTGGAAGAGAATATTCGGCCCGTTATTTCTGACAAGCAGCCGCAATTACTGCAGGAAGTGGTTTAAAATTATGAAACTCATCACTGAAAAATTAAATCAATGTCTTTATCTTTGTTTCTAAAAACTTTGGTCCAAAAATAAAATATAACACTTTATAGAAAACAACTCTAATGTGTTTCTAAAACGTGTTTTTAGGCGGAAAAATAATTTCTCTTCCTAGAAAATATCGTGCGTTAGAAGACATGTTAGCGCAGGGTTGCATCGGAAGATTGGCTCATTTGTTTGAACATCTGGTATGTCTGTTCGATTCATTACTTTTTGACGCTTAATCGAAGTTCCTTCTACAGCAACAGTACGTCTTCACCTGTGAATTTTCCAGTCAAAAATGTTACCTCGATCGTTTCTTCATCGTTTTAATGATTATCTATTGAATTATCTATATTTCGACATTGGAAACGTCAAATACCATTCCGAAAGTGACAGATATTCAGTAAAAAGTCTAAAATTTACGAAATGAGTCGCTATTCACTAGAAGGAAAGTGGGAAATATTGAAAACTTTTTTCCAAAGTGGATGGTCAATTTGACCGAAAAATCATCTTTTCGGACGAGGCTCATTTCCACCTCAAAGGTTGCGTTAACAAGCAGAATTGTCGCATTTGGGGCACAGAAAATCCGCACGTAATCGTCGAGAAGCCAATGCACTCAGCACGAATCACTGTATTGTGCGGATTTTGGTCTGGTGGAATCATCGGCCCATTTTTCTTGGAAAATGAAGAAGGAACCGCCGTAACCATCAATGGTGAGCGATATCGCGCAATGTTTACCGAATTTTTCTTCAAGCAAATTGAAGAGGAAGACTTGGACAACATTTGGTTCCAGCAGGACGGCGCTACGTGTCATACAGCAAACGCTACACTCAATCTTTTACGCCCTATCTTCGAAAATCGCATAATCAGCAAAAGAGGTGATGTGAATTGGCCTCCCAGAAGCTGCGATTAAACTCCGTTGATCTATTTTCTGTGGGGAGCTGTTAAAGATAAATGTTAAGCCAACCATCCAGAAACAATTCAAGATCTAAAGTATGAGATTCAAGCTGCTGTAGCTGCCATAAGGCCTGAAACCATCGAGAAAGTACTTCAAAATTGGGTAGATCGGATAAGCTAGTAAACTCAGCCGTGGTGGTCATTTGTTCAAAATTGTTTTCCACAAATATTTTTCATAAAGCAGCCTTTTAAATAAATGTTAGACCTTTGAAAAATATCAAGCCGATTTTTTTATTGACTTTTTAAATTTAATTTTATATGGCCCACCCTATATATACATACATATGTATAATGAGAGCTTACACCTCTTAAAATATTCCGACAGAAAATGAAAAGGCACTTCAATCCATCAAAGAGAACGTGACAACATTTTTGCGTGCTTCCAAAGGACCTCGACAACTTTTTCTAAGAAAACACTACGCCTTCTTATTAAAATTATAGGTTTACTGCCATAGCTTGCATTAATTTGTAGAACTCATATACATATGCATACATATATGTACATATGAATACACTAAAGTACTGGAATAAGTTTGTAAGCTTTCCGCCGCTCCGCATTTATCATTATACCACACAGCTTGAGACTATAATTGAAATTATGTGTAATTTTTACTTTCCATAATTCCCACAGTTAATGCGCTTTCAATATATGTATATTCCAAGTTCACTTTCATAACTCAAATCGAATTTGGTGTTTGCCATTACTTTAAACCACTCATAGATATTTGAAAAACAAAAAATTGTCTACGCAGCTTACCTGCCTAACTCCATGAGAAACTTGTACATATACATACTTAGTGCGTAATGTGTATGTGTGTTTGTATATGGTTTATTTATTGCTTAAGGGTAACGCACATGGTAAATTCGAAAAAGTATATTAATGCCTTTGTTCCACTTTACTTTATTTAATTTTTATCGAATTTGTTGGAAGCAGCTGCCAGCCGTTTTTCTTCACGCTCCTCAAGAAGCACTTAAAATATGTAGTTGTGCTTGTTCTACATATGTACGTGCTGTACGCATATGCCCCATATATAACTGTAAGAATTTTCAAAATTTTCACTGGGGTGCGTTACTTCACATTGACCTACTGCGGAGCGGCAATCGGTTATGTATCAGTTATTTATGAGTTTGCCGCTGTAAAAATCCATTGCAGGAAGTGAGTTTCAAAGGCATAAATGCATTTTGAGTATAAAATTTTAACGTAGTACAGTGTTTTCTAGTCTTGTTCTAAAATATTTTACAACCCTGCACATACATTTCGCATATTGATGGGATCGTGCGAGTTGTCTGTTGACAGATTTCAAAACAATGGTGTGAACCACTTTTAAGTCACTCAAAACTTTCCTCTAGCGAACCGTCGTCTACTATGCGACCGTTTTCGTATTACTTCAAAATGGTGTTCCATATTTCTCCTCTTAATATACCTACATCCTGGTCACATTTTGTAAGCGTACTAGGTTTCAAAGTATTTTCTACGTTCTTCCAGTTTTCTTTGTTTTCAAGCATAAAAGTTACGATGTTATCCGCATTCAGGGTGACGTCTAAAGTGTGAAGCCTAGATCGCTGTGTTTGCTACCAAATTCATTTGAAGAACGTGTGGACATCTATATTATGTAGCGTAAAAACCATCTCACCATGTTTCTTCCTGTTCAACTACTCTCTTATGTTTCTGCTTAGCCTGGACATCCATCTACCATGACGTTCCTGCGCCCAATGGAAATGCATTTGTTCCAAGCTATCGTTTTTACTTTTCTTTTCCTTTTTTGTGGTGGTGACATTTGTTGCTTGCCTCTTCAGCGTCCACATTTTCATTCGTTCAAGTGCTAGTAATTTGTTGGACATGCTTTCGCTTATTATATATGTATGTATGTACGCGATTTCGCGTGATACTGTATGATAAAGCGATACTAACCTTACAGCAGCTGTGCGATACACATGTTTTAGGGCTTTGAGTCGATAGTTTTTTCTAAATGAATCTGCCCATAACTCTGCTCCGTAGAGTAAGACTTTTAATGTTGTCGACATCAGAAGCTTCCGTTCTCCTGTCTCGATTCGCCGATGAAAACCATCAACCTGCCAAGCAGGAAAGCTATGTTAGACGGTTTTTTCTCAGCGTGTTGGATTTTTACCCAGTAAGTAAGCCTGGATTCTAATTTTGCACCCAGGTAGTTGACTACCTTTTGCGTTTGTTGCCCTCATATTTATTATAGTCGTATATCCTTCTTTGTTAGCAATACCAGCTGCGTTTTTACAGTGGCAAATTAAAGACCTCTCGTGTCAAGACACATTTACGCTCTGATCACCTGTTAGAGTTACTACAAGGAGCGTTCCAAAGTAAACAGGACTTAAAAAAAAAAAATTATTTTTTCGGCAAAATCAAATTATTTTATTTGCACGGTCCAAAAGCATGTCGAACGAGTGTTTTGGCTCGTTGGCCGGTATGGCGGCCAGTATGCCGGTGCAAGCCTTTTGAATGGCCTCTACATCTCCATAACATTTTCCTTTAATAGGCAAATGCATTTTTCCGAAAAGGAAGAAGGCGCACGGTGTCATATCAGGTGAATACGGAGAGTGGTATATGGTTAAAATATAATA
Organism: Bactrocera correcta; assembly: GCA_027475135.1. Classification (NCBI taxonomy): domain Eukaryota; kingdom Metazoa; phylum Arthropoda; class Insecta; order Diptera; family Tephritidae; genus Bactrocera; species Bactrocera correcta. Next base: position 2,382,258 of record CM050327.1, on the reverse strand, counting down.
TTTGGCCAAATAATCATCCTTCGAATGTTGGATTCCGAGCAATTTTCAAATGTTCGGTCAAAATGTGATAAATTGATGTTCTGGAGATGTTCAATTCTATTTCCATGGATTTCAATGATGATTTCGGCTGATTTTTGATGAATTCACGCGCAGTTTCCAGGGAATTTCCGCTGATCACGGTTTTTGATTGGCCCACATGTTGATCGTCATTTATGTCCTCACGACCACTTTGAAAACGTTGAAACCACTCGTGCACTCTGCTATGGGATAGACAATCATCACCATAAACTTGTTTCATCAATTGAAACGTTTTGGTAAAAGTTTTACCAATTTTAAAACAAAATTTAATGTGGCTCTTTGTTCGAAGCACATTTTCGCACCGATAACACAAACATACTGACACTTAAAACGCAATAACTTCACTTCCAATAGATGAAATTCTCACTTGACAATCTATAAAGACAACAGATTCTAACGCACCAGTCAACATAAAGATGGCGCTACCAGGGGGCGCTAGATTCCTGTTTATTTTGGAACGCATCTTGTATTTTATAATGCAGTAGACCTCCTATAACATGACTTTATCGGCTTCGGCTCAACTTTTCCACGATATTCGGTCAATTGATCGTCTGTTTTCAACCCAGTAAGCATAGTTGCAAGCCTCATCGCCAGTAATAATACGTTCCATGACATCCTGGTAGTCGGAAAACATTGTTTCACACATGTTATGCAATGCCGTTTTCGACAAAAATTTGTGATTTTGGAACCAACCGCTTTTTCACTTTTCTTAGGCCGAAATGATCTTTCAAAATAGGTTTCACTGATTAATCCGATATTCCAACCAATAAGATTTCTGACAGTTAATAGTCGATTCTCTAACACCATATTGCTTCATTAAATGGCGTGTTGATAATGAGTTGATGTTGATGACCGTCCTGGATGTACTTCGTCGTCAACGTGTTTTTGACCCTCTTTGTATAATTTGTACCAATCAAGAACACTTGCTCGCGTCGAACCAATTTCACCGAAGGTCCTTTTCCAACATTCTGAACGTTTCGCCACCAGAAATTTGATTACGCAAATAAAATTTAATGGAACTTCTTTGTTGAATAATTGCACTCATCGAAAAAATCGCCGCATTGTACTTTACGTAGCTCAGAAAGACAAGAGAATGCTAAACACTAAGACTAATATTTGAAATGACATTTGGCACAGATGTCACTGACGGTCTTACCAACCTAGAAAAAAGTATTACGACGAATGAGTTTTCGTGCGAAATTTAAATTAACAAATCTTACTATTTATTGCCCCGAGAAATATGTCTTTATAAATTTTACTTAGTATATTTAAATGGCTTTAAGCGATTTGCTATGTTATTTAACATTCGTATTTTCTCATTTAATGATGAGAATTTAAATATAATTAAATCTTAGCATTTTTGATGTTTCGTTGTAATTACCTAGTAATCAAACATTATTTATTTGTGCAAATTAGTTAATACATTATTACTTCAATTGCTCACTCTTTGCAATATTTTGCTTGTTTAACTTAAAATAATTAGCAAATAATTATATAACACTTATTTCTGAGTTTTTAGTTTCACTCGCCCCAAAGTTCAAAATCTCTGCTTATTTTCCTTAACCCACTTTTACTTAAACTTGAAGATAAAAATATATACATACATATCTATGTCTACGTCTATTTGCAAAATTATTAAAACATTGTAATTACAACTGAGAGCAGAGAGTAGAGAGCGGAGTTGCACGCTCACTTTCTGGGTTAATTAGTTTGGTGCAATGGGATTTTAATAATTTGTTGAGAATCAATTTTTGATAGCCAATTATAAGCACGTGATGGCCACAATCAAACAAGTTAGCGGTACGTAATAAAATTCCACGGTGGGAATGTCTAGAGTGGGTTGAAAAGTGAAGTTAGGTTAAAACAAAAACGAAAAGAACTTCTTTCAGACAATTTATTTAATTAAAATTAGTATTAAACAAAGAGAGTGGTTGACTTCAATCAATTTGAAATCACGTGTAATTTATTATAAATAATAATTTTGTGTTTCATCAAGATATCTTAGGGATCAGTGTTGCCAAATTAAGTATTTCCCATTAACTTGGGATTCCGATTTATTAAATTCTGCCATGAACTTTTATGTACTACTGTGCCCAAAAAATAAGGTGACATTGAATTTAAACTGCGCGCGTCGAAGGATTTGGATAATTATTTTTTTTTTTAGGTTGGTAGTACCGTCAGTCACATTTATGTCAAAATATTCATTCATGTTTGAGACACGTGTCGTTTTGTGAGCTGCTAAAAGTGAGTTTTTCGTTTTTTGCGATGTCGAAATTTGTTGAGCAAAGAATTTGCATAAAATTTTGTTTACGGAATCAATTTTCTGCTGCGGATACGTTGAGGATGGTGCAGAAAGCCTGTGGTGATGAGGCTATGTCTAAAATAATGTTTACAAGTGGTATAGTGAGTTCCAAGCCGGCCGTGAACGTGTCGAAGATGAAGAGCGTCCAGAGCGACCATCAACCTCAACCGACGAAGCTCACGTTCAACAAATCAAAGATTTGGTGTTGAAAAACCGTCGATTAACAATTAGAGACCTTGCTGATGAAGTTGGCATATCGAAAGGCTCAGCCAATACCATTTTGAAGGATGTTTTTGGCCTCAAGCGCTTCAAATCTCGACTGGTACCGAAAACATTGAATTTTTTGGAAAAAGGCTTCGCGTTGAAGTGTGTGAAACGATGCTTTCCGACTACCAGGGTATCATGCAATGCATTATAACTGGCGATGAGACTTGGATCTATGCTTACGACCCCGAAACAACCGATCAATCGAGCGAATATCGTGCCAAAAGAGAGCCGAGACCAAAAAAATTGCGCCGAAGTCGCTCAAAAATCAAGGTCATGTTGACTTTTTTCTTCGATTATCGTGGTTTTGTGCATTAAGAATTCCTTCCAACCGGTCAAACAGTCATTAAGGAATATTATTTGAACGCTATGCGTCGTTTGCGTAATGCTATCCGCCTAAAAAGGCCGGCGAAAGATACCGCAAGACTTTTTTGACAAACTAATATAAATGGTCTGTATGATGGGCTGAGTCGATTTTGCCATGTCTGTCTGGCTGCATATGCGCGAACTAGAACTAGTGCATCAGTTTTTAAAATAACGATTTTTTTTGCTGGGACACCTATAGCGTACAGCTGTCATACAAACTGAGCGATCCGAACCAAGTACTTTAATAGAAAACATTTTTCATCTTTTGACGAGATGTCTTCACAAAATTTGTCGTGGGTTTTTGACTATGGTAATAATACGAACTCCAAAGAAATTTTTCAGATCGGATGACTATAGCATAAAGCTGCCAAACAAACTGAACGATCGCTGCAAACGAAGCTAATTTCTCCTGTTAAATAATGTTTTAATTATTTTTTATTAAATGCGAATGTCGAGATAAAGCTTCATCAGAATTATTGGAAAAAAATATTATTCACATTTCGACAATATTTTAACAAGTATTATATAATTTATGTTGTTTTAACAACATTTTTATATTGGATGTGCAATTTGACTTAATTTTGTACTTGTAAAAACTTAACCTCACAAAATTTAAGTGAAAATGTAAATTGTTGTTTTTGTGTTTCTCCTGTTGAATAAAAAATCGGTTCAGGGTTTATACTTAGCTACTAGCAACCCACATGCCAATCAATACGAGTATATACTTACATCCAATGCATACATTTGCTTAATTAAGTGACGGTATTGCATATACACAAACATACATACACATATAGTCGAGTACGTGTGCAGATGACTTGAAACACTTTGTTGTTATTGTAGTACAAAATTAAAACGAAATTGAGAAGAAAACATTAACGAAATTTCATGGCTGATAACTTTCGAAAAACACTGAACAGCACATGCATGCACATACGCATATACTCACACACTCGCATGTATACAAACGTAACGAAATGTAAGGCGAACCCAGCCTGTGCATAAGCAAGCATACTTATGCACCTAAGTACGTCAGCACTTGCGTAGTGTATGTAAGCGATTGTTATTTGAGCTATCGACACAGCCAGAAATGAGGGAAAATATTGTAAACATCACAGATACTTGTATATAAATGTGTGTGTGTGTGTATATTTGGCGAGTCAAGCTGGTCAACAACAGGCAACTTGCAGAGTAGACTTGTTAACCTCTTTGTTGTCGTTGTTGTTTTTCTCATACATACACCTAAACACGTACATACTTGCACACGCCGAAGAAAAGCGTTGCATACCAACAAATCGACCAATATAGCATAAAAAGGGGACACCGTGCCGCCGTGTGCAGTAGCGTGGGGGCAGGTGTCGGACTGATCGCTGTTGCCGGCAGATACATAGGTGTCGTATGACTTGGCGGCGAAAGAAGAACTCGTTTACTTGCATGTCACACATATGCAGCAAGCATCAAATGCAAACCACTTAAATGCAGCGTCAACCGAGAGCGTTTCAATTAAAAACTGAGCAGTGTGGCAACACTGTTGTGGTATGCAGTTGGCAGCAACTGCATAAGTTCTTGAGTAACTGCATACTAACTAAGTCATGCGTGCGTGCGAGCTTTGCGGCGTTTACTGGATCTGCAATTGCTTCTGTTTTTCATTTTTCTTATGAAATATGCATTACCTCACCAGTGCTGCCAAGCTCACATGACAAAAAAAAAAACAATTTTTCAGTTTGGAAATTTGTCATTTTGTGTATTGTAATAAATCGTTTTATTTTTGTTCTATTTTATAGAGTATTTTTTTTTATATGTTTCTCTTCAAAACTCCCTTTATTTTAATTCGAAACAGATGATAGACTCTTTTAAGTTGACTTATGGATTTTACGTTAAATTGGGACAAAAAAGAAAATACAATTTACGTTAATACATACTAAAGGGTGATACTCTCGAGGTTCCCTACTATTTTGAAGAAATAACACAGAAACTTCAAATTTAATAGGGAATGTTGATTATCATTCGAGAAAACATTCTTTGTAGACCAGCTCTTCCCGCGGCTACATATCAGGTGGTCCATCCGTTCAGTCCACTCTTCGATGATCCGTTCGAGCATTTGGACCGGTGACTGGCGAATGACACACATGATGTTTTGCTGCAAGGCTTGGATTGAAGCTGGATTTTTTTGAATAGACTTCAGACTTTACATATCCCAACAAGAAAAAAGTCTAACGGTGTGAAGTCACACGATCTTCGTGGCCAATCTGCCGGCCCAAAACGTGAAATTATCTGCTCGCCGAAATGTTCTCTCAATAAATCCATTGATTGATGCGCTTTGTGGGATGTGATGCCGTTTTATTTGCTTACATACCCATTGAGCTAGAAATGGCCAACATCGCTAAACAAAATTTGGCTCGAAAACGTCGGATCTTCTTGGAACTTTTCACGAGTTCATAGAGCGAAGCGATGCCTCTGGACCTACTCGTCTCGGTCATTGCCCCATCCATTGCACTTCTTGGACGACTTGGTGCCTTTACTTTTACGAGGACACCAACCAGCTGGGCAGTGGTACCTTCCCTGTTAAAAGACCGGACATTCCAGGTGCATGCCATTAAATCGTAATCCTTAATGTGTTTGCTGCGGTCTTCATCAAAAGGGTGGTCCCGAGGCTGTTATTTTTATTGGGTTCCGAACCCAGCGTACACTCCTGGGAAGGGATGGTTCGTCTTCTCCTTTTATTTCGCCCTCAAACGGTTGTTCTTTGGCTACCCAGCGGGTGCTTGGTGTAAGACTGGAAGTCGTGAGCTGTTTGAGCTTTATGTAAAATTATCGTTTCTGGCCACTCCCAAGTGAATGGGGTTCAGAGAACTTTCCGCGCTTCCGTGAACTTCTATCCATGACTCTATACTCTGAAATGAAAAATTCAAAGTATGTATCTTTGGAATAATACAAAACCAAACAAAATATTTAATTTTTTATATAAAAAAAAATATTGAAAGCTATTTTGCTGGAGAAACCCCCTATAACTCCTTAACGTCCGGCTAATGATCAAAAAAATGCAATTTTTTTTTAATAAAAATTTCGATTATTTATTATTTGAAGTGCAAATTTTTTAACAGAAAACAATTTTTTTAGGATCCGCTATTTTGTCAAAAATCGAAATTTTGACTAGTCCTTATATGATTAGGAATAAATTATCTATTATAATAATATGGATTTGAAATAATTTTGAGCAGAAAAATCTTCTTCACCGCCAAGACTTTTTGCGGAGGTGTTCCTGAAGTTAGGGTACGGAATCCAAGAGTCTCGAAAAATTTCTTAAAACGTATCACCGATATTTTTTTATTTATTAAAAATCTTGCAATTGTATATGGCCTCTTAAATGACTTTTTTTATTGGACACTTAAATCAAGAAACCTGCATTTTACGTCCAAAACTTTCACAGCAGTGCAAAGTAGCCTGAGCCAGAACAAAGTGGCGCGTAGGCTTCATTGATGTTCTACATTTCGCTGGTGATAAACGAATCCAAGCATGTGCGCAGTTGACATTTTCTTTTGCTATATTTTAGCAGACAGCTTTTGTCAAATCTGCAGAATTAGGGCGAGCTATAAACAAAGAGTTGATGAACACTTAAAAACAAGCATAAATGTAACACAAAAGCCGCACACAGTCGACACAATTTTTGCTGAAAGAGTCAAGTGCAATAAATTGGGTGATATTACTGTTATATTTATAGGTTATAAATATGAATAACAGCAAAAAGAAGAGCAATGAAAAAAGGAAAACAATAAAAAATCATTTACACAAAAATTGCCACAGTTTCATATTCAACAAAGAAGGGAAACCGAATTTCATAAACAATATAAAGCTTTCCACCCAACCGCCCGTTCGTTCCCCAGTTACACAGGATGGCGGCTGCAGATGGCTTTGAGTGAAGGCAACAGCACAAAAACATGCCAGATTTTGGAATATGTGTCAGCGACTGATACTCCCGCATTGTTTATTACAACACATGTACGTACAGCTGTATGTCTTGTTGACGACCGCTTTGTTGTAATTCACATTGTTGTTCTGCGTGCGTGTTTTCGAGTGCAGCCACTGTCAGTTGCAAAGGCAGCGCTGTTGCACAGACTACTGTCACAGCTGGGCTCAACTTGCCGCGTTGATAAAGTGCATTTTAGTGCATTCGCTTTTACGCACACAAACACGGTTTGTATGGTGGTGTTAATGTACTGACTTAGCACAGAATGGTTGACTCGAATTCGCATTTCTTTTTCACATTTCATATTTCCCACCTGCTACAAATCTGAATTTTTTATTTAGAAATTTTACGAATTGCAGCGCTCTGCATTTGTTATGAATGCCTTACAACTGAATACCAGAATATTCAGCTTGAGCGTTTTATATTTTGAAAACCCAGAATTTGTAAAAAGAACGCAAACTATTTATTTTGTCGCCTTCATAGTGATCCAACGATTTTTCCAGTCCTCGAAACACTTTTCATAAGCACTTTTTGAGATAACTTTCAGTTCTTATAACGAATTTTGTTTTATGTCTTCGACCGGCTGATCGGGTTCCACGGAGGGGAGGGGGTTTGATCTGCTGAATACGGTGGTTGATCGCTGGCATTCATTGCAGTTTTTGGCTTAAAATTCGGTCACAATTGTGGCTCGATGCGATGGTGCATTATCATCGGGTAAAATCCATGAACTGTCACTTCCACAATTTCGGCTTTTTCGACGGATGTTCTCCGGCCTCTCAATACGGCAAAATAGAACTCCTTATTGACCTTTGGTCCCTCCGAAACAAATTGATGATGCACCAAATCACGATTATCAAAAAAAAAAAACAATGAGTATCACCTTGATTCTTGAGCGACTTTGGCGTGGTTTTTTTTTAGTTTCAACTCGTGCTTTTCCTTCTATTCCGCTGATTGTTGACTTGTTTGCATGTCAAACTCATAAATCCATGTCTCATCAGCAGTCGGACAAGTCCTGGAAGTACGTATTTCCTACCCAAAAATATATACCAAAATCATTCTAACGGACTCATGAGAGATGCCCACTTCTCTAACCATCTCTCTAACACTTCCTGACGATTTTCAAGCACCATATCCTGCACTTCTTTAATATTTTCATCAGTTGAATAGGTCGAAACTCGTCCAGAACGAGGCATGTTTTCCACCATATCTTAGAATCCATCTGACAGTTGCAAGAATGATTATAAATTTTTTTTTTGTTCGTTCATGTAAATCACTCGTCAATACTCCGATGATAAAGTTCATGACCGGCCGTGGCACTGAGTCTGTTGCCTCATCTGCAGATATTCAAAGCAGCTTTTGTTTCTAGCTCAGTTTACGACTTTGTTGTACAGAAGAGGCACGTAACTGTGTCACAGCCTTGATTCGCAGGATTTTGATAGTTGATATATTTCGAAAAACATTTGGATACCTGATCTTTTTTCATTGGGATCTATAGCATATGTGTTTCTGGCTTATGGCTAATATTCCGTCAAGAAAATTTTTGCTTGTGAAGGGGGTTCGTTTCTCTGAGGCCTCTTTATGTTTTGCCGTTGCAAGGTGTTGCTTCACAATAAATATTTTTGTAGTCGTAACAGAGCGCAACGATTTACTTTCCTTCGGCATTGTAAATTAACCACCACAACACGCAAAACTTCTTTGGTAATCAGCTGATCGATAGCTAAGCTTGTACACGTTGCCAGATGTATTTGCAAATTTGGACGCTTTACATTGCTGCCAGAAAAAAATTTATTTATCAACTTAAATATAGAAATGTTCGTGTAAACAAAATAACGTGTTCTTTTTTGTTTTCGAATAAAATGTAAGAATGTGGCTTAATAGGCAAAATTTCTGAAACATGCTTTTAAGTATTAAATATGCAGACTTTCTGGAAAAAAAAAATATCGAAATAAAAATAAAAAATCCTTCGATCAGGTACTAATTTATAATGTTTTCAAAAAAGCTGTACAAATTTCATTTACATTTCAAGCTACTGTGGTAATGGTTGAAAAACGCTTTGGAAGTTTTACACTTAAGTTCCGGAGCCTCTAGAACTCTTTGCTAATTGTCGAAGAACTCGAAAAGTACTTTACTTCCAATTTTCAGCGAATATTTTTAACACATTGACGGACAGTAGGAACAAGTAAAGTTCGAAAATTGACACTATGCCGCAGTGTCTGTAAACGACCGTTTCGTTTTAGACGGCTATCGCCGTCATGCCACATAGTGAACTTCGCTTTGACGGCTATAGACGCAAGTGTCCGTCAACGTGTTAAGATATATATTTACTAAGTATGTATAAGAAAATGCAAAAATAATTTTTTTAAAAGCTGGCTACGCCTAATTACTATTACCGACGGACTCAAACTTTCTGGAATATTTGAAAATCTGACACAAAATCGCAGAAATTTAAAAATGTTGTTTGGATCAGAAATTTTTCATACTAAACACTTGAAAATGCGATAGGATTTGCCAAAGCTGAGAGAAATCTTTTGTGAATTAGCAACAATTTACAGATTTCGAATATTGTTTATAAATTTGTCAAATTGTGACAAAACCAAAAAATATACTAATTTTGGGAAATCGTGCCCAAAGCAAAAAATAAACTATGTACTTTTGGAAAAATTTGGTAAAAACTGACTGAGCGAAGTGAATAGTGAACGGGAGCCGGATTTAGGGCTCTTTAGTGTTTAGTTGTTTAGTCGAAGAGACCTCTTCCTCGGAACCCATACGTCGTAAATCAATATGCTTTCGGTGAAATCCTCCATATGTCGATGTTGCTCGTTACGTCTATGACATTTTACTACAACACTACTGTGAAGTCTTATTATTCTGAATGCGAAATCAAGCAAATACATACATAAGTATGTGATTAAAACCACAAAACCACGCCATGACACGAAGCTACGTTTCATTAGGGGTATTCAGACCAGCGTTGTTAATTCGTTAGTCGTTATTCGGTAGTTTTTTACATGTATTTTTTTTTTTGTAAAATTAACAGACGATCGTTCTACCGAGTAACGAACTATTTCTCTGGCAAGCTTGATAATTGTTTCGTTACTCGGTAATATCACATCAGCTGTTCTCCTGCTTCTCTGTACATCAATTTAAAGTACTTACCGGTAATAAATTTGATCTGCTCAACATAATTTTCAATTAAATGACTGGCAATTTTTGATTTTCCATTTTTTGAGGCATTTTTACTCTTTAATAAAATTGAATCAGCTGTTTCGGAATAAAATTTACCATACTACAGAGGTAGAACAAAAAGTATGTTCATAGTTAAGCCTTTTAACGAAGTATCAACTGACGAATTACCAAATTAACAGGCTTCGGTCTGAATACCCCTGTTATACAATCAAAATACAATATCAAAGCTAATTTGCAATGACCAACCAAAAAACAACATCCTTGTCCCAGTCTATTAACAAGAGCATAATAACGCAATTTCACATAGCAGTTTAAAATTTTAGTCCTAACTAGAGTCCACTAAACTCGATAGCTTGCGACTAGCTACTGGTGTTAATTTTCTTATGAATGCTATTTGAATTTAATACTTTGAGACGCAGCTCTATTTTACGAAAATACGCGTAGTCGTAGCTACAGTAGAACATACCAACGCACGAGTATCGCTAACAAGCAGCTATAATTCTAGTAAGATAGTTGGTATTTTTCCTGTTCGATTTCCATTAGTCGATTGGCGAACGATGGTAGGCCGTTAAAAAGTCAACCAACCTACATAAATCAATAGAATTGTTAAAACGCGCGATATCAGCACTTTACGAGCGGCTGTATTTATTCAATTAATAAATGCTGAAATGAAATGAAATGAAACTACCAAACGAAGCGGAGCCTAACGAATACACACGCGCAAGAATTCACACACTCGCCCGTACGAAAGAGTGCTAAGTGATTGCGAGAGCGCGGCGAAAGGGGAAGATGCGGAATAATCAGTGGTTGTTATTTATACAATAAATTCTGTTTGCCGATACACACGAAGCCGCTGACTGATACTTAATTATACAATTTCACCCAGTGCGAAAGCGACACACAAGTGTTGACGTCGCGTTGTTGGCGTCAGCTGCGAAGAAAGCGTTGACAGCCAACTGCGACGCTGCTGACAGCGGCGGCGACTGCGACCGCAACAAAGCGACGCGGATTTTCATTGTAAATATGCACACACACACACATCCACGCATATGCATATGCTCGTAAACTTTGTACGCGAATCGGTCAGTGCTTATCACTGTTATTGGCATTGTAGTTGTTGTTATTGTTAGTTGTTTATCTATCCGCTTGTTGACAAAGTAAATAAACCCAGTTTGCGGTCGTCTCAATAGGCAACAGTCGCGGCAGCGCTCGGGCGTCTGACTTTATCGCCATCGCAGTTCGTAGTGTTGGTGCGATTGTCGTGACTGCGCGCTATACGACGGCGACAACCATGTGCGTTGTTTTGCAATTTTATTTATTTGAGTTTTTCTACATGCTTGTTGAGTTGAGTTCGTAAGTTCGCTTGTACGCTTGTACGTCAGCCTGTTTAATTCGAGTCAATCAATAACAACGTGTTTGTGTTGTTTTCCCGCCGTTGTCACTAGCCTCCGTCCCATGTGAAATACATATGCACAGTGAGTGTTGATAATAATCGCTTTTCTGTTTTTTTTTTTAAGTTAAATTAAATTTATTTAATTTAAATTAAAAAAATTTCCGTTGAAATCTTGTCTTTCGTCTGTCGAACAACTCGATTTTATTTTATTAATCACAGTTTTTAGAAAAGTTCAAAGTGCAATTGTTTTTTGCAATATTTCTTTCAAAAATTTTGTAAGTTTAAGTTTCTTCTAGGGGTCGTGTTGAATCTCAAGCTCTCTCTTATTTGCGTCTTGGAGCTTCAATGTGGCTTCATGAATCTCCTTCTTCATCTCTCACTCCTGTAGCGTATTTTCGTTGTTTGACGGCCGGGCTGCGCTACTTGAGACGAAGATACACGCTACTTACTCCCCACGCCATAATTTCGATGCTTTCACATAATATACATATCCACAGTTTCCTTTACCAATATTAGTGAGGTATCATTCCTATAATTTCAATAGGAAAAACCAATGGAAAGTGGACATTTTTACAAAAAAAAAAAATCTAAATTTCGCGACATTTTTTTTTTTTTTTAAATAGTAGTGCTCGAAAAAAAATTCTTCGTCCAAGTCTTTAAGAATTGTATCTCAAAGACCTATGTAAAATTAATTGAAGATTGGTTGAGTAGTGCCCGAGAAATCTTGGCAACCGACTTCAAAATCACAGTCCTGAGAAAAACGCTTTTAAAGACAGCTTTTAAAGACTTAGCCTAGATATCCTCGAGCGCACAAGTTCTCAAGGGTGTATCTTCGAAACTACTCGGATCAACTTGAAAATTTTGGACAATATTGTAGAGGTGTTGTAGAATTAATAAATAAATTACAATAAAATAAATAAATTTCTTGAAATCTGTAAAACCTTACCCTGGTCTCCATCAAACCTAGCGCATCTTGCAGTTTGAGCTCAACCTCTTTTTATTTCTCCTTCTCCAAGGGAGTTGTTTCGATTATTGAGTACCATGAGTCCTCTTGGCTATCTCGCTGGCTGTCGCAGCCACTCTGGAGGTTGAGGGTTTCTACCAATCGAGCCTGACGTTTGGCTTTCCAACGTCAAATTTTTCCTCGGTCGTTTAGTCGTAGCCGGCCCCGCTGTTTCGTTTCCTGCGAACCGCTATCTTTTGGCTTCTATTCCTTCATCGTTACGATTTGCGAATCTGGGATCCTTCTTCGTCCGACATAGACTTTTGTGAACCTCGGAAAACGTAGCAACGTTGCTTCTTCCTCCATACTGTATTTTGTTTTCGGCGAACCTTTACCCCTACCATTTTCTACCCGCCGCTGGGTATCTCTTTAGCAAAAGCCAAAGTATGCAAAGGAAGTTACCAGGAAGAGAAGAATGGATACATACCTCTACCTTAGCTAGACGCCGCCATCTCATACCAGATGCCAAGCCGTAATGGTGCCAGCACCGACATCAAAATAATTATTGGTGTTTGGTATAGGCTTGTCTCTCTAAAGTACAAAAAGTGGATTCGGCGATTTTTTACTATGAGGGAAATTATTTAACAAAATTCCATTTAAAATTTGCGTGCGGAATCAAATTTCTGGTGCCGAAACGTTCAGAATGTTGGAAAAGGCCTTTGGTGATAATTGTTTGTCGCGAGCAAGTGTTTTTGATTGGTGTAAAATATTCAAAGATACTCGAGAACGATTTGACGTCAAACCACGTCCAGGACGGCCATCAACATCAACGATTAACAGTCAGAGATCTAACTGGCATCGTTGGAACATGGGAAAGATAAGCGAAAACCATTTTGAATGATCATTTGAGCCTAAGGGTGCCCGCAGACTGGACGCTTAAAGCCGAGCCGAGCGGAAATTCACGTGTTGCGTAAATGGGAAAATGCGCTCGGCTCGGCTTTAAGCGTCCACTCTGTGGGCACCTTAAGAAAAGCGAAAGCATGATGGGTTCCAAAATCATTAAATTTTTTCGAAAACGGCGTCGCGTCGTTGACGACTGTAAAGCAATGCCTTCCTAGTACTCGGATGTCATGAACCGTATTGCTACGTATTATTACGGTGGAATTTATTTATTATTTTATTTGTATTTTCTGCAGTCTTTAATTTCCAATCTTAGCTTTAATTTGATTTATTGGTTTGAGAACTTACATTTAATTCTTTTTATCAAAGTTATGTTTGTGTTGCTTTTTTAATTTATATATATAATTTTCAAAATGAAGCGATATTTTTTCTTATCGCTACACACGACGATTTCGCTTGACGCCTGCATATTAATGACACACACTGTTGGTTCGTGTATTCTTATTGCGTATGAGCGTTTAAAGGTTTCGAATTGTTGCTGCTATTAGCAAGCTTTGATTGTTGCTAACGACTGTGCACATGGGCTTGTAGTCGTTAGTCTTCATGCTGTTGTTGTAATAAAAATCGTTTTTTATATTATTCAGTTGTTGCTATTGTTGTCGTTTTATTAGCGTTGAAATACGCATATGTAAAAGCAAAAGCACCGCGAGGCAGTGACGGTGAACCCCAACCTAGTAGCGGATCTTCAACACATGGCAGCTCGCTTGCCTAGTGGGGGGCGCACTCTACTCGTAAACGTATAGTATATAACGGCAATTGCAGTTTGGCAACTGTTGTTGCAATCAATTTGTCGCTGCATGCATGAATACATACATCCATATGTGCAATTATGTGTGCGTGTGTGTGGTTTGGCAACTGTTGTGTTAATTTTGTTGCTTGTTTTGGCATTAGCGTCGGCGTGAACGACGTTAGCACCGATGACTAATCGATGTTTTCACCCGCTTTATTTACCACAACCGCGCTCGGCCCACATGTGTTCCCTTTGCCACGGCAATGCATTTTGCCAAATAACAGTGCGTGTTTATAACTGTATATGCTTACATATTTTCCTATAAAAATATACTATGTAAAGGTGTATATAATTATTTGTTACGTGTTGGGTAAATAATTTGCAGCTTTGCATTTGTTTATTAGCGTTTTTAATGATTGCAACAAATACCAGAAAATATTACTTCGAAACAGTACTTGTATTTATGTAAGTGTACTTTACAAATTATCTACATAATTATAGTAGAAGAGGGGCGTAGGGAGAAGGTACTTTAAGTTTTAGTCAACACTACTGCATTTTCAAGTTGCTGAAATAGTAATAAGTGTGTAATTAAATATTTTAGGTAAATATTTAATATTTTTTCCCATATTGTGATACTGAGCTTCACTATCGTAAACATGTGATTGGCTGTAATTGTATGATTCGTTAGAGAGCTGTAAATGGAATGAATACATTGTTTGTCTCTTTTATCTATTACATTCCTTAAGGGGTTAGGGGTAGTCAGAGGCACGAAAAACGAGAGTTTTCAGTATTTTTTTGCTACTAAACCATGTTATTTTACAAAAGTAGTAATATTGCATTATTGTAGGATGTGTTGACTTGAAGTCACGAAAATTTCAAAAAAAAAAAATTTAATTTCCAAAGTTATAGTTGTTTGTGTTGACCCTGTTCCAAAAAAAGTACTTGCGCTGACAAGCAGAAGTCCTTGGAGATTCATCTAAAAACAATCGGACAAAAAAAAATTTGTTTTATAAATAGGTTATCCCGAACCTGATCGAAGGAATTTTTTTTTTTTTTTTCAAAATTAACAAAATGGCGGCCTCAGGAAATTTTTTTCTAAATTTTTGCGGAAAAATCAATAGTTAATGGGTCTTAAAAAATCGAAATTTTCGAAAAAATAAAAATCCTTCGATCAGGCCCGAGTTTATTATGTATTCTAAAAGCTGTATAAATTTCATTAAAATATAATATTGAACGGTTTAGCGCTTTGAAGTGCCCGAGCTCTCTTTCTTATTTCTCGAATAACTCAAAAACTAATTATCGGATCAACGTGAAATTTTCAGGGAATATTTCTACAATATTACACTTAACGAAAATGCAAAATCAGAAAAATTAATTTTTTGAAAATTTTAACTACCCCTAACCGCTTAATGGGGTTACGATTTGCGCTGACCATTATGTATATGTATTTCTGAACTGGATTCTTTGAAATTCAAAAAATCAAACAGATTTCGTTAAATTAACATTAAATCTAGTAATTAATGGACGCAATAAGCATAAAATGAAAAATTTTTACAAAAACGCGGTTTCTGAAAACAAAAACCGATTTTTGACTAAAATTTGTGTCGGATTAAAGTATGACATTCGAAGAATATTGCATACAATTTTCATGAAGGAATTAAAGCAAATGCGATAATGACATGATTTATTTGAATGTGTTTTGGAAAAGTAGGTCTGCGGCGCTTTTCATAACTTGGTGCTGTATTTTCCGAAATCAAAAAATTTAAGTTCATACCTTAAATAAGTTTTCCTTTTTACGCCGAGAGTGTTTTTCAAAATTCCAACTTTTTTAGAACACCTTGTAGGATAAAGTTCCTAGCTTAACGTCAAATTGGCTAATTTGTTTTGTAAAATAAAAATTATTAACTAATTTAAAATAATTATCCGGCGTTAAATTGAAAATTATGTACAGAAATAGTGTTAAAAATTAAAAATTGGTTGCTCCTGTAATTTTGAAGTTATGAAGGCTATCGATCTTACAAAGTGTGTTCCAAAGTAAACAGGACTACGTTGAGCATGGTGCAGAAAGCCTTTGGTGATTAGCCTATGTCCAAAAAAAATTTTACAAGTGGTATAGTGAGTTCCAAGCCGGCCGTGAATGTGTCAAACACGAAGATCGTCCAGGGTGATCATCAAACTCAACCGACGAAGCTCACGTTCAATAAATCAAAGATTTGGTGTTGAAGACCTTGCTGATGAAGTTGGCAAATAGAAAGGCTCAGCCAATACCATTTTGAAGGATGTATTGGGCCTCAAGCGCGTCAAACTTGTCGACTTGTACCGAAAACATTGCATTTTTTGGAACTGCGTCGCGTTGAAGTGTGTGAAACGATGCTTTCCGACTACGAGGGTGTCATGAAATGCATTATAACTGACGATGAGACTTGGATCTATTCTTACGACCCCGAAACAACCAATCAATCGAGCGAATATCGTGACAAAAGAGAGCCGAGAGCTCAAAAATCAAGGTCATGTCGATTGTTTTCTTCGATTATCGTGGTGTTGTGCATTATGAATTCCTTCCAACCGGTCAAACAGTCAACAAGGAATATTATTTGAACGTTATGCGTCGTTTGCGTAACGCTATCCGCCTAAAAAGGCCGGAATTGTGGAAAGACAATTCTTGGTTTTTACACCACGATAATGCACCATCCCATACTGCCCTCGTAAGTCGTGATCATTTTGCCAAAAACTCAACCCATATCATTCCGCAACCACCGTATTCACCTGATCTGGCGCCGTGCGACTTCTGGCTGTTCACCAAGCTCAAAAGACCGCTCCGGGGACACCATTTTTATACGATAAAGGAGATTCAAGCCGCAGCGAAGACGGAGCTGAAGGCCATCCCGGAAAGTGACTACAACCACGGTTTCGAAGATTGGAAAATCCGTTGGCATAAGTGCATTGCATTGGGAGGGGTTTACTTTGAAAGGGGATGAAATTGATTTGGAAGAATAAATAAAGAATTTTCAAAATAAATACAATGTCACCTAATTTTTTGGGCACAATTTTATAAGTAACTTGGAATAAAAAGCAGTTGGAGTTGGAGTCATTCCCATACATATAAATTTCATCACTTATACAGAGTGTGAAAAACCTCTTTTCTGGTGTGATTTCACAACGGGTCCTTTGGGTGGGTCCCTCTTGAACCCACAAGACATTCATAAGTTAGGTCAACTGTAGTGTTTGAATGCATTTTTTTGAATATTTTTTTTTGATATTTTGAAAGTAGGAAAAATGTAGCTTTAGAAAAGAAATAATATATACCACATGTTCTTCAAATATAAACAAGTAAATAGATTTCAATCGCAGTAGTATAACGAAGTTGAAAGTAGATATATTTACATATAAGTGTGAGCATATTAAAAAGTGCTCTTATTTAAAAAATCTAAATTTTATTTATGAACATTCACCTTTTGCCTACAATAAAACTTCAATTTGAAACGCTCTTCAGCAGAAAATGTATGTCCATGCTTAGGCCGTTCTCAGAATAACACAGCAGCAATGTTTGATTAATGAAGCGACAAATATTAATTAAATGTAAACAAGTTAGCAATATTATTCATAAATTAGCGCAATAATATTTTGACGTGCTGATATCTTATATTATTATACTAATTATTACTCAAATAGTAAACTCTATTCTCAGAATTGTTTTTATTGTTTCCTTGAATTTCTCATAAAAAGAAAAGCAAAACAGTGCAAATAGCGCCAAGATCTGGTTTAATGAGCAAAAAGTCGATTTCTCATTGTTTGTTTTGCATTTGCTTCAGTATGATTTTCAAAAGATAAGCGCTGCCACATAGGTTATTCCTGTTTTTGTTTATCAATCCGCTAAAAAAAAAATTAAATTGCGGAAACGAATTGCGAAAGAGCGCCAAATGAATAATTAAATACTGTGTTTCGCATTAGATGTCTTTCTTGAATTATTTTACGCGTGTTTGCGTTCCTATTCCGTTTGTTATTCGTTTTGAAGGTCAACTGCAAAACGTTCAAAGCGCTTTCTAAATATTTTTTTTGCAGCGCTTCATATCGATTTGTTTCAGTTTTGTTAAGGGTATTCATGTAATTGGATATTGATTCTGGTTGTCTTTGAAAAATGCGTGCATTTAAATAAATTGAAAGTTAATTTGTTTCGAAATTGGTAATATAAAACCATGCTTATATACCCCGCTTAGGTATAACACTGCTATAGCGCTGATAATTTTATTTTTATCGAATTCAAAGAAGGTATTTTCAGTCCATCAGCAGTTTGCTTGCTTTTCTAGACAGTACTGTTGCTTAAAGCACCAACGGCAGTGGGTGAGCGAATGAATGTGTCTCACCCCGCACTTGACGAATATGAAAAAGATAAAATACGGCGCATTTTGAGCAGTGTTTGAGGTCTAGGACGTCGTGATGTTCGCACCATATATCGTGTATTGTTTGTGTCCTTTGTCACTTATGGAGCCGCTGTACGTTGGGAAGCAGTCTCAACAGTCTTGGGGTCGCAAAAACTCCTCTCAATACAGCGTTGTATGATGCTTGTCTGTTTTCCTGTATGTCGCACCGTCTCAACGGATGCTATGCAGATTCTGTTAGGTGCACTCCTTCTTAACCTGAATGCAACAGTACACTGTATGACAATCAGGTTAAGAAGGGGATGCCATTGCTGCTGAATAACTGGATTTCCGATGATGATGTGGAGAGGGAGGAATATCTATGGAGCAGAATGTTTCTAGAATGATAGGGTCAAATGTAAACAAGTCCGCTGGGACAATAGTCCTAACGGTCGAGTGACTTATGAGCAGATTTGGGACGTTGGGTTTGTTAAGGGTAACCCAGCCTTCAGCCTTCAGACTGCGTCTAAGTCTGTGTTTTCCGCTAAGGGTATGGGCCTCTGAGTGCAGGACTCGGCCTTTAGGGATCTGAGTAGTATGTGGATTAACTGGACTGATGGACGTTTAGATGTTAGCGTTGTGATCTCCGTTAAGCGTTTAACTGAGACTTAGGGATAGCTTTTTGCGTGAATGGTGTGTGCATGTAATATGCGTATGAGGTCCTCTGGTCACCAGTCCAGAGCAATATGGAAGCTTAACTGGTAGTAGTGTGGGCTGCGAGGTCTGCCCGGAGATTTAATTCTGGTACCACGGGGAGAAGGAGCCCTTGGAGTTCGCTCCAACTTGCTCATGTGAACTGAAGTATCGTGTTGGCTGCGGCTAAAACCCGTATGTGGGAAGAACTGACACTTTGTCTGTTGAATGTGGAGTTGTAGTGCAACCGGGTGCCGGACCTAAAGTACGGTAAAGCTTTTAGATGGGCCTCGAACCCTACCAAGGGGGTTAGTGTCTGTTCCACTGTCAATTGGTACTGAAAATGTCTGGTAGTGAAAAAAGTTTTAAGTTTTTTCGTATTTTGTCAATAGATGTCGTTGCAGTCGTATATCTCCAGTGCTACCAATCACATTGTGTCATACCATATAGTGTTGGAAAGGTGAGGTTTTAAGCTTTATTTAACCAAATTAAATTCGAGGAAATTGAAAATTTGTTACAGCTGTTCAAAAATGAGTGAAAATAATGAAGAAGTTCGCTAGTTCGCAAGCCACCAAAGAAATTTGTGAAGTTTATGGAGACAATGCTGTATCAGTTCGTGTAGCACAGCAATTATTCGCTCGCTTCCGTTCTGGAAATTTCGATTTACGCTGATGAAAGTTTTACACTGATGGAATAATCTCTCTAGCAGAAGAATGACAAAAAGTGATCGACCAAAATTTGTTTATTTATTTATAATAAATATAAAAAATATGTTAAAATTTAGAAATACGAAAAGACTTTTTCGACTACATATTGGGAACCTTTTGTGAAAGAACTCAATGAAAATTCTGAGAACTACGGCCTTCTTGATTGTTGTCATATTTTTTTGAGGCAAATACTCACTTTTATAATTTTATATTATACATATAATATATACCAAACACACAATATGTACAATAATAAAAATTTTTTCCATGTTTTTCTAATAAATTTTTTTTTTTTTTATTTTTCAGGTAATTAGCAATTGTGAAAAGTCGAAATGAAACTATTTATGCACACACAAAAACGAGTTGGTGAGTTGAAAACTGTAGCAAAACCTGAGTTTTTACGCTTATGGGCGGATCCGGCTTGCGAGCTGTTTGCCAAGACACAAATATTATAAATAAGCGCAAATGTAAATCGAATTATATTTACGTAATCAAAACATACAGTGTAGTGTATATTGATATTTTTATTTCCATTCGCGTCAACATTTTTTTTGCTTGTTCATGATTCTAATTATACATCATTCGCACAACATGCCAGACAGCGCTGTTTACCTGCAAATCAAGTGAAATGATTGTATTTAAAATTTTAAAATTCTTCCACTTTTATTGCGCTTTTTTATTTATTTATTTTTGCTATAATTTTTTTTTCTCTTGTACTAAAGCAGCTACACTGCACACCACCTCATTTATTTTCGAAATTATGAAATTTCTGAAAAATCACATTAGCGGCTAAAATAGCTTGTGTGCCGACTTTCAACTGTTGCAGTGCTCGTTGTTGCTGCTTTGCTGCCGAAAAGTGCACGATGCAGAAAGAACACAAGAAAGTGTGCCTGAGATTAAAATTTTGGCTGCAAACACTTCCGCATAGCTGTGACACCAAATACTAAATATATATACATACATATATACGTAAATATGTTTGTGTGTGTGTTTGCGTAATTCCAGTGTTTTTATAAATTGTCACTGTCAAATAAGAATGAAATTCAAATAATTTTACTTCAAGTTAAGTGCATAAGAAGCAAAGTGTCTGCCGCTGGTTGCACGAGTGCATACGAATTTGTGTATAAATTTTTAGAGCTGTTTCGTATTTTATGGCATCAAGCATATTTTATCAGAGAGATGCTCGCTTGTTTGCCGCCAAACCCATTTGCACTATACTGGGGCTGCTACCTACAATGCTGGTCCAACAGTGTTAAAGTGATTTTTTTGGTAAGAAATGTTTTTCAAGAACCTTCCTTTCATAATTAACAAGTTTGTGGAATCGTTTTCGCCTATTTTTAAACAAAATTGTTCAGCTCTTAAAAATTGATTTTGAGTGCATTCATTCTTGGAATTCGCAGTTGAGAAAATGCACGCACCTACAGTTTTCATTGTTGTTGTTGCTAATTTAGCAAATTGTTAATATAAAGTATTCGCTGATGCTAGATATATTTATAGTATAAACAACAGTTAGACATTATGCCAGCAATTTTAAAAAATATCCATAAACTATCTGTTCGTCAAGTGCCGTAGATCAGAAATATAAACAGCAACCCACGTAAAGAAATGTTTTTCATAATCTATGTAGATTTTTCGACACAAAAATATGTGCAACTTGCATGTTTCTTTTCTTGGTTTGAAATGTCTTGCAACTAAATGCTGTCATGCGTTGCTTTGCGGTGACATCGCGACAACGTCAAAATGTTAGCCCAGTTTCTTAGTGCTTGCTAATTGTAGAATGCTTAGTTTCTTTGAATCAAGTCATTTAAATATAAAATATTTGGTTCGGGAAAGGCATTTTTGTTGTTACTCAGCTGTTCATTGCTCCCAGACAGTTTCTATAGAATATTCGAAAGAGATAAAACTCAAAAGTTCTTGCGAAACCTTACTCTCGCTCTTACCTCATTGAACTCATTGGAAAATACAAAATACAGAAACTTACGGGTTTTTCATAAAAGTTTCGAATATCAATGAAATTCTTTATTCTTGTGAAAGTACATTCAATGCCATTATGTATGGCGTTCGATTTCTTTTGCACGGCCACCGCGTGCACGCTTGCAGCAGTCCATATGCTGGACCCAATTTTCGACAGTTTTCAAGCATAATTCGCCGTTACTGCTGCAACTTCACGTTCAATGTTCGTACAAAGTTCATCAATTGCCGCTAGCTTGTTGGTATAGATCATACACTTGACGTAGCACCACAGAAAATTGTCTAACGGCGTCAAAGCGCACTACCGAGGCGACCAAATGACTGGACCATTTCGTGAGGTAACACGTTTACCAAATTTGGATTTCATTAAATCGATTGTGACATTCGCTGTGTGCCTCGCGGCGCCGTCCTGTTGGAACCACATACTCATTGTCTAAGTCCATATCATCCAAATCGTGCCAAAAATATTCGGTAACGATTCCCATTCACAGTAACGTGCCGGTCTTTATCATTACGGAAGAAGTACGGCCCAATGGCGCCGCCTATCCATAAACCGCATCGCACGTAATTTTTTTTTGAGATGCAATAGTGTGTCATGGAGTACGTGTGCATTGCTGCCTCACCAATAACTCATATTTTGCTTATTGACGAAGCCATTCAGCCAGAAATGAGCCTCGTTGCTGGAGATGATTTTTCGATGAAAATCCGGATCATTTTTAAGTTGTTGCTCAACCCAATTCACGAACTTACGACGATTCTGGTGATCAAGCGTCTTCAGTTCTTGGCTCACTTTGATCTTGTAAGAATGTAGGCCACGATCTTTTCTCAAAATTCGCCATCACTACGTTACAGAGATGCCCAACGCTTGAGAACGACGTGTGTGAGACTTATTTAAGTCTTCCTCAATTGATGTGCCAGCGGCAGCAATACTTGTATTCTGAACACTACGGGCACGGCTTTGTCTCACTGGCTTGGGGTCATTTTGTGGATTAGAATTCTTCCACTAGATGAGCTATTGTTGATTTGACAGGACGATTATAACGACTATAAATTGAGCGTAGCGCTCTTAAGGGGGTATTCTACTCTAGAAATCAAATTTTGGTCAGTTTTTTGAATTTTATTTAAAAAAAAACCAAAAATATTTTCTATCTTAAGAATACAGCAAAAAGATTTTACAAAAAGATATTAAAAATTAAAATAATTAATTGAGACAGGTGTAAAAAAAATGGCGCTTCATGGTGACATTGATCCTGACTCTCCTGGTGGTCTGAAAAAAAAAATCAAAAGAATTTCTTAATCAGTAAAGATGATGTTATAGTCCGGGAACACGAAAATTTTTTGTTTTTTTTGAAAAACGGCGACTGCCTGAAAATAAAAAACATTTTTTACGCTTTTTTTTGAAATTCCTGATTTTTTTTTTAAATATTAAAAACAAAAATTTTGACACGATGCTGGTAGGAACGATAAAGGTTTATATAAAGAAGGTTCACACAAAATTTCAAGTAAATCGGTTCTATAGAACTTGAGATAATGCCGGTACCGTGTGGAAAAAAGTAGTTTCGAGAAAAACGCGTTTAAAGTTTAGGAGACAATTCTAGTGAACACGGACGCCACCTCACAAAATCGGCTGTATCTCCGAAAATAAGTCGAATTTTTATAAATTTTTGAAAGTCGAAACTTTAAATATACATATGAAAAAAAATCGAACTTTTCAAAATTCTAGAGTAGAATACCCCCTTAAAGTTGAGGCCACTGACTCCGAATTTTGTTAATAAATTTTAATAATTTCGACTCGTTGTTAGATCGTATATCCTTCCATGATGAAATGGCAAACCCTACTAAAGAGAAATCGTTCATAATGGAGGTCGATCGTTGACTTCACGAACTGAATGCTTTGTGCCATCCCACTACTAGTTAGGGGTTTGATAAAGTTTACTCCCGAATTCTGCAAAGTTTTCAACGCTTCCGTAGCTATGAATTCTTTGCAAACACAAACTTACAAGTGGCATCATAAAAATCGCCAGATATTTACATATGGAGATCAAACTTGAAAGGTTACCAATCTGGGAAAACTTTCTTTTTATCACTTTAGTTTATACTATGTTCAGACCGAAAATTTAAAAGATTAGATTACATTTAAGCATTTCATAACCCAAAAGTGTTCTCATTGCCGTTAGAAAGATCAAAGAACAGCTCTTATTGTCATTCATAAAGTCACATCGCTTAATATTCATCAAGAGAAAAGATTGTCACATAGTATTTTGAAATAAAAGCCGTCTTCTTTTTATATTTTCCATATAATAGAAATATTGGATGCATTTTTTCGTTTGTTAAGTCGATTTTCAGGTAAAATTAGATTTATTGCTTAAAAAAAATTGGTTTGTTTACATTTTTTCCCTTTGTAGTGTCTAAATCAGCTGTGATAATGTAACAGACTTCCAGTGCTGCCAAGTAGATTGCGCAAAATCAGAGTCGCACGGAGAGATTTAGCGTGGATCAGTTCAGATCATTTCAACTGTCATTTTTGTATGGCCAAATCTTGATAAATTTTTAAGATTAGTGGGATAATCCATTCAACAGCCCAAATCGTGTGATTAAATGTCGGTCTGAACATAGTATTAGTTTTGAACCAGTATGCATCAGATGAGTTTAGCAATTGCAGATATTCATCTAAAATCGTGGCTATCTGCGTCCTTTATTATTTTACGCACTCGGAGTTCGATTACCTCATCTCATAGCACATTTTATCTTATACACCCGCACATGTTGCATAGAGTAAAATGGTCTATTGTGCCACGTGTTTCGTAAGTATTTCAAGACGTGAAACCAATCAAAAGCTATAAATAACAAGTAACAACATCAAATCCTCGTTTAGCACGAAACTCATGAAAATTGTGATTTATCATAAACTTAGTAACGCTGCATTACACTCGCGCCTCTTTTGCAATCATAAATGCAATAAAACCAAAAGGTCTTCAGCTGTCATCCAGAATTTTGCAGTGTTGTCTTTTACCTCGTGTTTGTTGGCGAATGCACTTTTAACTTTCGGTTTTTATATCATTGGATTTCTCATTTTCTGTTTACGATTTGTGTTTGTTTTGACAAGTTTTATTATTCTTGCTGCTTTGCTTGTCAATTTTCATTGCAAAACTTCGGCTAACAAGCGCGGCGAAAATTGTTGCTGATGGCGGCGCCGTCGTCAACTCACTCACTCAACCGCCAATGTCTCTCGGCTATTGCACAAACGGCGTCCCACTATTCGCTGGCTGTTTTGGCTGCGTCATCCTGCCTAGACATGCGTATATACATACATATATGTGTACCGACACATGTATTTGTGTTAGCAATGTGCGCCGTCTGTGGCATCATTCGTCAGCCCACTACTGCTGCTGAGGCCGGCCTGGCTTGGTTTTGGTGTGTGACTCACGTCCGCTAAGTTTAGTATGTAGGATTCAATGTGCTAGCATCAGTTTGGAGTTGGCGTTTGATGTTGACACTTACGTGTGTTTGTTTGTGTTTTTGTGCTTGTAATAAGCACAAGCTTTTCGTTGCGTTTACTTATTGGCCAATTGTTTTATTTGTCTTGTTTTATGACACTCTTAAAATTTCCGTCTGTCATTTTACGATTTGCAAAAGTGTTCAAACATAAAAATAATTGCATATCTTCGCTATTTTAGGCAATAGTGTTGCGCATATCTTCAATATGTTATTCGAAAATGTTGAATTTAAAATGTATGCCATACTTCCTACTACTAAATAATAAAGAGTCACCGCCCTTGCAAAGAGTAATGCATTTCGAGGTTTCCTACTTTTTTTTTAAAGAAAAGGCACAGAATCTTTATAAGAAGAAGGAGAATGTTTATCAAAATTAATCATTCGAAAGAGCATTCTTGGGCATTTTTTTTTTTGTTTTTTAATTTTCTCGTTCAAATGTTGGCCACGGCTACGTCTCAGATGGTCCATCCGTTGAGTCCAATTTTCGAGGACTTTTTCGAACATTTCGACGGGTAACTGGTGATTGACGCTCATAATGTTTTGCTCAAAGACCTGAAGCGAAGTGGGTTTGTCCGCATAAATTTAAGACTTAACATATCCCCATAGCAAACAGTCTACCTGTGTGATATCACACGATCTTGATGCCCAAACGACCGGCCTAAAGTATGAAATTATCTGCACATCGAAGTGTTCTCTCAATAAATCGATTGATTGATGCAATGTGCGGGAAATGGCGCCGCCATGTTGAAACCAAATGTCGCCGAGATCACGAGATACAATTTCAAGCATCAAAATGTCAATTATCATTGCGCAATAACGATCGCCATTGACGGTTACGTTCTCATCGGCATAATTTTTGAAGAAATATGGACCGATGACTCCACCGGCCCACAAACCACACCAAATCTTTGTCTTTTCTGGATGAAATGGCATCGGTTCAATCTCTTCAGATTACTCTTCGTTCCAAATGCGGCGACTTCGCTTGTTTACTTACTCATTACCCATTGAGCCAAAAATGAGCCTAATCGCTGAACAAAATTTGATCTCGTTTTATAAATCAGTCCGAGTTGATACGAACAACGCCGAATCGACTCCAAGGTCTTCGTGTACACTCTCAGCTATATTTTCCTCCCTGCACCTTTATCAGGCTAATATACGGTGGTTGTGGAACTATATGAGTAGAGTTGTCGCAAAAGACGCAAAGAATCATGAGCCGCAGCTCTAGAAATGTGCAATATTCGGAGAATATGTCCAATGGGGCAGTATTGTAAACCCTGCCAATGCTTTGTTCGCGTTATTTTGTTATTTTTTCAACGATTTCGTAATCAAACAATCCCATAATGCTATAAAGTAGTCGATGATGATGTTTTTAGTTGTTTTCTTTTTTCAAAATAGTCAACAGAACTTATTACACCCGCATTACGTATATTTTGGTAATAAAAACATTTTAGGCAGCTGTCTGTCGAATGACTCCGAAATAAGATGCTTCATCAATTGTCACATATCAACTGAAGGATTGTTATTGAAAAGCGCCTAATACTCTCAGAATCATTATATACTTACATAGATCTTGTATTTATTGGTTTGTGAACTCACGTGACACCATTTTTCAAAGAGGTACCTTCTGATTTATTGGCGTAGACACAGCTTATAGACGAGTATACAACAGTGGGCTGTTTTTTATTGCCCAACCCCATCGCATAACTCTGGGTAGAGATGTTTCGCTTTCTCACTTTAGCTTGTCTTCATACAGGGGTTTGTTTTTTGTTTTTTTTTGATACCCAGAGGATACTTGGTCTAGTCTAGCCATATGTAAAAGAATAGATTCTCAGAGAATTTTCCTCACTTGCGTGATCTTCTAGACATGGCACCATTCTTCAAAAGATCTATCACATACCATAGTTTTCGTCGATCTGCACTCCTTATACATATATCGTTGGCATCTTCGGAATATCAAGTATCTGGATCTACCGCATTTTAAGGTCCTCGAAATCCACTAAGGATTTCTTAGTTTCTTTAACATGCTCACTGAGACTGGTTTCATGGTCTTCAGTGCTTATACCTCGTTGCCTATAAGAAACCACTTATGAATGGCGCTTGGTTTACTATGCAATCCGAATAGAACTCATCGAGCCTAGCTCTGACACCAGCAGTATTTTATACAGTGTATACATACTTCGCGGCAAATTTCTTATGTGCCCAAAAAATAAGGTGACATTTGTGAAAATTATTTATTCTTCCAAATCAATTTCATCCCCTTCAAAGTAATCCCCTCCCGATGCAATGGACTTATGCCAACGCATT
Organism: Bactrocera correcta; assembly: GCA_027475135.1. Taxonomy (NCBI): domain Eukaryota; kingdom Metazoa; phylum Arthropoda; class Insecta; order Diptera; family Tephritidae; genus Bactrocera; species Bactrocera correcta. The sequence continues at coordinate 2,354,541 of CM050327.1, read as the reverse complement.
TTCCAATCTGCAGAAATACTGGTTGTAGTCACTTTCCGGGATGGTTTCAGTTCCGTCTTCGCTACGGCTTGAATCTCCTCTATCGTATAAAAACGGTGTCCCCGGAGCGGTCCTTTGAGCTTGGTGAACAGCCAGAACTCGCACGGCGCCAGATCATGTGAATACGGTGGTTGCGATATGGGTTGAGTTTTTGGCGAAATGATCACGAATTACGAGGGCAGTATGGGATCGTGCATTATCGTGGTGTAAAAAACAGGAATTGTCTTTCCATAATTCTAGCCTTTTTAGGCGGATAGCGAAGCTGTTTGACCGGTTGGAAGGAATTCATAATGCACAACACCACGATAATCGAAGAAAACAGTCAACATGACCTTGATTTTTGAGCGATTTTAGCGCGATTTTTTGGTCTCGGTTCTCTTTTGGCACGATATTCGCTCGATTGATCGGTTGTTTCGGGGTCGTAAGCATAGATCCAAGTCTCATCGCCAGTTATAATGTATTGCATGACAGCCTGGTAGTCGGAAAGCATCGTTTCACAAACTTCAACGCGACGCCTTTTTTCCAAAAAATTCAATGTTTTCGGTACCAGTCGAGATTTGACGCGCTTGAGGCCCAAAACATCCTTCAAAATGGTATTGGCTGAGCCTTTCGATATGCCAACTTCATCCGCAAGATCTCTAATTGTTAATCGACGGTTTTTCAACACCAAATCTTTGATTTGTTGAACGTGAGCTTCGTCGGTTGAGGTTGATGGTCGCCCTGGACGCTCTTCGTCTTCGACACGTTCACGGCCGGCTTGGAACTCACTATACCACTTGTTAACATTTTTTCTAGACATAGCCTCATCACCAAAGGCTTTCCGCACCATCCTCAACGTATGCGCAGCAGAAAATTGATTCCGTAAACAAAATTTAATGCAAATTTTTTGCTCAACGACACGTATCTCAAACACAAATGAATATTTTGACATGAAATTTGACATAAATGTGACTGGCAGTACTACCAACCTAAAAAAAAAAAATAATTCTCCAAATCCTTCGACGCGCGCAGTTTAAATTCAAATGCCACCTTATTTTTTGGACACAGTAGTACTTTGTTCAGGAATATCTTGGTTTTTGAGTTATAGCTTTGAGATTTCGTACACATAAGTATGTATTTATGTCTTTGGCTCACTCAGAAGCTGCTCATTTGCCGGAATCGCCGATATCGGACAACTATATCATATAACTGCAATATACATATGTAAACTGGCTGATTTAATTCCTTTTATGGAGAAGCCGGTATCTTCCCAAAATTTGACATAGTAGATTATTATACAAGTACAAGTCATCGCTATATTGTCCGCAAAATTGTAAATACCTTTTACCCTAACTTGTTCTGTTATAAAAATGAACCAGTGAAGATATTCAAGCTGCGCTGCAGCCGAAGTTAACATTTTTCTTGTTTTATCATAACTGTTCTCTTATCAAAGATATTATAGTGGTTACACTCTTACCACCAACAGTTTCTTGCCACAATCCATTCCTAAAATAAAAACTGTATTACAATTTTTTTTCTTACATTTTCATAAATATAATGTCAAACTTTTAGTCTTTGTACCGGTTGGGTTTAAGAGCATTGCATCTGTGTGTATACTTAACGCCACGTGGCTATGTGCGAGCGAGCTGACTCGCTAGCGCAGATATTCTCTGCAAATAATGTTACCATAAATGGTTATAAAAATAAATATAACTTTACTACATCCATACATACATGCATACATACATATATTACTACGTTGTGATCTCCCGAAAAATGCACTATATACTATATATATGTATATTATTTAAAGTTATTTATTTATGTTTTTGCTTTTCCGGCATTGCTGATGAGTTCAATGCCCGGGCTTCCGGCGTCATTGCTGTTGCTTTGCTTGTTGTTTTTGTTGTTGGAATTACCGTTTCACGTCAGTCCAATGTTTGTTCGTTTTGTCCGTTCAAGCGCGTAAATGACACTTCGAATGACGTTTAACACTCAAACTGCCAAACAAATACACACGAACGCGCTCGTTATTCGGATTTTGGTATTTTAGTTGCTGCAGCAACAACGACAACACGGCAGCAACAACGGTCAACAAAGCTGCAGAGCTGTTGCGATAGCATTAAAGCCATAAATTATTCAACACCTTCGGGCGGTTTGAATTTAAAGAAGTAACAAATATATTTTTCTTTATTTTTTAAATTAATTTTATTTTGCACACGAGTTGATAGTTTTGATAAACAGAATTAATTCACATTGCCGCTTAACCAAATTGCATTGCGCAGCAGTCAACGCGAGTTGAGAATCATTGGTGAAAATCACAAATGCATGGAAATCAAATGCATTGCGTGGCTTTCGAATAATTTTTGCATTATAATTATGAACACATACACATACATATGTACATTGGCATGTGTATGTTTTGAATGTGTCAGACAAGGGGGCGCTGTGCTTTGCGAAAGTGGTGGCCTAGTTTGTGTATTCGCCCCCATTCGAGTGCACGAGTACTTGAGGCGAAGTTTGCAATCCGTATATATGTACATACATATGTTTATGTACATATGTATGTATGTATATGGAATGGTTAAGTGTTATGAACTAGTTCTCAGGCTACGAAAGCGATTAATTTATTCTTTAGATTTTTTCTACGTGGTTAGTGCAACACCGTAGGGCCGCTTATAAAACGGTTAGTTAACTGTTACTAATATTTCCTTCACTTGTGAGACTTCCTCTTTTCAAACCAAAGGAATCGAAATTTGATTAATCGAACTATTATGATAAATACTAACTTAAAGATAAATTTATGTGGTCTTTCCCAGAAGGTTGCCATCTGTTAAAACAAAAAACAATGAAATATCAAAAAATTAATGATATATGGCTGTCAAATCACCATAATTCACACAAAAACTTCGAGTTAAAGAGACTCCGTTATGGAATTAAACTTGTATGAAATTTGAAGTCTGATTCCAATTCAAGAGTTCCAGATAGGGAAGTTCAATTGCATTTTGAGCATGGCTTCCTACTGGCCTGAACGCTGCGACTCTACATCGGATTGAAGAAGGGAATTTTATTCACTATTCACCAATTTTGTGGCCTTAAAATTCATATAAATGTAAAAAATATGATTTCTTAATCATATATTTTTGCGAAGAGCTGCCCATATAGCGACGTGGCAGCTATGGGTGAAAAGAAGCCGTTGGAGGAGAGGGCGAAGTGGGCTTCTTTACGGATGGGTCAATGCTTGGAGGGAAGGTTGGTGGATGGGTTTACTGTTAGGAGCTCACTATCAACTTCAGCTTCAGGCTTCCTGACTATAATTAATATATAGTATATATTCAGGCAGCAGTAGTTCAGCTGCTCCGGAGTGCGTGAACTGACCATTCACTCAGATAGTAGAGCGGCGACCCTAGCCTTGAATGCGTTTGTAGTGCTGGTATAGGATTTGTCAAGGAGTCCCTAACCTCGCTATCAATACCATCGAGTGATTTTGTGATAAGACTAGTAAGGAAAGGCATAAAAGTTCTATATCGTTGGAATGGAAACGAGTCAGTGCTCCCGTAACCTCTTGAGTTCTACTACAAGATAGTTGGACCACCATCGGTATATGCGGTGTCACAAAATCTATTTGGTATTATGGGAAAGTGTTAACTCGATTTTAGCCTATATTGGCACCAAGATAGAATATAACAACGAAAAGACGTTCCTAATATTCATTGTTATGTTACACAGATTGCCCGATATTTTCGGTACAGGGTCAGCCATAAGTAATAAAGTCTACATTTTCGGTAGCTGGAGGGTTGGATAAGTTATGGTGCGATTTCGACAATTTTTTAAGCGTGAGTTGTCATTCTCAGAGAGTTTCTATTTGTGCATAGTTATATATTGATGCTTTCTTTTGTGTTTGATTTGTATACCTTAAAGAGAAATCATTCTATTTTGCATACTAAAGACCGAATTGGCTGAAATCGGTCGAGTCGTTCTTGAGATAACTGGAAGTTCAACTAAAGGTGGGCAATACGACTCTCAATGTCCCATTTGTTTACCGATTTCAAGTCCTTGAGCATCAGCTTGCGAGCTTTTAACCAAACCGTTATTTGGGGAGTGGGCGTGGTTATTAACCGATTTCATCCAATTTTATTTATTTTTATATTTTATTTTTCCATTTAGAGGATTCGTCCTGTTGTTGTTGATTTAACGGGATACCAATCCCCGTTAGGGTGGCAAGTGTCATTTGTGTTGCCGTCGACGTCATCTAACGGTAGTCCCATTAAACGCGCTGTTTCGACGGGGCCGACCAGAGGGAGGGGGGTGTTAGATGTGTAGGGTTTGTAGGGCATGCAAAGAGGTGGTCAGTGTCATGCGGAGGCTCGTTGCATGCAGGACATACATTAGGTATGTCAGGGTCTATTCTGGATAGGTAGGAGTTTAACCTGCTACAGTATCCAGAACAAAGTTGCGCAAGGGTCACTCGCGTTTCTCGTGGCAGCTGGAGCTCTTCGTCTGCTATAGGTGGTGTTTTGACTCCAAGAACGCGGACAGTGCCTGTCGAAAGTCCGTTGCGTCCAAAGTCCGGTCGGCGTACTGTGCGATGTCGTCGACGTAGTCCAGGAAGGACCTTTTGATGGTCCTAGGAGTCGGTTCCGCTCCAAGCAGGTGGCTGCAGGGGTGGTTTCTGCGAAAACATCCCAGCAGGAACTGCCTGGAGAGGAGTTCATTATGCTCCTTAACTGGGAGCATAAGCGTCTCACTGTATAGATGTTCGATGGGAGACATCAAGAGGCATCCCGTCGCGGTCCGGAGTGCATTATTTGACAGGTCTGTAGTTTCCTCATCTGCGTGCCTCTGCATCCAGGCGACCATATGGGTGCTGCGTAGTTTAGGAGGATTGGTCCTCAACAAGTTTGGTTGACGCAGCTTTCGAAGCTTTTAAGATAGTATGTTTATCAACTTAACTTTTACGACGTAATCAATAGTGTTCAATATTGACACAAAGACTTTTTTTTCTTTAAATGGCAACTATTTCAACTTTTAAATTCAATGCCTCCAATATAACTGTATTATTATATTTGCATAGTTTTTGCGGTCAGGAAGTGCCACTTAGAGGCTACTCACACTAACACACCTTGCCTGGTTCATGTTTTTTTGCTAGGACGCATTTCCCGTTATTCGTGTGTATTATCGTTGAAGCAGTCGCTTTTAATCAATTTATTGGCTGCAACATCAATAGGCTATAATAGAATTTTTAATAACGTCAACAATCCGGTTCCGGTAAATGATCGTTGCAAGCGCAAATTAAACTGTGGATCAATTTTTATTGCTGCAACAAAGTAATTGCGCGGCAACAATATGACAATCGTTGAAGTGATGTCGACAACAAACTTGTGTGGCAACAACACGCACACACACAGGCTTACTTACAACTGTATTTATGCATTTGACTTAACTGCGTGCCTTGTCTGTCGCTGTCTTGTAGGCGCATTTTCTTTTGTGCGGCATGCAACACGAGATGTTTTCTACGCGATGCTATTGCAGCAATGAAATTTATATTTTTACCTCCGCTTGTTGTACAACCCCCCCAACAAACAAACAAACAACAGACGTGCAATTGCAACGCTTTGCGTCGTGGCTGGCTGCCGTTGCATTGTTGTTGCACACGGCCACAACGACGCTTGCAAGCGATACCATTGGCTGAGTTATTGTTGATGACGCGGCGTTTGTTGTTGCGCCTGTTTTTATCGCTCTTGCTCGGTCTGTGTGGAATTATGCACGTTTAGTTATTTGTACATACACATTTATCGCCTTGGCAACACCGACAACGCGCTCATACATTTCAAGCGATATCATCAACGGCATCGCTGGCGGACAGCGAAATGACAGCAACAATAACAAATGTGCCGTGCAAGGCACGAAAACAGCGGAAAACGGACAAACAACTGCGCGGTGCAGCGTGCGCGCAATCGCAACCGCAAAATATCACCGCACGGACCATCAACCGCAAGCAGATAAGAAAGTTTTATTGCTGCATTTATCCATCTAACAGCAACTTAAATCAACTCAACTCCAACTCGCTGGCGATTGATCATTCTTGTTGTTGTTATCATTGTTATTGTTGTGGAAACATCGCGTTTATGTGTCCGTTCGTGCTTTGGTGTTGTTGTTGTGGCCAGTTTGATTGTCATAATTTGATTTGACGGCTATTTTTGCTATTAATTTTTGTTGTTGCTTTTGAAACTGTGTTTATCCATTTCGATTAGGCGAAAATTACGTTATTACTTTAAAATAATACAGTTGGGTGTTAGCTACTGAAGTGTGTCGAAAATATTGGAAAACTGCAGTAATGTTGCCATTGCATGAATTTACACGGCTAACATTTTCTCTTAACAAAAGCAATAGCAATAACGTACAATTAAGTATAACGATAGGTTGGAAAAAATAAATAAAAAATTTACTTTTCGAACTTTCTCAATTTTTTTCTTTTAATACTTTGTTTTAATAATTTATTTTTTATTTGTTGAAATTTTTCTTTTGTAATTTTTTTTTGATTTTTTTTTATTTTTTTTTTAATTTTTTTTTTGAAACTTTTTTTTAATTTTTTTTTAAATTCTTTTTTGTTTTTAATTTTTTTTTAATTTTTTTTTTTTAATATTTTTTTTTTTAACTTTTTTTAATATTTTTTTATAGTTTTTAAATTATTCTAAAAAAAATCACGTAAGGAATTACTAAGCTTGGATATAACTGAACATTTCATATTCCGGCAAGGACCAAAGCCGGAGAAATAGCACCAGGTGTAGCTAAAACTTTATATTAAACAAGAAAAAACGTTTACTTCGTCTGCACCAAAGCTAAAGAGTGATCCATTTCGAAGTTCCCGTGAAATTATCTGCTCACCGAAGAATTTTCTCAATAAGTCCATTGATTGATGCGCTGTGTGAGAAGTGGCGCCATCTTGTCGAAACCAAATGTCGCGAGATCATGAGCTTCAATTTGAGTCATGAAATAGTCAATTTTGTTTCGAAAACGTCGGATCTTCTTGGAACTTTTCAAGAGCCCATGGAGCTAAGGGATGTCGATTGGGTAGGTCGAGCAGCTTCAGTTCTTGCACTAGTTGTATTTTACAAGTTTTCATTTTTAGATCTCGGCATACGTCAGTTCGAGATACTGTGAACGACCTCGAACCGAATTAAAAAAAAGTACCGGGATCACCCGTTACTTACATAACAAATTAATTGAGAAGTCCCTGTGCTACCGTAGTAAAACGCATTCTTTTGACAAAATTCTTTTTGTTTTTATTCAACATAATAGCTTTCAAGAGTGAAACACTGATTATAGCGACTCACCAACTTTTCGATACCTTGGAAACAGACCACAGTTTCGGCGATCATCTCTTCATTCGACGAAGATTTCTTCACACCCAGCATTATTTTGAGATCTGAGAACTGGAAATAGTCGCTAAGTGCCAGTTCTGGAGAGTACGGGGATGCGAAAGCAATTCGAAACCCAATTCCTAAAACAAGACTTTCTTCAAATGCGGCCTTTGTTCGTCTGTTTCATCCTTCAAACTATCCACTATCGCTATGTAATGGTCGCTATTGATGGTCCTTCCTTCTTCAAGGTAGTCAATAGAAATTGTAATCAGCCGGCTGTTGCGTTTTTCCACGCTTTGGAACATGTTCATCGTATACCGTATTCACATAACTGTCGATTGGGCTTCTTATGAAGTAGCCATGTTCATCCATTATGAAATATTGGATCAAAAATTTGGGTTTATTACTGGATAATATCTCTAAATACTGCTCCGAATCATCGAATCGTCATTGTTTTGGTCAAAAGTGAGCTCACGTGACACCCACTTTTCTGAGTTTTCTCATCCCTAATATTCGTGTATGATATAACGCCGCATAGTTCAGTTGATATCTTTAGAGTGACTGCTATCTCGAAAAACTTCACTTTACGGTCATCCAAAATTATTTTGTAGACTTGTTTGATGTTTTCGTCGGTAACAACATTTTGTGGGCGTGTTTACTGCGTTCACCGATTTTGGTGCCCATTTCACTACGTCTGAACTTAGTAAAGCTCTTGATGGTTGATTTTCATGGGACAGTACGGGAAATTCATCATTAAGTTTTTGCTTTAACTGAATTTCTTTCCTTCAAAAGGCAATATTTTATCAAAATGCAAAATTCCTTCTTATTTTCCACAAAAACTTCACGTGAAAACCGAATCGAGCGCCGTAATGAATTACTATATTTATTTTTTTTCTCAGCTTATAAGTTCATGTAAATCAGATTGATTATTCATTGATTCTTTAGAGGAAACTGCCTTAGTATTTGTGTGATTACTAGTAACAACCAACATAAAATCTGACTTATTGCTGATCATATTCACGCGTTGACATTCGTACAACTTCCACTGGGTTTATAATTTGTATACATAGCTCCGTCATGACTATTTATTTTGATTAATCTGATTGTCTCTAAGTATGATTGCGCTAGTAAACCTCGACAAATGCAAGTACAGCTCGAGCTGGTAGAAACGCTAAATTGTTCTCACAGTAGAATGCTTGAACAGCATGCATTTATGAGAGTAGCATATCTGCATACATGTATGTATGTACATATATCTGTATATATACATATAAAATAATTAATATATAAGTGTACAATGGCACAATGAACGAAGGTCTAATGCACTTTTATTATATATTCCTAAAGGTCATGGGAAGACATTTTTCTAGAGAATTTCCAATTAACGGGCAGTTTCAACCGAATAGCAAAATTTTGATATGAAACTTGGCTATGTAAGATTGAAATTATATTAAGAGGGTATTCTTGTTTAGAAGCATGAATTTCAGGTAATTTTGAAAGTGTCGTAAAAAAAGGCAGTTAATATTTTTACCATCCATTTTTTTATTAGCTATTTGTTAATTTTAGAAGAGTAGAGAAAAAAATTAAAAGCTAAAAAAAGTAAAAAAAATTTCAAAAATTATGAGCTGACGAAGTGGGGGCTCTCTAAAAATTTCCACGTGACCATGATCTTGATTTCAACCCTCCTAGTTATCTGAAACCAAAAAAAAAAAGATTATTAATCTAGAATAATGTCGTCATGGTCGGAACTAGGGAAAAGTGGGAAACATTTTTTTCACAAAATGGCGACTGCCTGAAAAAAAAAAATTTTTTTCTTATCACTTTTTCTGACTATTTCAAATTTTTTAAAAATAATAAAAATAAAAATTTTGTGATGGGGCTAGTTCCAACCATAGACAAGCCTATAAAGAAGACTCTATAAAAATTTCAACTAAATCGGTCCAGTAGAACCTGAGAAATTGTGGGCATCGTTCTGAAGAAGTCAGTTTTAAGAAAAACGCGTTTAAAGTTTCGCGTTCCGGCCGAACCAGTTTGGATGCCGGGTCAGAAAAATGCCTATATCTCCAAAAATAATTTGAATTTTGAAAAATCCTCTTGTACACATATTCTTGAATAATTAAACTTTGAAAATATAAAAAAAAATCGATTTTTTTTAAATTTCTAGACTAGAATACCCCCTTAAAAATTAAATATTTCCTTGGCATAAGCTGACTATGACCTTAAATATGTCTAATAAAACTAAGTCCGCAAAATTTTTATTTTTATTTTTGTTATGTGGATGAAACCCGAAGCAATTGCCTGCCTACATTGTCTGTAGAATTCATCTGAATGAAAATTCTTTACAGTTTTCGAGTTAGAACAGAATTTTTTTTTCTATCTTAATTTTAAGTATATAACTTTCGCCAAGAGAACGTTTCTTCAGAGAGAGAAGCTTTGTAGTCGGCTCCCAACTTACTACAGCCTCTATTTAGAATACTAAAATACCAGAGCATACAAAATGTTTCGAAAATTTGCAAGAAACACTAAAATATTGTTACACAACGGCGACTAGCTTAACTCTTTGTAATAACATGACAGCTTGACGTGATAATTTTTAAGAAGTTAGGCTCAAATTTTATTAAGGGGTACGGGGGTTTTACGGCTTCAAAAAAATATTAGTTTTTGTTTTATTTAATTTCAAAACATCTCTAGAATATTGTACTAAATGTTCACGTTGATCCGAGTAATAGTTTTGGTTATTCAGCTTTGAAAATTTGCGAGCTCGAGAGCCGAGGTCCACTGTATAGTATCGGTTTTTTCCAAGGTCTTGTTGGAAATGATGTCCAAATAGCAAAGTTTTAAATAATTTCCTTTGAAAATTTCAAAAAATCTTTGTAAAAGACGTATGTATATTTGGAAAATATATAGTTTGAAAAAAAAAAGTTAATTACAAAAAAAAAATTTTTTTTTGAAAAATTTGATATTTCTAATATCCATATCGATATACTACATACCAATGAGTATAATAAGCATCCATGAAGCAATACATCAATCACCATAAAAAAAAAATGTTGTTCGCCAAATTAGTCGAAACTGTAAACACCTTAAATTTTTCATACATATATTAGGGCGTATCCATTTCAATGACCATATGTGTAAATATACACAAATTTGCACTAACTTGCGCAGCATGCAGCGTGTCTGGCAAAGCAAATACTTGCGCGGCAATGGCGCACTATAAGCGAACGACACTACCTCCCTTGACGCCGAGCAACGTGCAACAGTTGCAGCCGTTGCTGCCGCAGTTTGGGTACAAAGTCGAAGTTGAGGTGAGACGCTCGTTTGCTTGCTTACACTGCGCTATATGTGCTGACTGCGGGGACTAAGTGTCGTTGCACTCGAAATCAGCAAAGCGAATTGAGTGCCACCAGCCGTTGTTGCTCGCTGTTGCTCCGGGTAAATGGTATCGAGGTACTCGTCATTGCGAACCCTATCAAATTTTATGTCTGCACGGAGCTCCGATAGAGTTCACTGTACATGAATGCAACAGCACGCTCTTGTCTTTTTTGCTGCTTTTACTTTATTACTTGGCTTTCTGTCCCCGCTATGGCGCCGCTATTGCAAAGTATCGATTTACAAATCAATGCAAACTCTAGCCGGGGGCCTAAAAAATACATAACAAACCTTTGCTATATGTGTATGTTTGTTGACAGACTTGCCAGTACCTACCTAACTACCTAACGTTGGCAGTTCGCTTGTCACACTTTGTGAATTTGTCTGAAGCCTATGGCAGCATTGGCATTCCACCTCGCCAAATCAAATCGTACCGAATTCAAACGCTTCATACCAAATCAACCTCAACGATGGACCCGCCGCCTGCCGGCACAACAATGTACGGCGCACCGAATAGCTGTGGTGTTACCTTTGAAATGCCACCCGTCCGCTTGTTGCTTTTTGGCTATGGCATCGGTATGCTGAAATAGTTTTTGAAGTTTTCAAAGATTTTTTGTAATGATTTGCGTTGCTTGTTGCCTCGTCCGTCCGTATTACGCCAGCGGCAAAGTGTGCGGCATTTTCAGTTCAGTTGGCAACTCCGCAGATTATTTGTCTCATTGGAACCAGTCGAAAATATGATTTTTTTTTTGGATGGTAAAAGCTACTTTCTACTTAGTCAAGTTGAAAATTCACGTATTGGCCATTTAAATATTTGAAAGTTTTTTGAATTTTTGCGACTACGAAACGTTGCACTGAATTTATATTCAAAAATTGTAAGTTTACTTAAGAAACTCTATATCTTCTTTATTGGCATAGACCCCGATTTCGCGGTTATAGCCAAGTTTACAACAGCGCGCTATTCGTTCTTCCTTTTCGCTGTTTGGTGCCAATTGGAGTTTTCAAGTGTAACCAGGTGCTTCGCCACCTGGTATTTTCAACGAAGTGGAGGTCTTCTTCTTCGTCTGCTTCCCCCGGCGGGTACTGTTCGATACTTGCCGTTACCAATGCGTACATAAATTCTCCGCAAATCCTTTCTCGAAAACTCGTAACGTCGACTAATCATATGTCATCATCCATGCCTCTGCCCACATAACACGACAGTACCTTATCCCCCTTAGGATGGTAAGGATTAGATAAGCTGTCGTCAACGTCATCCAACGGTAGGCCCAAGAAACGTGCTGTTTCGACGGATTCGGACCAAAGGTAGAGGGTTGTCAGAGGAATAGAGTTAGTGAGACATGCAAAGAGGTGGCCAGTGTCATGCGGAGACTCATTGCGCGCAGGACATTTATTAGATATGTCGATGTCTATTCTGGATAAGTAAGCTACTATATCCAGAATGCAGAAGCTGCGTAAGGGTCACTCTGGTTTGTCGCGTATGTTGTTTTGACTCCAAGTACGACATTCATTGAGAGGGAGTCGGTGAAGGTGTTGATGGCTCCACGGTGAATGCCGGTCAGTTCTTGTCGAAAGTTAGTTGATCCGAAGTCTGGTCGGCGTATTGCTTGATGTCGTCGACTTATTTGAGGAATGACCTCCTAGGTGGCAGTTCCGTTCCAAGCAGGTAACTGCAGGAATAATTTCTGCGAAATCACCACAGTCGGAAATGCTTGGAGAGGAGTTCAGTTCCGTGCATCGAGAAAGCGAGTAAGGTCGGAGAGATAGCCTTTTGCCTTTGAACATGTGCCATCGATTCCATTGCCCGACGTCAACATCGTGCAATCATCAGCGTATGACAGAAATTCCCTCTGATGGTTGCGGGAGTTTTGAGATGTAGAAGTTAAATAGCGGGAGAGGACACCACCCTGGGTTCCGCAGGAGCTATCTTGGTGTTTATGACTTTAAGTGCTGTGGTGGTATTGTGAACTTTTGGGAAGCCATGCTGGTAGTTTGCTACTAGGCTCAGGTGGTGTGTGAAGATCGGACGCAGCAAGGCCTCAAATGTCTTCACTACTGCGGAGAGGAGAGTTATGGGACAATAGGACTCCCATTTGTTAGCGGGTTTCCAAGGTTTCAGTAGCGGGACCACTCTTCCGATTTGCCACACATTGGCTTAATTTAAAGAGTTAGTGGATCTGGGCACCATATTTTATTTTAATATTCCGTAAGCTTTTGTAAAAATAATTCCTAGAGTTTTTGAGTTTTAAGAAAACCTACTATGTCACTTCGTGAAATATAGCGGTTATCTTGGTCGGTATTGTATCTTGTTTATAGTTCGCGACGTCATATACGATGAATTCTTACTAACTACATAAATATGGTAGGGCCCGAACCGTTCACTGGGGTGGGCCCCCACACTATAAAGGAGCTGCTCCGTAAGGAAGAGAGAGTGGGTAGAGAAGGTCATTGGCAACGCACGCATATTGTGCGGCATGCTAAGTTGCTAATAGGCGGGTACAACCTTAACAGGTTTAGATCGATAATCAATCTCCCAAGGATTAAACTCAGGCTCTTGGTCGCATTCTACACCGGCCACTGCAAGTTGAAAAGGCACCTATTCAACCTAGGACTAGCCTATTGCGCTAACTGCCGGTTCTGCGACAGGGAACCTGAAACCCTGTAGCACCTGCTAATCGACTGCATCGCAGTCTGCAGACGCAGGTCCAAGGCCCTTGGTACCATATTTCCGGATAGGGATCACATCGACTCACTAGCTTTCAGCAAAATACTAGAGTTTATCGATTTGCTGGGGCTTGTTGAGTCCCTGCGAGTTAGGAGAGGGCACAATAGACCTAAGGTCGCAGTGCATACCTCAATTAAATCGATTTCTATTTCTACTAACTACGTATGTAAGTACTCTATAAAGCTGTCTTAACACCTAGTCTTTCTCCACCTTTGTGAATATGAAAAGATCCAATTTATAAAAGACGCAATTCGATTTACAGCTAACTTGTGGTTTATGCAAAATCGTAGTAGCTTGGACTGTTTCTTACTGTTCGACACTTCTTCTGTCCAGACACGTGGCCACGTGCTGTATTCAATCTTGTGGGTAACAAAATTACCCTCTCGCTTATAAACTCTTTCTGTTTCTAAGAAAATTATATAAAATATTTATGTATATAAATGAAAAGCGGAAAGTACTTTTACTCAGCAGATTAAATAAGTATTATATACTCACTACTTATTTCTTTGGAAAATCCATTTCGTAGAATATCCATACATACATAGGCGTGCAGTTGTGTAAGAAGTTTTACAATTTCCTTTTGTTTCAATGGCTACTCCTGATCGTTCGATAACGACTGAAAGCTTAATTTCCTTGCGCTACCAAGCCCAAGCCCAAGCCCTTTAAAGTAGCGCCAAGCTGCTCGTTTAATATTACGTTTTGTTTTTGCATTCGCTTGCGTAGCGCTCCGAAGGCAGTGCATTCGCCTTTCATTGCACGTCATGCCACATGTGCATGGATGCACGTCTGAATGGCTGTATGCGTGTGTGTGTGTAGGTGTGCGCGTACTTGTGCGTCTATTGCCATTGCATGTGACCTTAATTGAGGCGTTTTGTTGTTGCTTAGCGCATGAAAACTGAAATAGAGAAAATTGAATAAAGTAAAGTAGTTGTAGTGTTTTGTTGTTGTTGTGCACAATATACCGCTTACGCCTGCATAATGCACTCTAAACACATTTGCGTACATACATATACATATGTATGTGTGTATGGAAATAATTTTCCTAAAATTCACTACGCTCTGGCAGCACTTGCGCTCTTCGGCCACCGCGTTTCTTAGCGTTTTCATAACATTGCTCTTCCAGCGCTTTAGCCTCGAGTGTCGGCGTTTGCCTCGTGGTTCGTCCTGTGTGGGTTTCTACTTTGGCACCCCTTTCACTTTAGCTTTTTGCAATTATTTTTGCCATATTTTTGTAGTTGGGTCACTGCTGACCAACCGACCAACCGTCCGTTCGTTTACAATTTATTCTCTCGCCTCTAGACTACGTCAACACTTCTCAACCAGCATTCGTTATACTCAGCCGAGCTCGAACGATTCGCGGTGCTGGCTTTGTGTGCGGCAAATATTGAAAATAAACACCTGCTTGTGTGTGTGTGTGTGTGAGTGTGTATAGTTTGCCGGGAATATACCGCTAGAATGTTCACTGTTCTCTTTCTGTGCAATTGGTTGGGTGGTTGGTTGCGCGAGATGCGAGTGGGAGACGTGTGACTCGCATCCGCTGCTGCGTTCTGCTTGTATGCACCTCAGTGTGGCGTTTAGTTTAGTAACGCCGCCGTCGTGGCAATTGCCGCTGCCGTAGCCGTCACTTATCATCAACGTTTGACGTTTCTGGGCCTGCACTCGTTTTGTAGCGCCTGCAGCTCCCCTTGGTGTGCGCTGAAAGCTTCTTGTTGCTTCGCTGTCTAAATAAAAAAGTGACAACTGGCTGGCTGGGTGGCTGGCGGGAGCACTAGTTGGCGGTTGCGTCTGCTGGTTTGCCGCCTCGTTTGTTGTTTGATTGCTTTCATGCTCAACTTGGGTTGGGTTACATCGGGTCACTTCGGTGTGTCGGTACACTTATCGAAGGACACATGCAGATGCAAGTACATACATACATATATTGCTTACGTGCGTGTTTAATATTATTTTCATAAAGCATTTACCACATATTTACTGGCAAGCGTGCTGTGTTGTTCAACTGTAAACCTAGAATTTATGTGATCAATTTGGTAAACAAATTTATTTGTGCAACTTCGATATCGAAAACAGTTCAATTATAGTGTCTTCGATTCACCTCCCTTCTCTTGTGTTTGAATTCTCTGCTCGTGATTTGAAAAATTTGCATATGAAAGCAACAACAAAATTATCTTGTCGATTGCAATAAATTATATGTATGTATATCTAACCTTCTATCTTATCTCCATTTGTCTCTGGAATTTTTTACTTCTACTTATAAATGTATATCAGTTGTTTGTTCGATTTTATAGTCGTCAAGTTCCAAGGCATCGAAAACGAAGTGTCATAAGACGATTCTAGTTTCACACACACGATGAATAACTCGATAACCTTAAGTACTCGGTGATCACCTAAGTAAATTCTTTGAAAGCGTTCGCTTTTTGCAGCAATTAACGTCGTAAATCAAGAATAATGCGATGAATATTCCCCCAATCGGCACTCGCTTATATGCGTGGAAAAATGACTTTATATAATGATAATGTGCTCACCAAAAGTTGCAATAAAACTTCGTTTACATCAACAGAGACCTGATCTTAATCCAATAGAGCATATTTGGAACTTGCTCGAAAAACGGATCAGGACTCATCATATAAGTTCAAAAGCTCGCCTAAAAGAAGTCCTTCAAGAGGAATGGATGAAAATAGATGTAAGATATACACAAAAGCTTGTGGAATCAATGCCAGACCGCCTTAAAACCGTTATTAAAAACAAGCGCTATCCCACAAAATACTAAAATGATATACATTTGGATATATTTATAATTTACTTTTAATAGAATGTACGAAGACCTTTTTTAGCGACTATCTTTTCCAGCTCCAATTTATTGGTCGAGCATTATTATTACAGTGTTGTGGACAGGAAATGCGCTCACTTTTCGTATTTGCGGATCTAATGCATTCTGTAACTACTTGGCAAATAGCTCAAACTGCAGTACTAACTTATCAGAGCTAAGAGATTTTTTATATTCGAATTTCGGTCAATCTTTTACTAGTTCAAAAAATTCACAATATTAAGTTCCTAATAAAGTATGACAAAATTTTGTTTACCTGCCTCAATTTCAATTACTTACAAAAATTGTGCAGTAAATAAACTAAAGACCTTAGATTGGACTGGTAGGCTAATGAGGCACGCACAGACCAATTTTGGACCCTTGCGGTACCAGTTGAAGTTATTTTACGAAATCGTTAAAAAATAGTCATTATCTGGTATGCCTGTGCTTGACAGACTCTGCCACCTCATTATCGATACCTCTACCAGGGTATATATCCGATCTACCTTTTTATACATTACTATGCTATTGTTCAGATTGTCGATGGGCAATGCCTGTGTTTTCGGGGAAAGCCGTAAAACACTCTTGATAATCTCCTCCACTATCTCATGACCTTCGATGTCTTTATGACTCAGTAGAAATGTAGACACCTGCTTCTTGTTCTTCTTTATAGACCCCAGTTTACAATAGCGCGCCAGCCGTTCTTCATTTTCGCTGCTTGGCGCCAATTGGAGCCTCTAACTGTAGCCGGGTCCACCTGGTCTTTCCAACGGAGTGA
The DNA here is from genome assembly GCA_027475135.1 of Bactrocera correcta. Lineage (NCBI taxonomy): Eukaryota > Metazoa > Arthropoda > Insecta > Diptera > Tephritidae > Bactrocera > Bactrocera correcta. Next base: position 2,337,481 of record CM050327.1, on the reverse strand, counting down.
AGGACTTCCTCTCCTTCTGTTTTCTCCTACGACCAGCGTAGCCGCTGTCTCTTATAACGCTGAGCTATGTCAGTGTCGTCATATATCTCGTACAGCTTATCGTTCAATCGACTGCGGTATTTGCCATTGCCAATGCGCAAAGGGTCATAAATCTTCCGCAAAATATTTCTCTTGAAAACTCGTAACGCCGACTCATCACATGTTGTCTTCGTCTATTTCTCTGACTCCGTGACTTGTAGGTAATATTGATATCATCGGCATATGCCAGCAGTTGAACACTCTTATAGAAGATTGTATCTTCTCTGTTCAGCTCTGCAGCTCGAATTCTTTTCTCTAAGAGCAGATGTCGTCCGATAGGGAGTCGCCTTGTCTGAAACCACGTTTGTTATTGAACGGTTTGGAGAGGTCCTTCCCGATCTTGACGGAGCTTTTGGTATTGCTTAAGGTCGGTTTACACAGCCGTATCAGACATAGCGGCATAAAGGCAGCTCATTTTCGTGCTGCTAAAGCAGTTTTACACGGGTCTTTTCCAAGATTTGGCGCATGGTGAATATCTAGTCAGTTGTTGATTTTCCAGGCCTGCAGCTGCACTGGTAAGGTCAAATCGATTTGTTGGTGGTGAGCTTTAGTCTTTCGCAGTACGCTCGATAAAACCTTATATTAGAATAATTTATTAATAATTAATTTTATATTAATTTAACTTCTGCCAAGAGGTTCTAGTTGTGAACTAGTATTTTTTTTTTGCCAGTTTGATGCTATACTGCAACGTAGTTAGATATGTATGGCATATATGTATGTGTGTATTAATTTAAGCGTTTGCGGCCCATCAATTTCTCAAGCCTTGAAACGCAAAGTCCAACCACCTCTGCTTTCGAAATTGGCAAGCGTTGAGTTTTACAACAACAACTAAACTTGTTTGTATATGTGTGTATTATAGTATATCTCCTTTATGTATTATTGTTTGATTGCCAACTTACAAAGCAACTGTGGCGTTTGATTGAAGACGCGGTGGAGAGAGAGCGGCTGTTTTCTATGGTATGCTTTGGCTTTTTGTTTTCTAATATTTTGCCATTTGCGCATTTGCTGAATTTTTATTGACGCAGCCAGCCAGCCAGCAGGCGGTGGGTAGTGGGAGGCGTGCGATGGACGTTACAATGTTCGTTGCTGACGTGTGGCAATACGCAAAATCATTTGTATCGTGTGTGCATGTGTGTGTGTCTGCGAATGCGTTGCTTGCACTCGTTGGCGTGAAACGCATTGTTATTGTCGCTTAGCGTACTGTGGTTGTTGTATACAGTCATGCACATTTGTTGCTTTAACTGCAACAAGCCAAAATCACATTGCCGTAAATCCGCGTAATTTCATTGTGTTGCATGGCATTCCATTTCAAAACGACCGGCCGTCAACGTCCGTTGATTTGTTGCAGTTTTTTCATATTTTACGTGATTTTTTTCGTTTTTTTTTTCCACGACGTATGTTTGTATGTAGGTATGTGTTTTGAAGTAAAAATAAATAGCAAAATGCAAAGTACAAAAAAAGCTTAAAAATTAAAAATAATTATTGTGTTTTAATGACTGCATTAACATCTGTATGCGGCTGTAAAAATGCGCAGATATTTTTTGTTGGTATGTGTATATACATATGTATATACAGACGTAGTCAAAATAATAAGTGCATACACCACCAGTGTGACTTTCAATGACCAAACACTTTTATTCATGTTTGAAGAGAAATAATTTTATATTTCATTTTCATTTTGTCATTTAAATAAAATAAATAAATATATTAATAATAAAAATTTAAATAGGAACTTAAATTTTTCGTAAATAATTAAGAGACTGTAAACATGGCTGAACAAAATAATAAGTACAAAAGATAACTGTGAGTGAAAAATATTTGATTTATCCTACAAATTTCTCAATTATTTTGGAATTTCGTTTTGTCATGCTGGCGTTAAGTTTGCGTCACGTATCAATTGAACTCTCACACCAGTTTTTCCAACAAAATTTCATAACTGGACTTTATTTTGGAATGATTGCTTTCCAATCACTTATTTCAGTACCCCCAAAACTTTTCAATTGGATTCAAGTCGGTGGACTGACTTGGTCAATTAAGGGGTTATTTACTATAGAAATCAAACTTTGGGCAGTTTTTTGAATTTTATTAAAAAAAAACCAAAAATATTTTTACTATCCATTTTTTATAGTGTTTTTATTGATATCTTAAGAATACAGAAAAAAATTAAAAAAAAAAAATTAAAAATTAAAATAATTAGAGGGGGGAGGGACGGGTGTAAAAAAATGGCGCATCCTGGTGACATTGATCATGACTCTGCTGGTGGTCTGAAAAAAAAAATCAAAAGAAATTCTTAAACAGTAAGGATGCTGTTATAATCCGGGAACACGAAATTTTTTTTTTTTTTTTTTGAAAAATGGCGACTGCCTGAAAATAAAAATCATTTCTTACACTCTTTTTGAAATTCCTGAATTTTTTTTTTAATATTAAAAACAAAAACTTTGACACGATGCTGGTAGAAACGATAAAGGATTATATAAAAAAGGTTCACACAAAATTTCAAGTAAATCGGTTATATAGAACTTGAGATAATGCCGGTACCATGTGGAAAACAGTAGTTTCTAGAAAAAATGCGTTTAAAGTTTAGGAGACAATTCTAGTGAACACGGACGCCAACTCACAAAATCGGCTGTATCTCCGAAAATAAGTCGAATTTTGAAAAATCCTTCCAAGGTCATATGTTTGAAAGTCTAAACTTTAAATATATGAAAAAAAAATCGAATTTTTCAAAATTCTAGAGTAGAATACCCCCTTAAGAGAACTCACACCTTTGCCCTGGGATCAAACTTTTATCAAGTTCGAAGCATGTTTAGGATCGTTATCCTACTGAAATGTCCATATTACCACACATTACATTAAACATAAAAAACTTAATTTTAAGAAAAACGCCTTTGAGGTTCTAGAGCGGCCGAGAACCCTTTGTTAGTTACCGAATAACCAACTTTGCTTTAGGGGTACTCTCATGTGAACGCATACATTTTACCACTTTTTAGAATTTTTTTTTTTATGTAACAACAAAATTCAATCATTTTAATTATTTAATATATTTTTATTTGTATTTTGAAATGTACAAAAAAAATATTTTTTTCGTTTTTTAGATTTTTAATATACATTTTTTTTTTTTTAAATCAAAGTAGTCTCCAACAAAAAAAGTAGTTCACTGGTCATGGTGATAGCGTCTGTTCATGTTGTCTGAAATAAAAAAATCGAGTAGATTATTACTCAGTAGTTCTGCGGCTATCGTCCCTACCAAATAGTTATAATCAATTTCATTCAAAAAAAAAAAACGTCGAACTGCAAAAAAGTCACGAAAAGCTTGTTTTTTTCGTTAAAAATCGTTAAAAAAAAACTATGAAAATATTTTCGAAAATAAACAATTCTGGTAAGGACAATAACTATAAATGAGTAGAAGAACATATGTAAATTTTAAAGCAATCGGTTGAATACATACGTTTTTTTTAGGACCATGACCATGCAGACTTGTCATGGCGCCTGGTAGACAGTCGCTTACGACACGTCGGCGACTATGAGCTGTTACCTATCAAATACTATGAACTTCGGTCTCAATTTTTCACAGCATGTTTTCAATTGGTTTTACTGTCAAAATATACAAAAAAAAAATCGATTTTTCGAAGTGATTACATGAGAATACCTCCTTTAGATCTATCGTATAGCCTTACTCAGTAAAAAAAAAAAAGGTTCTCATAAGATGGCAACGGTGATGATTTAATTATAATATTAAACGTAATTCAGTTATCTTTTTTTGATTAATATGTCTACATAACTCTATTGGGGAAGATGATTACGTAATTTGTTTCTTTTTTTCAATCCTTAGGGTTCAATACGTTTTGAACCTCTCACTGATTAAGGAGCAGATAACTTTTTACTATTCGCATTTTCACCTTCGTACTTCCCGTTATACATATGCAATGCTTAAGCACTTGTTTAGGTTAGGTTAAGTAAACATTTATGCAATGCCAAGTTTCCCACCATTTCGCCATAACTTAATATTATTTGTTCAAAAACTATAAATAAACCTGTTAGAGGTGCTTTCGGAACACATTATTAAATTCTATTTGTTTATAGTTATACTAGTCGTGCTGTTTTTTGTTTACATACATATTTATACTTGTTTGACGTTTAACTATCAACTGCCAGTTGATGTGAAAATCGTGTAATAGAATTCTATGTTAGAAATGTTTAGAGCTTATATATAGGAATCGAGTTAGCGCGATAGTAAGTAATGTAATTTAATGCTAGGAAAGTTTTTCATACACAAATGTCTAATTATAATTTACGACATATGTATTAAAGTAAATCAGCTGCAATTAGTATATATTTACTGTACACTTACATATGCAAGTGTAAATATTTGCATGAGAGTCTATTAAACTGACAGTCTATATACATACATATATGCAAACGAAGTGATTTATTTGTACTAATGTCTTAATTATTTTATTGAATCACTATTTATTTATGCATTTCATAAATCAACAATGACTTTATAGTTTTACGCTGATATTTTCATTTGTATAGATGACAAAGTATAAACCGATCACATAGCTACAAATTTATACTTACATATGTGTAAAGACTGGTCCATTTCGAGGTTCCCTACTATTTTAAAGAAAAAAACACAGCAAGTTTAAATTTAATGAGAAATGTTTATTATGATTCGAAAGAACGTTCTTTGGCCTTTATTTTTCTGAAGATTATCTTTTTCAAATATTGGACGCGGCTACGTCTCAGATGATCCTTTCGTTGAGTCCAATTTTCGATGACTCGTTCGAGCATTTCGACTGGTCACTGGCGAATGACAGGCAGGATGCTTTGTTGCAAAGTCTGAATCGAAGCGGTAGCGTAGACTTAAGACTTAAGACTTTACATATCTCCACCGAAAAAAGTCTAATGATGTGATATCACACGCTCTTGGTGGCTAATCGACCGGCTAAAAACGTGAAATCATCTTTTCACCGAAGTGTTGTCTCAATAAATCCATTGATTGATGTGATGTGTGGGAAGTGGTGCCGTCTTCTTGGAACCAAACGTCGCCGAGATCACGAGCTTCAATTTCAGGCATCAAATAGTCAGTTCTCATGGCGCGATAACGGTCGTCATTGACAGTTACGCTCTCACATGCATCATTTTTGAGAAAATTGATGATTCCTCCGGCCCAAAAACCGCACCTAACCGTTTTTTTTTTTTTTTTTTTTTTAGATGAAATGCAGTTTTTGAATCTCTTCAGGTTCCTCTTCGTCCCAAATCCTAAAATAAGCCTCATCGTTGAATAAAATTTGGCTCGAAAACGTCGGACCTTCTTTGATTTTTTTAAGAGCCCATAGAGCGACGTGATGCTCTGCTCCGCTTGTGTACAAAAAATTGTACTTTTCGTAATTTACCTTTGTCATATCCATTCGTCCGTATATACGCTCACTAGTCTCTCAGTTTTTGAGTTAACGCGCTGGTGTTTCGCATACGTACTTTTTCCACCCAGGAAGCTGCAAATTTGTCTAAACCGCCGATATCGGACCACTAAAGCATATTATGATCGTTCAGAAATCCAGTCTTTGTATTGAAAACTGTATGATTTGACCAGATATCTTCACGAAGTTTTGCAAGGATTATTTTCATAGGCATACTACTCCTTCTGCACAGATTGTTCAGATTCAAGCAGTATAGAATATGGCTGTCATTGAAACTGATTCAGCAATCATCTTTTTATATAATTTTATACTATAAAATATGCATCTGTACTATAGCTTCAGTGCCACGCAATTTAACATTTTTTTTCTTATTTTTAATCATATAAGTGCAGAGTCGTGAGTACAATTGGTGTGTCACAACATTAGCTCACTTAAACCGCACACTCTACTTACCAGAACGCGGCTACATACTCTCGAAACGCACCTTTCACTTGCCGCCTTCCTGTTTGCTGCCGCAGAAAGAAAATCCTCTTAACAAAATTACTTTTCATCGGTTATCATTTATCCGTTTTGCTTACGTTAGCCCCAACCTATATGTCATTATCAATTTCAATTTCTCTTTGTCTATTATTGAGAAATTTGTATCCGTATTAATACATTTTACCGCGCACGCATCTACATAACTGGAAATTATTAACTTGTTTGCACCATGAACACATCGCCTGACATCTCCCTCACCACTTGTGAATTGTAATGTGTAATCCACTCAATGGCTTCGCTTTCCAATCACGCCCCTAAACCAACTTACATACGCGCTACGTATTTCCTTCCTCTTCCGCTAGTTAGCTATGAACCGACTGCGTCAACAAGCCAAATGACCGACCAGTACAAAGCTCACACCCGAACGCCGCGCATCATCCAGCCCTACTTCCCGAACAGCAACAATAGTCGATTCAATAAAGTGTGTTTTGTTAATAGTATTAGACCCAGTGGGAAATTATAGAGTAGAGTATAGAGTGTTTCAAATGAGATTGTTTTTTTTAAGAAAAGTTATTAGTTTCCGTTGCAGTTGGTCTATTTGGAATATCTTGTGTGTATAATTTTGTATTTTTTTAAAGACGAGGCTTTACGATTTTTTTTTTAAATAAATTTCAGTTTTTTTTTTGGTGATTTTGAAAGATTTTACTATAGAACATATACATAATTATATTTTTTCACTTTCTTCTTAATGTTCAAAGCTGGAGAAGATATTTTTAGAGCTTTAGTGACCACTTCCCTGCTTGGGAATACAATTTTCTCAATAATAAAAATGAAATATAGTGATAATAAGAAGAAGAAGAATATGAGAGTGATTTTGAAGGATCTTACTATAGAACATATACTCTTATTACATCGGTATCAGTTATTTTAGGGTTATACTTATAGGTATTTTAAGAATATGTGGACACATTTTTCGTGGAAGAACTCAAAAAATAATGTTACTAGAGAATATTGTCCGCATATTGATGACCTCCTATGTATAACAACAAAAGTCGACAAAATGGCGGCGATTTAAAAAAAATGAATTTTAACGCAAATTTTACTCGTCTTTCGCCTGCGATTCTTAACATACAGAACCCGCAGAAATATTTGATACTGAATGGATCCTTTGTCTTTTTCGAGAAAAAATAGTTCAAAGATAGACTCAGATCCTGAGTGGCTACACTTTAGAAAGTTGTAATTCAAAAACCTTTTAAGATATATCCTCTGGAAATATTACCCTCAAATAATATCGAATACTTTTCGCTGTTTGGCGCCAAGTGTAGATTCCAAGAACAGCCAGAACTTTATCAATGGCCTGGTATATATATATCGTACAGTTCGTTCCATCGATCGCGGTATTCGCCGTTGCCAATGCGCAAAGGACCATAAGTCTTCCACAGACGCTTCTCTCGAAAACTCGTGACGTCGACTCATCACAGATATTGTCATCCTCCATGCCTCTGCACCATATAGCAGGATGGAGATTATGAGTGACTTGTAGAGTTTGACCTTTGTTCGTCGAGAGAGAACTTTGCCTTTCAATTTCCTTCTCAATAGGAAGAATCATCGGATGGCAAGAGTTATTGTTGTTGGTGTTAATGCTGGTTCCAAGATAGACGAAATTATCCACGATTTAGAAGTTATGACTGTCAACAATGACGTAAAAGCCAAGAAAGATATATTTCTTCCTGACCTTCCTCCTATACATCATAGCCACATCGAATTGGTGCATTTTCCCTTGCATTTCTGCAACCACTTCAATTTCCTGCTGGGCATCCGCATGCGTTGCTTTACGTTGCTAACTTCCCTGCGGACATAACTCGCAACTTTATTATGTACATCGACTGCTCTGTGTTGCCTTGTTGCCTTGCTCCTAATTGAATTTTAAACTTGTGGCAGCGTTTAGTCCACTTATGGCTTAAATATGTGATTTTTATTGTTTAAACTGTGCGTATACATAACCAGTTGCGCACCTAATGGTTTTGTTGTTGTTTGTTATTTGCAATGCAAAAGAAAGAAGAGGAAATATAACATCATTTTTTTGTTATGTGCCGAGCCTGTGAAAAGCGACATTATAATTTCGCTCCACCAATGTGATGCACAGTTGCTAACAAAAGTGTGTGTACAAGTAGAAATCAGTATTAAATTAGTTAACTTGTTTTGTAATCTTTTAGCCACAAAAAACACTCCATAATCTGCGATAATAACTGTGGAATTGAGTTTTGGTTATAAAATGGTTATACTACTGTACCCAAAAATTAAGGTGACATTGTATTTATCTTGAAAATTCTTTATTTATTCTTTCAAATCAATTTCATCCCCTTCAAAGTAATCCCCTCCCGATGCAATGGACTTATGCCAACGAATTTTCCAATCTTGGAAACACTGGTTGTAGTCACTTTCCGGGATGGCCTTCAGTTCCGTCTTCACTGCGGTTTGAATCTCCACTATCGTATAAAAACGATGTCCTCGGAGCGGTCTTTTGAGCTTGGTGAACAGCCAGAAGTCGCACGGCGCCAGATCAGGTGAATACGGTGGTTGCGGAACGATATGGGTTGAGTTTTTGGCGAAATGATCACGAATTACGAGGACAGTATGGGATGGTGCATTATCGTGGTGTAAAAACCAAGAATTGTCTTTCCACAATTCCGGCATTTTTAGGCGGATAGCGTTACGCAAATGACGCATAACGTTCAAATAATATTCCTTGTTGACTGTTTGACCAGTTGGAAGGAATTCATAATGCACAACACCACGACAATGGAAGAAAACAGTCAACATGACCTTGATTTTTGAGCGACTTTGGCGCGATTTTTTTTTTGGTCTCGGCTCTTTTTTGGCACGATATTCGCTTGATTGATCGGTTTTTTCGGGGTCGTTAGCATAGATCCAACTCTCGTCGCCAGTTATAATGCACTTCATGACACCCCGGTATTCGGAAAGCATCGTTTCACACACTTCAACGCGACGCCTTTTTTTCCAAAAAATTCAATCTTTTCGGTACCAGTCGAGATTTGACGCGCTTGAGGGCCAAAACATCCTTCAAAATGGTATTGGCTGAGCCCTTCGATATGCCAACTTCATCAGCAAGGTCTCTAATTGTTAATCGACGGTTTTTCAACACCAAATCTTTGATTTGTTGAACGTGAGCTTCGACGGTTGAGGTTGATGGTCGCCCTGGACGCTCTTCGTCTTCGACACGTTCACGGCCGGCTTGGAACTCACTATACCACAATATACATATTTTTTTAGACATAGCCTCATCACCAAAGGCTTTCTGCACCATTCTCAACGTATCCGCAGCAGAAAATTGATTCCGTAAACAAAATTTAATGCAAATTCTTTGCTCAACAAATTTCGACATCGCAAAAAACGAAAAACTCACTTTTAGCAGCTCACAAAACGACACGTGTCTCAAACACTCAATATTTTGACATGAAATTTGACATAAATGTGACTGACAGTACTATCAACCTGAAAAAAAAATAATAATTCTCCAAATCTTTCGACGCGCGCAGTTTAAATTCAAATGTCTCCTTATTTTTTGGACACAGTTATTGGTTATTATATCTATTATTATATATTATATCTGACAACGATTTTTCGTTTTTTTCTAATGCTACGTTGTTTTGCATTCTAGGTGACGATATATTGGATACAACGAGAGACCCTCTGGGAAATATATTTTTAGGTGGAACTAAACCATTTTTTTTATTTTTTTTTTATTTTTTCAAAATATTTTCATAATTTTATGTTTATATAAAAACTAATGAAAATAAAATTATATAAAATTATGAAAATATTTTTTCGAAAAGTCTTAAGCTCCAATGCCTGTTTTCTATTTCCTCCTTCTGCCTTTCAGGTGACTTTCGAACAATTTTCTTGTTGGATCGTATATTTTAGCAGCCAGGTGTATGTTCCACAGTTGTTTCTGTACGCAACACGCATTCGTTCACGTTGCATTTTCGTTTAAGTACGTGTCCGATATCCACCCACTACGAAAACTGTATTAACTTAAAGCTTGTGGATTTAGCTTGCAAATTCACTTCCGTTCATAAAAAGAGTTTAAAAACCTTAAAAGTTTTTTCTTAAAGTTTTTCTGTCCAGCATATACCTTGCAGATATCACAATTTCATAGTAACGGTATATAAGAATAATCTATGCCGTTCGTAGCTTGAATTAGTTGAAAAAATAGCACAAACTGAAAAAGGGTTTGCAAAACGATACAAAAATTTATAAAAATTGCATAAGATTGCACACTTTGTTGGTATTTTGAATTATACCCACCGTTTTTAGTCTCCCTCACATTTTCATATTTCTCTGCATGTTCTCCACAAGTTTTTTGACATCGTTCCTTTGGGATTGAATATCAACCCTTCCAAAATTCCAGCCCATAAATCATTAAAAATTTTGAAATTTTTGCTTGCTATTATGGTCTTAACATCATTCCATACGTTTTTTATTGGATTCAGATCCAAGCTTTGCCCAGGTCAATCAAATATTCTAATTTTTTAATTATCGAACCAATGTTTTACTACCTTTGCGGTTATGGGCATGGATTCAAATACAAATAATTTTATTTCTCAGTATATGCAAATATTAAAATCGGTCAATTTTACCATTTATTCGAACAATTGGGCCGACGCCATGTCATGAAAATGCGCGCCAGACCATGATATTTCCATCGCCATGCTTATTAGTTTTTTTTATACCTAGGCTTAAGAACATGACCTTGTTGATGACGTACACTCGTCTTTCCATCAGGAGCCATCCTATTTATCTTGGTTTTGTCGCTCCAAAGCACTTTCCTCCCAAATTGCGCTGACTTGTCTCTGTGAGCTTTTGCAAATGCCAATCGAATTTTGATGTGACTTTTTGGTAGGACTGATTTCTTCCTGCTAATTCGTCCAAAAAGTTTAACTTTATTAAGTCATCTTCCTACAAGCTTTCTGGACACGTCCACACCATATTCGTAAATAATTTCGATTATAATTTCTCTGGCTGCAGAGCAAGTCAGCAAGCTTAATATGGAGCTACTCTCATGTGAACGCATACATTTTACCACTTTTTAGCAATTTTTTTATGCGACAACAAAATTCAATCAATTTAATTTTTTAATGTATTTTTATTTGTATTTCGAAATGTACAAAAAAAAAAAAAAATTTACGTTTTTTACATTTTTAATATATTTTTTTTTAAATCAAAGTAGTCCCCAACAAAAAAAAGTAGTTCACTGGTCATGGTGATAGCGGCTGTTCATGTTGTCTGAAATAAAAAAAATCGAATGGATTATTATTCAGTAGGTCTGCGGCTATCGTCCCCACCAAATATAATCAATTTCATTCAAAAAAATGTCGAACTTCAAAATCGTCACGAAAATCTTATTTTTTTTCGTTAAAAATCGTTAAAAAAAAATATGAAGATATTTTCGAAAATAAACAATTCTTGTAAGGACGATAACTATAAATGAGTAGAAAAACATATGTAAATTTTAACGCCATCGGTTGAATACTTTTTTTTTAGGACCATGACAGTTTCAGAAAATGATGATTGGAGAAAAATGCGTTTAGAAACGTAGACAGTCGCTTACGACATGTCGGCGACTATGAGCTGTAACTTATCAAATACTATGAATTTCGGTCTGAAATTTTCACAGCACGTTTTCAATAGGTTTTACTGTCAAAATATAAAAAATCGATTTTTCAAAGTGATTACATGGGAATAGCCCCTTAAAAGGATCGGCTTTGCTCTTTCGTACTATGGTTTTGTCAATACTAATATCGGTTTTACGTGGTCTTGGTTTTCTTGGTATTTTTTTGTTGTCACAAAATGGGTCTGCTTTTTGCATAAAGAGCATTATATACCATTTTTTAAGAACAATGCCTTATTTTATCAATTTCGACAGGAGCTTTTCCTTTTTTGCTCATATCGCACATATGTAAGCGCTCTCTCTTCCGACGTGTAATGTTTCCCTCTCCCCCTAAAGTGATCGATTAAGTGAAACAACTAACTGTAGGCTGCATACGCACCACAATCATTCTTTTGCAAATATTATAGATTACATGCTAGCGACTACATTTATCAACTTATGTTCTATTTTTAAACATTTCGTAATAATTGATTTGTTTTTCTTTTCTTCCAGGTAAATATCGACATTTCTTGGCAAATACTACACGATAAGGTGGTTATTTAACGTGAATTAATTACAATGGGACACTCATCGTCGCCTTGGTAAGCAGGAAATTTGCACCAATTACGCATTTACGTAGGAATAACAGTCATACCATAATAAACCCATATTTTATGCTTAAGTGGATAATATAACATACGTGGGCTGCTATAAATATTTCTGGCCTAATAATGAAAATAGGAATATTTAACAACGAAAATGGTTTTATTGTTTTTCAAAATATTCTCCATCAAGATTTATACACATTTGCATGCGCTCAAACCAATTTTCGAAGCACTTTTTCCACTCCGATTGAGACACCTTCAAAACGTGGTTTTTGAATGCTTCAACAGCATCTTCTGGCGACAAAAATCGTTGACCACGCATTATTTTCTTGATGTGTGGGAATAAAAAGAAGTCATTGGGTGCCAAGTCAGGGCTGTACGGCGGATGACCCATCAATTCGACGTTTTAGCCGCTCAAAAAGGCGCTGGTTTGAGTCGATGTGTGAGAGCTCGCATTGTCATGGTGCAAAATGATTCGTTTTCTCTTTTTCGTTTTTCGAATTTCTCCGAAGACTTCAGGCAAACAAATGGTGGTGTAGCACTCATAATTGACCGTCCTACGTTGCTCAAGCGGCACAGTTGCCACATGACCAGTTTTGCCGAAGAAACAGGCGACCATTTGCTTCGAAGTGCTTCTTCCACGAACAACTTTCGTTGGATTTGGCTCGTCTTGGAAGACCCACACGGTCGATTGCTGTTTTGTTTCGGGCTCTTACGCATATATCCATGATTCGTCCCCTGTGACGATCTTATAAACGTCTTTTGAAGCACCGCGATCGTATTTTTTCAGCACATCTTTACACCAATCCACACGAGCCTTTTTTTGAGCGATTGTCAAATTGTGCGGGATCCAACGAGAACAAACCTTTTTTACGGCCAGGTGTTCATGCAATATGGAATGTATGCTGGTGGGAAAAATGCATAGGCATGCCTCTATCTGAAGGTATGTTATATGACGGTCTTGCATTATCAGTTCACGTACGGCATCGATGTTTTCTGGCTCGTCTTTGAGCGAGCGTCGGCCACGATTGAATTCGTTGTAACAGTTTTTCACAGTGCTATAGGATGGTGCTTCATAGCCATACAAAGATTTTAGTTCATCGATGCACTCTTGTCGTGATAATCCACGTCGAAAGTTGTGAAAAATGATCGCACGAAAATTATGTCCACGAGTTAATTCCATTTTTTGGCCGAGATGAATTTTTTAATTCCCTGTAAATAAAACAATTCACGATCAAATGACAAAACGTTCTGAGTGATTTTATGCTAAAAAATGTCAAACTTTCCAATGGAAATGTCAGATTGCACCTGACAACACTTAGTGTTGCCTAGGCCAGAAATATATATAGCAGCCCTCGTATATACGTACTTATATATTATGCGCAAATATATACCATTTGTAGCGCCATCGACATGTTTACTTAACTGCTTTTAGTCATAGCGACGTCCTGTTGCTGCGATAAAATTGAAAGGTTATGTTACGCGAGTGAAAACATGAATGATGGCGACCTTGCCGTGGTAAGGCGAATTGCTTGTCATTGAACGGGTATTGTCCACCACTTCGCCAACCTTCGCTGCTTCGCTCTCTTAGAAAGTGTTGTGGTGGCTTTCGGTGGAAGTTGCTGTGCGAAATGTCGCAATCAATTTGCCTTTTACTTTCTTGCACGCTTACCTCGCTGCTTTTCAACAGCAACAATTTTAATCAATATTCACTATGGCTGCGCTTTTGTCGTCCTTCCACCAAGCCTGTATATATATACATACATACATATGTGTGCGTGCAAGAGTATATGGTATCCGCTTTTGAAAAGTCTAATGCGATTCTAATGGACTAAAGCTGATATAAAAATATAATATATACGTATATATGTAAAGGGTGATTTTTTAAGAGCTTGATAACTTTTTTTAAAAAAAAAACGCATAAAATTTGCAAAATCTCATCGGTTCTTTATTTGAAACGTTAGATTGGTTCATGACATTTACTTTTTGAAGATAATTTCATTTAAATGTTGACCGCGGCTGCGTCTTAGGTGGTCCATTCGGAAAGTCCAATTTTGGGCAACTTTTTCGAGCATTTCGGCCGGAATAGCCCGAATTTCTTCGGAAATGTTGTCTTCCAAAGCTGGAATAGTTGCTGGCTTATTTCTGTAGACTTTAGACTTGACGTAGCCCCACAAAAAATAGTCTAAAGGCGTTAAATCGCATGATCTTGGTGGCCAACTTACGGGTCCATTTCTTGAGATGAATTGTTGTCCGAAGTTTTCCCTCAAAATGGCAATAGAATCGCGAGCTGTGTGGCATGTAGCGCCATCTTGTTGAAACCACATGTCAACCAAGTTCAGTTCTTCCATTTTTGGCAACAAAAAGTTTGTTAGCATCGAACGATAGCGATCGCCATTCACCGTAACGTTGCGTCCAACAGCATCTTTGAAAAAATACGGTCCAATGATTCCACCAGCGTACAAACCACACCAAACAGTGCATTTTTCGGGATGCATGGGCAGTTCTTGAACGGCTTCTGGTTGCTCTTCACCCCAAATGCGGCAATTTTGCTTATTTACGTAGCCATTCAACCAGAAATGAGCCTCATCGCTGAACAAAATTTGTCGATAAAAAAGCGGATTTTCTGCCAACTTTTCTAGGGCCCATTCACTGAAAATTCGACGTTGTGGCAGATCGTTCGGCTTCAGTTCTTGCACGAGCTGTATTTTATACGGTTTTACACCAAGATCTTTGCGTAAAATCTTCCATGTGGTCGAATAACACAAACCCAATTGCTGCGAACGGCGACGAATCGACATTTCACGGTCTTCAGCCACACTCTCAGAAACAGACGCAATATTCTCTTCTGTACGCACTGTACGCATTCGTGTGGTTGGTTTAATGTCCAATAAAGTAAACTGAGTGCGAAACTTGGTCACAATCGCATTAATTGTTTGCTCACTTGGTCGATTATGTAGACCATAAATCGGACGTAAAGCGCGAAACACATTTCGAACCGAACACTGATTTTGGTAATAAAATTCAATGATTTGCAAGCGTTGCTCGTTAGTAAGTCTATTCATGATGAAATGTCAAAGCATACTGAGCATCTTTCTCTTTGACACCATGTCTGAAATCCCACGTAATCTGTCAAATACTAATGCATGAAAATCCTAACCTCAAAAAAATCACCCGTTATCTACGTGCATTTAAAAATAAATTATGTGTTTTTAACAACTCTCTTTCAATGTCACCATTAACCTATTTTATAAATTATCGTCAATGTGTGGAGGTGTTTACTGGTCTCAGTTGCTTTTTGATCCAAAATAGAATGTTCCTGCTATCGATTGCATACATACACATGTTGCATGCAGCTACCTTCATAGTACAGCTTTTGCTATGTCTATTCTGCGTTTCAGTTGAGTTTTTCGCAAACATCGATTGTGCATTAAAAATAGCAAATGTGAATTATGACATACGCTATGTCATTAGCGAACTGATGGCTTGCATGTCTGGCACTAACCGATATAGTAATGATAAATACCAAATACATATGTATGTATATACAGTGGTGGCCATAACATATGCAACTAATACATTATTTTTGAAAAAGTATATTTATCATACCATTAAACTTTGCAGACTGTTGATTGAACATGAAATTATTATAATTTGGTATTTTTACTTTTAATTAACGTTTTTAAACAACAAAATTTCATTCATAAACAAATAATAAAAATTCCATTTGGATTTCAAGTCTAAAATTACGTGGACAAAACATATGCAACTTTTTGTAAACAATGGTAAAAAGAAAGATTTACTAATATTTTGTTGCAAATCTATTGTTTTTTATTACTTCGTCATATCTTATCGACATTGAGGCTATTAAATTATCTATGGTTTTTATTGAAATCGATTGCCAAGCTTCTTGGAGTGTATTAAAAAGTTCATCACCATTTTAAGGTTATTCCTCTCTATTCGCCTGTTATCCAGCTTCCACAAGTTCTCAGTGGGGTTGAGATCTCGGGTCTGAGGTGGCCTTTCCATAAAATCAACGTTGTTTGCTTCCAACCAAGACTTGTTATATTTGGCCGTAAGCTTTTGGGTCACTGTCTTGATGGAAGACCCAACGCAATGGCATTTCCCACGCAGCATAGGGCAACTTGACAATATGACACTCTCCAAAATACATTTATAGTCGTATTGATCCATAATTCCCTTAATCTTATATAATGGGCCAACTCTGTTACCAGAAAAGCAGCAACACATCGTTACGTGGCCTGCACCATGCTCAACTGTTTTCTTACGATAACGAGGAGCATATCTTTTATTTACTAGACTTCGCATATAAAACGTTCCATCACTGCCTATTAAGTAAAAATTTTACTCATCACTGAATAGAACGGTTTTCCATTTATTAATTGGCGTTAGATGCTTTTTATCGAATTTCAAACGCTTGGCTTTATGTTTTACCGAAATCATCGATTTGTATGCGGGACGACAACCTCTTAGTAAGGCTTTTAAAAGGCGCCTATGCACATTTTTTGCGGATAATTGCAAATTTAAACCTTTAATGATTTGTGATGGGACTATTTCAGGACTTTTTTTGGTAGTTGTGCTATTAAATTGTCTGTCCTTTGGGTCGTCTTGCGTGCGCTCCCGCCTTGGTGAATAGCAGATACTGCTTTTGTTGCAAAAAATTTTTATATTATTCGCGAAATTGCGCCTTGATGCACATCTAATTTTGTAGCAATGCATTTTTGTGCCATTCCTATCTCAAAATTGGAAATAATTCTCTTCCGAAGTTCAATTCCAAAATTGCTTCTTGCCATTTTCAATGAAACTAAAATCGATTTGATTTGCCCGAATTAACGCAAGATTTATTTATTAAAACTAACGATACTGCGTAATTTTTAGTCTTAAAGCTCAAAAGCAACAGAAAAATACCGATATAATGGTGTTACTTGAACTCATACTCTGAGTTGCATATGTTTTGTCGACGTAATTTTAGAGTTGAAATCGAAATGGAATTTTTATTATTTTTTAATGAATGAAATTTTTTTCTTTAAAAACGTTAATTAAAAGTAAAACTACCAAATTATAATAATTTCATGTTTAATCAACAGTCTGCAAAGTTTAATGGTATGATAAATATACTTTTTGAAAAATAATGTATCAGTTGCATATGTTATGGCCACCACTGTACCTGTTGGTCAGTATGCGTGTCTTTAATGAAATTTCACTTTCTTTCACATTTACTTTTGTTTCATTTTCATTTTTATCTATTATTGTTGCTTAAAATAAAAAAAATTATTAAATTTTGTTCTGTAAATTTTTTAAAAGAAAACATTTTGTTTGAATTTTTTACGCGTTTGTTGTCTTTAAATTTTACACGTGTATAAATTTCACAATTTCTTTTGCGAAATATGGCCCGATGATTCCACTGGTCCACAAACCACACCGAACCGTGTGTTTTCGGCTTGAAATGGCAGCTCTTTAAACTCTTCAGGTTGCGCTTCGTCCCAAATGCGGCAATTTTGCTTTTTTACATACCCATTCAGCCAGAAATGGGCCTTTCGCTAAACAAAATTTGGCTCGAAAATGTCGTATCTTCTTCGAACTATTCAAGAGCTCATAGAAAGAAGCGCTGCCGCTTGCACAAGCTATACTTTTTACACTTTCAACTTAAGATCTCGACGTAAAATGCGCCAAGTCGTTCCTTACTTCAGTCCGAGTTGTTGCGAATGGCGTCGAATCGCCTCTCCTCGGTCTTCGAGTACAGTCTAAGCTAAGGCTGCTATATTTTTTTTTTATTTACGTGCTGTACGTGGTCTTTTCGGTAGAATATTATCCAATAACAAAAGCAGGGTCTCAAGATGGGTAATGGTGTTGCAAATAGTACGCTCAGTAGGCCGATTTTGTTGACCAGTTGAGCGAAGCTGAATTTTCGTAATAAAGTTGAACAATTTGTAAACGTTTTTCGGGCGTAAGTCTTCCCATGATGAAATGCCAAGCCAATGACACGAGCGATCGGTAAAAAAAAAAACTATAGAAAAAAGTACCTATACCTGGATCGCCCGTTGTTTCTTGTTTAGAGCATAAATGGTACTGGCTGATACGAAAAAGTTGTTTCTCACGCTTTGGCTTTGCGCTAAATGCAGGCTCCAATGCATATTTCTGTACACTTCACATAAACACCAAAAGCGATGAATCCACTAAATTTTTGGTGATCATAAAATGAAGTTGACTTAGATAGAAGTCGACTTACATATATAGAAGTCGACTTATATACCCTCTCTATTGCAAAACAAAAGCGGGTGCCGAGCTTCATCCTAGCTGTTCAAACAATATGAAAAGATGCAAGAATTAGCTGCCAAAGTTACTTCGTCAACTATTTTAAAAAGTGGAGGAGCTCGCTATTATATAACTTCATCTGTACGATGTGAAACAAATTCTCTTCCCATTGGATTCATTAGGGCAACACAAAGTCAACAAAGACAAAGAATTTCTAATTACTTCCGCATCTATATTCTGCGAATCGAACCCAACGAACTTCTTGCTATTTTCATATCTCAAAAAAAAAAAATTTCCGGAATGAAATAATCAACGAAATTTTGAATCAAATGGATAGGATTGCACCGCGACCTTAAGTTTATTTTGCCCTCTCCTAAGTCACAACCACCCACTTAGTCCGAGCATATTGAAAATTTTTAATATATTGCTAGGTGTTATTGAGACGATGTGATCCCTATTTGGAAACTTGGATCCAAGCGTCTTTATCCTGCGTCTGCAGACTGTTATGCAGTAATTAAATGTTCTGGAGTTTCAGATTCACTTTCGCAGAACCGACAATTTGCATAAGAAGTTAGGCTCATGTTATATAACAACTTCTTGAGTTTACAGCGGCCACTGTAGAATGCGATAAGTAGTTTGTTTGTCTCGGGAGAAGTTGATTACATCCTTAAATATCTTTACCTTTATCGCATCG
The DNA here is from genome assembly GCA_027475135.1 of Bactrocera correcta. Lineage (NCBI taxonomy): Eukaryota > Metazoa > Arthropoda > Insecta > Diptera > Tephritidae > Bactrocera > Bactrocera correcta. The sequence goes on along the minus strand of CM050327.1, from coordinate 2,318,254 downwards.
GGTCATGCTATATCTTTTTGGAAAGCTCATTTCAGGCGCTAACACGTGTTTGATTGATTGTCGTTTCTTTTAAGTCGTTCGTGAGTTATAGCGTCGGAAACATGGAGCAAAATAAAGAGAAAAAACGGCCAGTTTATGGACCCGATACAGTTTCCATTTCCACCGCACAACGATGGTTTCAACGTTTTCGATCTGGTGTAGAGGTGGTCGAAGATGCGCCACGCTCCGGAAGGCCTGTCGTCGAAAATTGCGATAAAAACGCTGAATTGGTCGAAAGAGACCGGCATAGTAACAGCCGTAGCATCGGTCAAGAGCTAGGCATGAGTCATCAAACCGTTATAAACCATTTGAAGAAGCTTGGAGTCACTAAGAAGCTCGCTGTGTGGGTGCCACACGAATTGATTCAATAAAAATACCGCAAGACTTTTATGTAAGCTACCATTAGCTTAGCAACTTGGCATTGCCTATGACTTGCAGTTGTTGCCAATATCTTCTTTTAAGGGGTTACATGGGTTTCACAGTTTCAAGAAATCTAAAAATATTTTTGTCTTATTAAATTCTACAACATCTCTAGAATATTGTCTTAAGTTTTCAAGTTGATCCGAGTAATAGTTTTGGAGATACAGCCTTGGGACTTTTGCGCTCGAGGCTAGCTAGGCTAAGTGTGTCGTCTTTAAACGCGTTTTTCTCAAAACAATGTTTTCAAAGTCGGTTGTCAAGATTTCTCGCGAACTACTCAACCGATCTTAATAAGATTTTACACAGGTCTTCGAGATATCATTTGTAAGGTCTGGAACGAAGGATTTTTTTTTAATTACAACTATTTAAAAAAAATGTCGAGAAATTTTCATCAAATTTAATTTTTTTTTCCTTCGTCTAATACCTAGTTTATTGTCTTTACTAAAACACGTATTTTTTTATTTTTATTTCACATGATCCTGAAAAAAGTTCTGCTGACAACGCGGATGCACCTTTTTTCCGAGGGACTGCCGGAAATGGCGTCGTAATGACTGCCATTTTGATATTTTTTTTTTAATTTTACAAAATTTTTATTAAATATGAGTCTTTAAAATAAAAAAAATCATTAAGATATTTAATTTTTTATATGTAAAAAAAAAAATTATTGAAAAAATGCCGCTTTTTGCCCGAGGAAACCCATATAACCCCTTTATGATATGAGGGCCCATCGCGATGGGTCCAGGTCCTACCATGTAAGTGGATGCTGCGAAGCGAGCGAGCTTATCAGCCAGTTTATTCTCGGCTATACGTATGCCTTTGTGACCTTGTGAGGTGCATTTGGTTACGTGCCGACATAATGTACATATGTATTTACAGGACTAAGGCACGCCTGTAGACATCTATTGCAAAGCAAAAAAGGACTCGCAAGTTCGCTCTGCAGTCGAGTTGAGAGAAAGTTCTCGATCCGATTAGGAAAGCTCTAAGCCGTAAATTTCTTGTTGGATTTAGATGTATTGTAAACGGGGCGACGTCCGCTAGTAACTATTTATGTGTTTTTCATTTACTTCTTATATAAGGTAGAGTGTTTTTGACACGATTTCCTTTACACGTATTTTATTCCATTGAAATAGAGAAATTCCATGAAAAAAATGCGTGTATGTTGGCCGTCAGCAGCAGAAACAACAAGGGAAAACGGATGAACAAAAACAAAAAAACGCACAAACAATGATTGACGTAAAACTTCACTATTATCCGTTTCAAAAAGGATGCAGCTATGCTTGTGCGACGTGTTTTTGTCTTCGAGTTATTCAAATTGGCATTAGCAAAACAAAAGTAGTGGCATCAGCGATAATCATGTTGGCGTGGAACGCAACCAATGCCTGCTGTTGGCATTCATTGGTGGCATCCAAGTTATTAATGTGCAAAATATTGTTTTTGTTGCTTATAGCATGAAGTTTGTGCGCTCTTGCTGGAACGTGTTCGTTCAATGTAGTTTTGTTATGCAAATTATGGACATTATTGTGGCTTGGTGGAAGTTGGCAGTACCCACTCTTGCTGTTTCAGGCTTAACGCCCTATTTGCTACCCTAATGTTTTGGACTTTTCACCTATTTTGTTGTTATTATTCATACACAGTACTGGCGTCATTGACGCCACTGCGTCAGGTTAAATATGAGCTGAACTGTAAATGAATATGTACCATATGTATTTGCGTAAGTATAATTATATTCAAAGTTTGCTAACTATAAATTTGTTGTGGGTGAAATCGCGTTGCTCTATTTACAGTTTTTTTTTGCCCAAAAACTGCGGTTCGTTGTTACGACGCCTTTCACATGCATGAGCAGCTAATTAATTGTAATAAAACATGTTTTCTAAACTTTGTTTTTGAAAGAAATTTTAAAGCTTAAATAAAAATACTGCACGCAAATATGGGTTCATAAATATAATTGCTTTTCCATGAGTTCATATCCAGCTTGAATGCTATCTCATTTTAATTAAAGTTTATATTTTCGAAATCGCATATGCCCATTATAAAGGAGAGTCGAGAATTCATGAATCTGTAGAACCTGATATAGTACTATGAGATAAAAATATAGTAGGATTTTTTCATAATTAAATTGTATTCTTTAAAATCTATGTCGTGTTCCTCAAAGTAATCTACCTTTTTTCCGATCCTCGAAACAGTTTTTAAAGTCAATTTCCGGAATAGTCTTCAAAGCGCGTAGTGATTCACGTTTAATGTCTTCAATTGACTCAAAACGGTTTCACCGGAGCGGTCGCTTGCGTGTACTGAATAGTTTGTGGTCACACGGAGCTAAATCAGGCGAATACGGTGTTTACGGCAGGATATTGGTTGAACATTTTACGAAAAAGTCACAAAGAATCAATGACCGGTATCCCCGGAGCGGTCCGGCCTTTTTAGGCGGATAGCGTTACGCAAACGACGCATAACGTTCAAATAATATTCCTTGTTGACTGTTTGACCGGTTGGAAGGAATTCATAATGCACAACACCACGATAATCGAAGAAAACAGTCATCATGGCCTTGATTTTTGAGCGACTTTGGCTCGATTTTTTTGGTCTCGGCTCTCTTTTGGCACGGTATTCGCACGATTGATCGGTTGTTTCGCGGTCGTAAGCATAGATCCAAGTCTCATCGCCAGTTATAATGCATTGCATGACACCGTGGTAGTCGGAAAGCATCGTTTCACACACTTCAACGCGACGCCTTTTTTCCAAAAAATTCAATGTTTTTGGTACCAGTCGAGATTTGACGCGCTTGAGGCCCAAAACATCCTTCAAAATGGTATTGGTTCAGCCTTTCGATATGCCAACTTCATCAGCAAGCTCTCTAATTGTTAATCGGAGTTTTTTCAACAAGCGTGAGCTTCGTCGATTGAGGTTGATGGTCGGTCGCCCTGGACGTTCTTCGTCTTCGACACCTTCACGGCCTGCTTGGAGCTCACTACTTGTAAACATTTGTTTTAGACATAGCGTCATCACCAAAGGCTTTATGCACCATCCTCAACGTATCCGCAGCAGAAAATTGATTCCGTAAACAAAATTTAATGCAAATTCTTTGCTCAACAAATTTCGACATCGCAAAAAACGAAAAACTCACTTTTAGCAGCTCACAAAAGGACACGTATCTCAAACACTAATGAATATTTTGACATGAAATTTGATATAAATGTGACTGACAGTACTACCAACCTAAAAAAAAATAATTCTCATAATCCTTCGACGCGCGCAGTTTAAATTCAAATGTCACCTTATTTTTTGGGCACAGTATACTAAACACTAATGATTATAATGAAGTGATGTCACTAACAGCCACACCATTCTAGAAGAAAAATATTTCGACGAATGGGTTTTCGCGCGAAATTTAGATGTGGGCATGGCCACGCCTATATTTGACATCGGCTCCTAGAGTTATCTCTCACACCATCTCGGTTGTAAACTTGAATATTTCCGACGAATTTATTTTTTGGTTTATTGCACTTTTAGCAGTTTTTAAAAAACCGTTATTTGAGGAGTGGACGGGATTATAATTCGATTTCGATTATTTTTACACCGTGGGCAGAAACGCCAACTATGTTTGTCCGGAGCGAATTTGGTTATTATAAATTTAGTGGTTTAGAGGAAATATGTACGTTAAATCTATTAGAGGGCGGGACACAGACTCCTCACCCTAATGCAATTCGTTGTTCCAAATAAAAGTCGTGTGGAGCCAGGTAATGACACTTTACAGGTTTTCGTTTGGACATTTGTTTGGAACCAAAATGTCGGGAGAGTATGCAAATTAACAAAATAGCGGCGTTTAAAAAGTTAAATTTTATCTAAAATTATAGTCGGTCATTGTATAGAGAATTATTACTCAAACAAATTTGAAAAATGTTTTTGATTTGTCGCTTTGAGTTACCAAGTTTGAGGATTGAGCTCGTTGAACTGAATAGCTGAGTTATACCTCTAAATAAATCTCTAAAATGGTTTTTAACATACCACAATGTAAAGTGTTGCCGCTCAAGTCAATCAGCTCAATTCTCAAACTCGTTTTTTTCTAAAATAGTTCTCTATACAATGATCGGCCAAATTAGTAATATAAAAATAATATTTTTTTTTTTTATTAATAACAATATTTTGTTGTGTCACGAAAAAATGTAATAATAAAGTTTTCCATAATTAACCGCTCTCATTGTAACAAATAAATTCGAAAAAGAAAAAAAAAGTAAACTGACCGCAGATACTAAATTTCGGAAAATATTTGACTTGACTTGTCAACTTTGTGTTACAACAACAGACAGCGCTGCCACCTATGGAATATTTTATAAGTTCTTATATTCCATTTGTGTTTTTAGTTTTATTTAACTTAATTTTAAGAATATACTAGCGGCTGTAGTGAAATTAATTATTTAATGGTCATGTAAATAACCACGTGACAATCAATTTTGTTCGTTTTTATGTAACGAAGTTGTCAGCAAAAAAAATACAATACCAATGTTTGAGTGCCATAGCTTTGATCGATTTAAGGCAAACATTCGGGTGGCACGACTTGTAATCATAATGAAAACACAGAGAAACTCAAACGTCAACAATTAGCTGAGCAAGCGTAGGGAAATGGAACAAATAAATTACGAAGGTATTGAAAATCTAATAACGAAAAGAAAGAAATCCAGGCCAAACATGCCAGCGGCATGAAGTAATTGCAATTAGCCGAGTTGACGTTCGTGTTGAACCTGAGCCGGGCGGCTTTGTTCATTGAGCCAGTATCGAATCGAAAAGTACATTCACTATGAAAACGAGAGAAAAATGAAAAACAAAAATGCATTTGTTGTTGTTATTCAGAGCTGGTGATTTTGCAAAACTTAGACAAATGCCAGCTCAGGCCCACAAGCCACTCGATCAACACGTCAAAAGCCAGACTTTCATAACTATTTGCTGCAGATCGGCCAAACCGCGTTTTACATACTCATACATACATACACCACACACACACACACACATCTCATATGTGTAGGTATTTACATGAACTCAATCTGCTGGCATGCATAAATAGTCGGAGAATTGATTAGCAATCGCCGGCTGAAAAGCTGGCGCGCTTGTCGAGTTGAAGTAAAATGAAATGCGCTTGTATGTATATGTGTGTGTGTTGTTATTTACACCCATTTGGATCAAATGTCTGGCAGCATCGTAACCATTTGTGTGGATTTGTTGATTAACTGATCTTTTGATTTGCACGTACCCAGCGATATCGACATACACACATACCTACGCACCTCTTACATAGGAAAGTAGGTATGGTATATGGTGCATGCATATGTACATGCATTTGTAGCGTGTGTGCTCAATAAATATTGGTGCTTTCTTCATGCTTTATTCAATAAAAAATGCATCATATAATGAAAGTATTTCATTTTTGATTGATTTGTAGCAGGAATACTGGGTTGCATTCTAACTTGCCTGCTAGACTGCATTGGTTTAGAATTTATTACAACTTAATTAAAAATTCTGATTTACATTTTTTATAAAAAATAACTCGAAATTAAAAAAAACAAGAAAAAACGTTAACTTCGGTTGCACCGAAGCTAAATACCCTTCACAGGTGCATTTCTGTTAGTAACCATGTGTCCAGTTTGTATAGAAGCTATATGCTATAGTAACCTGTTCTGAACAATTTCTTCGGAGATTACATTGTTGCCTTAGAAAATAATATATACCAAATTTCGTGAATATATCTTGTCAAATGTGAAAGTTGTTCATACAAGAACTTGATTCCGATCGTTCAGTTTGTATGGCAGCTATATGCTATAGTTAACCGATCTGAACAATTTCTTCGAAGATTACATTGTTGCCTTAGAAAATAATATATACCAAATTTCGTGAATATATCTTGTCAAATGTGAAAGTTTTCCATACAAGAACTTGATTCCGATCGTTCAGTTTGTATGACAGCTATATGTTATAGTTAACCGATCTGAACAATTTTCTCGGATATTACATTTTTTCCCCACAAAATAATCCATACCAAATTTGGTGATGATACATTGTCAAATGCGAAAGTTTTCCATATGAGAACTTGATTCCGATCGTTCAGTTTATATGGCAGCTATATGCTATAGTGGTCCGATATCGGCCGTTCCGACAAATGAGCAGCTTCTTGAAGAGAAAATGACGTTTGCAAAATTTCAAAAGGATATCTTAAAAACTGAGGGACTAGTTCGTATATATACAGACAGACGGACAGACGGACAGACAGACGGACATGGCTAAATCGACTCAGCTAAACATCCTGATCATTTATATATATACTTTATAGGGTCTCCGACGCTTCCTTCTGGGTGTTACAAACATCGTGACAAAGTTAATATACCCTGTTCAGGGTATAAAAGTATTTGTTTATAAAAAAAAACTTTTGTTTATTTAAAAAAAAAAAAAAAAAAACGAATATATTTAACCTAGGTACGAGGTTTTTCAATAAGAGCGTTACCAATGTATGGTACTAGATTTCCACCACGGGCACGCTTGCGAAAGTCCAGACGCTGAACCCAATTTTCGACGGTTTTTTAGCATAAATCGGCCGATACTGCTGCAATTTCACATTCGATATGCGTATGAAGTTTATCAATCGTCGCTGGCTTGTTGGCATAGACCATAGACTGGGCGTAGCCCCAGAGGAAATAGTCCAACGCTGTCAAATCTTACAACCGAGGCGGCCAATTGACAGTATCATTTTGTGAGATAACACGTTCATCAAACTTGGTTTTCAATAAATCGATTGCGACTTTAAGCGCCGGCCTTTTAGAACCACATTTTGTACAAATCCATATCATCCAATTCGGGCCACAAATATTCGGTTATCATTGAGCGATAGCGATTCACATTTCTCAGTAATAAATAAGTAAAAAATACGACCCAATGACGCCGCCATCCCATAAACAGCACCAAACGTAGTTTTTCGGGATGCAGTAGTGGCTCATGGAGTACGTGTGGATTGCTGCCTGACCAATAACGCATATTTTGCTTATTGGCGAAGCCATTCTGCCAGAAATGAGCCTCAGTGCTGAAGATGATTTTTCGATGAAAATCCGGATCATTTCCAACTTGTGGCTCAACACAATTCACGAACATACGAAGATTCTGGTGGTCAAATGGCTTCAATGCTTGCGTCAATTTGATCTTGTAAAGATGTAGTCCAAGATCTTTTCGCAAAATTTGCCGCAAAGACGTCACAGAGATGCCCTGCGCTGAAGAACGACGTGTGCTAGACTGATTTGGATCTTCCTCATTTGACTCGCTAGCGACAGCAATATTCTCCACTCTACGGACACTTTCTTCTCTCACTGTCACGGGAACATTGTGTACTGTGCCTTTGGATTTAAAATTTTCCGTTAGACGCTCAATTGTTGATCTGACAAGACGATTATGACGACCATAAATTGGACGTAGCGCTCTTAAAGTTGAGGCCACTGGCTCTGAATTTCGCTAGTAAATTTTAATAATTTCGTTTCGTTGTTGGATCGTATATTTTTCCATGATAATATGGCGAACCTTACTAAAGAGAAATGTCAAATATCAGAAATCATAAACATCAGGCTGACTAATTATTTTTATAATGAAACATTTTACTTTGTATACGCAAACGTTTAAAGGCATTTTTTTCGAGTGTTGAAATTTTGGAAATAAATAACTCAAAGATTTTTCAAATTTTGTCAAAATATGTGACGTGTTCAATATTTTGCATCAAAGAACACAACAAAAAGTGTGTTGCACGAATATAATTTTTTTTTAAGGAAAGTTTTGAATTTATTTTTTTATGGTTGATGCCTGTCGTTTTCCTCCTTCTTATTTTATTTTGCATTGAAAATTAAGCAATATCGCCGATAAATAATGTTGATACGGTACCAATTAATCAAATTTTCTACCTAACGTCATATCTCTCAACACTCTAGAGAGTCTTTTCGGATTTCTGATCCAGTACGATACCTCGAGCAATAACCAAACTAAACGAAGCAATGAATAAATTTAATAATTTAATTTTTTTTTGGGACATTGAAAATTAAAAATTTCAGATATATTTTTTATCATGAATTCGTCTGGAATTGTTTAACCACCAGAAAATATAATTGTTTTTTTTGCTATATTTGACTTTAGTTTAATCAAATAATGAAATTCTTTGCATTATTTGCATGAACTGCTGTGCGAAGAAGATAAGCTAAACGAATGATTGAACGAATGTGGTGAACAAAGGAGAAAATAATATTTCAGCAACAAATGAATGGCGTTTTGATTGAATGAAAGCATAAGTACAAAATAATGCGCTTTGGGTGAATCTTTATATTGCAGCATTTACTTGGCGACATATTGCACAGTGTCTCCTAAAGATATTTTCTTATAATTATTTAGCAAACTTTTATATTAAGGCTATTCAGAATCTGGTGCAAATGGTCTTGCATATTTGCAATTGCAAATGAGCGAGCATAGTTTTGCTTTTACACTAACAAAATGTACAGCGATGCACCTGCTACACCCTTGCAAAGAAGCAACACTAAAACGCCATTGTATTATTTGCAACACTGGTTTGCAAATTATCAGCTGTTGTCAAAAATAAAAGCAAACAAAGAAAAGAGATGGAGCAAACAGGTTTAAACAAAAAAAGAATTAAACGTGAAAAGCCAAACAAAAAGTGGAGTGAAAAAGAAATCCAGAGTATACTGGATTTCTTGCAGGAAGCTCCAGAAGTAGAGGTAAGTGATTTAAGTGATTAATTTCAACAATTTATGTAACAATAATTTTAATTTTAATAGGCACCAACAGCTCAAATTTTTTATAAAAAGCTCATTGAGAGCACAAAAATAGACGCAACGTGGGATTTAATACGGTGGAAAGTGCGGCACTTGAAGGCTTCATACAAAAGAGCAAGCGATTGGCGAACGTCAACAGGAGCAGGCCTTCTTGAGTCTGATGCCGGGACGTCGAGTGTTGAAGGTAAGCGTAATGAATGCGACAAAATTTTGTCTAATGTTTATATTTCAGGCAAAGTGTTGCAGATGTGCCCACACTTTAATCAGCTTAGACATATTTTTGGGAAAAAAGCCACAAGTGAATTACCATTTGAAGTGGTTGATAGTGGCAGTACGTCCATAATGAACGAAAGCGCGGCCAGCCAAATACTGGAAATCACTTTTTCAGATGTCGGCGAAGAAATTGCGTCTCCAATTGACATTGCCAATATTGAAAATCAACCACCAGGCAATGTAAGTGAAGTGATTGTTCCTGAAAAAGCAAAAGATTTCGCGGAAAAAATGAAAAAACATGTCCCAAAATCATCTGCTGCAAATCTTGTTGCTTTTCAAGCCGAGCGTAGGCAAATGTTTAAAATGAAAATGGAATGGGAAAAAGAGAAACATGAAAAAGATCACGCTTTGAATGAAAGAAGATTGCAAGCAGAAATTGAAAGAGGTAAAGCTGAAATAATGTTCAAGAACCGTGAATTGGACTTAAAAGTCTTAGAATTGGAAAAGGATGAACGATTGAAAAAACTTCAAATTGAAAAGGAGGAACGCTTGCAAAGGTTCGAAATTGAAATGAAATATAAGTATTCCCCTCACCAGTAATTTTTCTGTACTTTATTTATTTCAATTTATTTATCTTAATTTATTTATCTCTGTACTTTATTTATCTTTGTATTTTAAAATATGTAGTTCCAATTACTGTTGAGATGAATACTTATTTAATACGGTTTTTGATGTTTTACTATCTTCTGTCATTCAAAGCGTTATCTTTTTCATGTTTGTCTTGTACTAAATACTTAAATTAAAACAACCATTTATTTTGTATACAATAGTTTAATGTATAAATCTTTTTCATGTTTGGCTTATACTAAATGTATAAATATATGTAATTATAATTATTATAGATGTAATTAAAAACTGAAAAATGAATTAAAATACCTTTAAGAAAACATTAATGCGTATATGGCTTGTCTTTTAGTTTCTCCAACATTGTTGGGTATATGCTCATCAGGCTCAATAGAATCTTCGGTAGTAGTTGATGGATCTGAACCATCGTCGAACGAAGTGGAACCATTATTAATTAAAATGTTGTGGAGAATACAGCATACAAGAAACCAATCGCAGCATAATTTATGGTTTTTTTTGTTAGACAAACGCATCCTTAGCTGCTTAAGGCTTCCAAATCTTTCTTTTAAAAGCCCAAAACAATGCTCTACTCTAACACGGTATTTACTGTGCCGTAAATTAAATGCAATTCGGGCATTTCTATCCAACTGTCTTGCGTTGCTTCTGTAAGGGGTTATTAACGTTGCAGATAAAGGGTATGCCGAGTCCCCAGCAATCCATTGCTGTGAAGAAAAATACTGATCATTTTGTTGAAAGAGTGAGCTATTTCGATATATACGAGCATCATGCCAGCTCCCAGGGTGACCAACCACAACATGTCGAATTACTCGTTTATAGTCACAAACTATTTGTGCTTTTATTGAATATATGTGATTTCTGGAGAAGTATGATGTATGGTCTTCAATTGGCGATTCTGCTAATTTAATCTCGGTTCCATCAATATATCCAATACAAAACGGTAACTCATCAAAGGTATCCGATACTATTTTCGATCGTTCAACCTCATCGGGCCAATATATATACTTAGATTGGTGACGCAAGAACACTCTAAAGATTCTTTTTGTTATTATCGATATAGTTTCGCCATCTCCCACTCCAAAAATTGTCGCTATTTTTCTATATGCTGCGCTTTCTCCCGACGAACCCAATCGAAACAGTGTGATTGCTAATTGCAATTCGACAGAAAATTGCTTACATGAGTGCGCTTTGTTGAATTCCTCATCGTTTTTTATTAAATCAACTAGCATATTATATTGGTCTCTATCTACTCTTAACATTTGGCGGAATCGGTCTTCGTCCAGTGTTGTCAAAATATTATTGCGCCAAATGTCTGACTTAGGTATTGTGCTATAAACTCCTCGCCGACATTCCATAATAACAGATATATTGTCAGCCAATTCATCTAACACTGCATCCACTGCGTCATCATCACTTTCGATTTCTAGAAGAAAATTGTTATTAACTGAAATTTTGCATAAAAATATTTCTTACCTTCAATGTCCATAATTTCTTCAGCAGCTTCATCAATTAAAGCGTCAGTTAATTTTTCTTTAAAACTTTTTTTCGGCATAATTTCCAATTTGTGCGACAATTTTGTTTACAAACAATATTTTTCTTCACCGATCAGCTGTGAATTAATGGTATTTGCAAGGGTTGCACAGAAATCACAAAAGAGACGTTCACTGTTGATGGTAAATATATGCAATTGCATAATTTTGCAAACTCAGATGCACCAGATTCTGAATTGCCCTATTGCAAGATTGCGATGTTTCGAAAATAGAGTTTTAGAGGTCACACCGCTTGTCATGTATGCATGTATATAGATTATACGGCTAGTTTAAACCGTGTTCAATTAAAAGTGTGGTTGGAAGTTTTCCTTTTTTCCTGTGGCAAAGAAATAGTAACACATTTTAACTTAAATTTCGCTCGGGAACCAATTCATTGAAACATTTTTTTTCCTAGGTTGGTATGGCTATCTGTGACATCTGTGCCAAATGTCACATCAAAATAATCATTATTGTTTGGTATAGCCTCGTCTTTCTGAAGTACATAAAGTGCATTCGGCGATTTTTGCGTTCAGTGAAATTATTCCACACGGCAGTTCCATTAAATTTTGTGTGCGGAATCAAATTTCTTGTGTCGAAACATTCAGAATGTTGAAAAAGACCTTCGGTGATAACTGTTTGTCGCGAGCACGTGTTTTTGATTGGTACTAATTATTCAAAGAGAGTCCAGAATTGACGACGAATCACGTCCAGGACGGCCATCAACATCGACTGATAATCAAAACGTCAATAAATAAAGAAACTGGTGTTGGAAAATCTACGATCAACACTCAGAAAATTTACTTGCAACGTTGAAATATCGGTATGATCAGTGAAAAGCGTTTTGAAAGATTAATATTTTCGAAAAGCAGCGTCGCGCTAACGTCTGATTTTCCACAGCTTTCCGACTGCCAGGACTTAAAACATATTATTGCTGGCGATGAGTCTTGGATCTATGCGTATGACGCGGAAGCAGATCAACAATCGCCCGGATATCATGGCAAGGTTTAGCCGAAACCGAAAAAAAAACACATAAAAGCAGGTCAAAATTCAAGATTATGTTGACAGTTTTCTCGATTATCGAAGTGTGGTACACTCCAAACTCCTTCCGACCGGTCAAACTGTCAACAAGGAATACTATTTGAGTGTTATGCGTAACATTATACTTTAATTTTAAAAGAATTTGTTTTATTTTTTTTTATTTTTAAAAGAATTTGTTTTAGTTTTTATTTTTATTTTTAAAAGAATTTGTTTCTATTGTTAGTTTCGCACCAAAAATAATGTTGTTGGTGTATTCTAATATTTTCTCGAATTAAGGGTCAAAAAATCTTTAAAACAACTTCATCGAAAAATAAATTTTTTTCTCAAAATACATCATATTTCTATTCAATCGATTGAGTTTTTTGAGTTACTGTACGTTTATATACATAGCTCGGTATGCAACATTTTTTACGCGTGCACTATAATATTATTAACATGCGTACAGTCATGGGCAGAGAAATAGCAAGCTTTGAGAATGTAATACAGAGATGTTTATTATTATAAACAGAAAACATATAAACAATTAAAAATTGTATATATACATATTTATAAATAATAGTATTCGAATGTACATAATTCGGTATTAGTTTACAAATATTTAAAGTTTTTTTTAATTACTAAAAAATGTCAATACTGGCAACCCTGTGTTGTAAGCGGGCAAACTACTACAAACTTGCTACTAGAAAAATCAAATTTTAGCAACTATCAACGTACACAGACGGTAGAAGCGGTGAGTGTTCGTTTCCATTGCGCTTTCATGAGATAGTTCGGTCAGCTGTTTCGGTATACGGTTTTGTGTCGGTCATTAACTGAAGCACGATAACGAAATCTGCCACTGAATTTCGTAGGAAATTTTCGGAATGCACTTTATTTTATAAAAGTAAAAACTGATTCGTAAAATCTATATTGATTCTGTCCATGACTGTATATACAATTGCACAATATTTGCGTAGAAGCTATTGAAACGTAACAATAACAACAGCAGTTTGTAATAAAATCAACAACATTTTCAACAAATTGTCGCAATATTTCCATTGTTGTTTTTGCTGTTTGTATATGCTATTTGTGTACATACATATGTATGTATGTACGTACTCGTATTTTCGCAACAGTTTCATGAAAATATTGGAATTCAAGAATTCCCACTATTGGCTATATCGTCAGTCATCGTTGCTGTTGGTGCGCATATGCCGTTGTTCCTTCTAGCTACAATTGTTGCCGGAAATTGTGTGACGACGCTTTTATTTTATACAATTTTCGCACAATCTAATTACTAATTCTGCAATAAGTTCTATGTGTGTGTGTGTATTTATGCGTATTCGCCATTGTTGTGGGAGCTGAAGAATCGCCAAAGGCTTTTGCGCCTCGCGCATTATTCGAACAGCCACAGTCGTGCAGTCCATAAAGCGCTGTTATTGTTGGCTGTTGGTGCAGTTTGCTTTTTGACAACATTTACTACTTTTAACTTGAACGGTTCAAATTACATTTCGATTACTTAAATTATGTAAAATTAAAACTAACAGAGTACCGTGACATTATTCTCATAATTTCCATTTCTGTACTTGCAGAGTGCGATTGCGGTTGCGTTGATTCATACACATCGTCGTCCTCGTACAACGGTTCTGGCGCCGCCGCGTCCATTTGCTTAAGCAACAGCAATAGCGAAGCTGTCGGAGTTGGTGTTATAAGCAGCACGACCGCAGTAGCAGCAGCAACTGCTTCAGCGCAAACGGCGAGCAGTAATTCGGAAACGCTGGCAGCGGTGGCGACAACGACGGCGACCAACAGCCTCAAGACGGCGCACACAAAAGTCGCCACGTCTGGGGGGCACGCCAACACGCAGCCCCCCAGCAAGCGTTCGAGCAGCGGCGCCGACGGTGATTACCAGCTAGTGCAACATGAGGTGCTCTATTCGCTCTCCGCCGAGTATGAGGTGAGTTTGCATATAAAACAAAATTAAAAAAAAAACGGCTTCTGTATTTTGCTTTGTTTTTATGCAGGTCTTGGAGTTTTTGGGACGTGGTACGTTCGGCCAGGTGGTTAAATGCTGGAAACGTGGCACGTCGGAGATTGTGGCTATTAAGATCTTAAAGAATCATCCTTCGTATGCACGTCAGGGACAAATTGAAGTATCAATTCTATCGCGTCTCAGTCAAGAAAATGCCGACGAGTTCAATTTTGTGCGTGCTTTCGAGTGTTTCCAACACAAGAACCACACGTGTTTGGTGTTTGAAATGCTCGAACAGAATTTATATGATTTCCTTAAACAAAATAAATTTTCACCGCTACCTTTGAAATATATACGGCCCATTTTAGAGCAGGTCAGTCTAATGCAAATACACATGTCTATATTTTATCAATGTTTATACCGTTATATATTTTGTTTGTACATAATATTCATTTTGATTTTTTTATCGCTCGCGTGGTTTAGGTTTTAACGGCGTTGCTAAAATTAAAGCAACTTGGTTTGATTCATGCAGATTTAAAGCCGGAAAATATAATGTTGGTCGATCCAGTAAGACAACCTTATAGGTAAGTAACCCAACAATACTTCAATACACGTTTTTTTAATTTCAAACTTTACTGTTATACCCACAAATGTGTTTTTATTATTTTCTTTCAAAAAACATAGGGTGAAGGTTATTGATTTTGGCAGTGCGTCGCATGTCAGCAAAACGGTATGCAACACTTACTTGCAGTCCCGTTACTATCGTGCACCTGAAATTATTTTGGGCTTGCCATTTTGTGAGGCAATCGACATGTGGTCGCTGGGTTGTGTGGTGGCCGAGTTGTTCCTGGGTTGGCCCTTATATCCGGGCTCATCTGAATTCGATCAAATAAGGTTAGTTATTCATTTTAAGCTCGCTGTTTTAAACAATTACTTATATAACTATTTTATACGCCCCACAGGTACATATCACAGACACAGGGTCTGCCTACGGAGCACATGTTGAACAGCGCTTCAAAGACATCAAAGTTTTTCTATCGCGATGTCGATTCGACCTATCCGTTTTGGCGCTTGAAGACCACCGAGGAACACGAAGCAGAGACTAATACGAAAAGCAAGGAGGCACGCAAATATATATTTAATTGCTTAGACGATATTGGTCAGGTAAATGTACCAACCGACTTGGAAGGCGGTCAATTGTTGGCCGAGAAAACGGATAGACGCGAATTCATTGATCTGCTAAAGCGTATGCTAACCATTGATCAAGAGCGTCGTCTTACCCCAGCTGAGGCGTTGAATCACTCCTTTGTACGCCTCACACACCTAGTTGACTACGTCTATTGTAATAATGTAAAAGCCTCGGTGCAGATGATGGAAGTATGCCGACGTGGCGATTTCCATACGTAAGTATTCAATATTTTCCATTGTTTTTTTTTCGAAAATTTTGTGAAATTTTTTTATGTAAATGTTTATTTTATTTTATATATTTATTTTATTTTTTATATTCATTTTATTTTTTAAATTTTATTTTATATATTTATTTTATTTTATATATTTATTTTATTTTTTATATTTATTTATTTTTTATATTTATTTTATTTTATGATTTATAGCGTGCAACCCGCTTCTACATTGGTTACCAATTTTGTACCGAGCACTACGGAGAATATGACGTTTACCATCAACAATCAGCTGACCAGTCAAGTGCAGCGTTTGGTGCGTGAACGTCCACTAGCCTATGAGGGTCTTTATCAAATCTACGGCGGCCGTAATGTCGGTCGTCAGTACACACAGGGACGCGCCGATGCGTTCCAACATCAGTTAAATATTTTGTGTCCGTCATCTTATCAAACCATGCCCAGTCCCACCAAGCATGTGGTTGTTGGCAGTGCCACAATGCAGCCACCATTGCAAGTACGTATACAGGCTGAGCTTTAGCTTTTTAAAAGTAATGAAAATTAAACATTTCAAAGGTTCCTCCACAGCAGTATGTCAATGTGCCTGTGCCAGTGTCGATGGTGGAACCGGCTTCCGGACAACGCATGTTGCTTACAAATCGTGTACAAGCCAGCGGCGTGGCTTGGCCGCAGACCGGACGACAAATGGCTTTGGTGCCTTCGTGGCAGCAAGCGCCAGCACATTCGCTAATTGTCGATTCGGCACCATTTTTGAATGTTGAGGAGATTTATCCGAAACACCATTTGAATATACCCAGAAATGATCTCAAGAAGGAGTCGCCAGTGCAACATTTAGTGTAAGTTATTTACTTTTAATGCTTAACAATGTGCTTTGCTTGCAACTAATTATATTTTTTCGGTTTGCAGCACTAAGAGCAACTCGTATCGTGTGCCGCGCCACGATAAAAAGGAAAATAATCAGTTATCACCGGTTAAGAAGCGTGTAAAGGAGAGTTCACCGCCACACCAGCAGCGCTACAATCGCGCCTCACATGTTTCACCGCAGTACCATAGCCACCACAATTGCAACTATGGCAGCAACTACAATAGTAATGCCGGCCCAGTTATTACTTCGGCATCGTCTGGTAGTAAGGAAGAAGAAATCATATATAAGTATAACTATTACATTTTCTAAATCATTTCTTTTTTCTTATTTGCAGACATTGTTAGTCAAAATAGCAACAATGGTGGTGGTCATCATCACCACAGCAGCAATTCGGCCAATCAACAGCATGTGATCAGCAGCAGCAGCAGCAATGGTGGTGGTGGCGGCTATAGCAATGGCAGTCATCACATTATCAACAATTGCAGCGGCAACAACAGTGTTGGTGGCAACTATCACCACCAAACACATCACACACAGCAACATCAGCCGGCACAGCAAGCGGTGCAACATTCGCACCAGCATCATGGCGCTATTGTAAAGCAGCAGACAATTACCATACACGACACGCCATCACCTTCGGCTGTCATAACGATTTCGGATAGTGAGGATGAGGGTAACGAGCCTCCCGCCCCAGCACCGGTTGCACCGGTAATGAAGCAACGTGCCCATGCGCAGTCGCAGACGAACCCTGCTTTATTGCAGCACTCGTCATCATCCTCATCGTGTCGTGCTAATGTCCACCAACATCAGGTGCAGTCACAGCAACAGCAACAGCCGCAACATGTACACCATCACCACCATCAGACACATCAGCAGGTGCAGCCGCAGCCGCAGCCACAACAGCAGCAGCAGCAAACTCAGCCGCAGCATCAGCATCATACTGCTAACATCTATGGTAATACATCAACAACCACATCAACGTCTACTAGTAGCATCACTAATCATTCAAAGGCAAAGTTATCACATGAGCCACAAACGCATACGAATTCGTATACGCATTCAAATCTAACCCATAGCGCTGATGTCAGCATCAAGTGTCAAAGTAGTTCGAACAGTAGCCATAGCCATAGCAATAGCAATAACAGTAATCCAAGTAACATTAATAGCAATAGTCAAGGCGGTGGCGTACATAACAATCATAATAATAATAATAATAACAATAACAACCACAATAGTAGCAATAGCAGTAGTAACAGTAATCAATATGCCACCGCCGCCCGCAGTACAGCATCAAATGCTGTGCAGGGCGGAAGCGGAAGTGGAACTGGATTTGGTGGTGCAGGAGCCGGAGCAGATATTGCAATGGGCGCGGCCGCGGTCGCCGCATGCTCGGCACAGCAACATGTGCAGCAGCACGCACACTCGCACTCGCATACGCATCATCATCATCATAATTCACATCATCATCATCATCAGACGCCGACACAGCCACAGCTTATGCAGCCACAATATATTGCAAGCACTCACCATCATCAATCAATGCCACAACCACAACCACAGCCACAGCAGCAGCAATGCGGCAGCCTCTCTCACAATTCCGCCTCCGCATCCTCTACCGCAACCAACACCAATTCCAATTCTACTTCTACTTCCACCCACCACCATTACAGTAGCAACAGTAGCAGCAGCAATCATCATCATCATGTTGCTAGCAACACGTCCTCCATAACCTCAAATACGAACAATTCTTCTTCCCATCCAACCTCTAACCTATCAACCATCACCACCAATCCCTATCCACCACCCATACTATCAACAACCTCCACCGCCTCTTCCTCAACCACCAGCATCGCTCATCGTCACAGCAAACATGTACAGTTAGTAATCCCATGCGTAACCGTAGGTGACAACGACACAGATGAGGTGCGCCGACGCGGCAGTCATGCACATAGCGGTGGCAACAGTCCCAGACAGCAACAGCATCATCAGCACCAGCAACAACAACAACAACAGCAGTTGCAGTCATCCTCATCACACCATCATCATCAACAACAGCACCAACCGCAACCACAGCACCAACAACAGCCGCAGCAGCAGCAGCAGCAACAATATCAGCAGCCTGCTCAGCAGCAGCAACAACAGCAACAGCCTAATATTAAATACGAACCGGGACAATCGCAGAAAAAGCGCATCTTGGCCATGGCCCAGAACGAGTGCTACAACAATGGCGGCAACGGCGGTGTTGGCTGCAGCGGCAGTTTAGGCAATCAAACCGCTAGTTTGCCGCATTTGCCAACCAAACAAGAGCCAGCCGAATTCTACGAATATCCGCCACAGCAGGCCACATCGGTTGTTGTAGACAACAAGCGTTCTTCATGGGCAGCCGCTGCCACACAAGCGCCACCGGCACACCATAAACGTGAGGTGACCTCGACGGCCTCCTCTGCCTCGGCCTATGTACAGCATACGCCCTCAACAGCTGCAGCTGCTCCGCCATTGGCACATTCGAAGAGCTCATCTGCGGCAGTCGGCGGTGCTGTGGCAGTTGGTGCAGTTTCTGGTGCCGCTGCAGGTCCGCCCTCGTGGGGTGCACCACAGGTATACCATCGTCAGCAGCAAACACATGCTGCTGTACAGGTGGTTGCACCATCGGCGCAACAACAGCAACAGCAACAACCGCAACATCATCAGCATCAAGCGAATACACCAATCGGTGGCTTCGCCTGCCGCGGCCACTGCAGTTATGCTTCAGCCAGATATCTATGCGCAGGGTGATATATACCGCCGCCCAACGGTGTTTGTGTCGCAGGCGACTCCTACATATGCATACAATCGTGCCGCAGTGGCGCCACCCCCCGCACACAACAGTTCGAGCCGTCAGGTGAGTTTTGCGTCACGCGTTTGAATGCGCGCGTATTAAAGTGAATTTAGTAAATATTCAAATTTTCTTTAATTGTCCATAAAGTGAAGATATTTATATTCTGGCGTTTGGTAATCATATTTTTTACATTTTTTTTTATCTAAAAAACCCATTTAAAATTGTTTAAATATTTTTTGTGTAAAAATTTGAAAAGAAATCAATTTCAAATGTTTTTGAGTTGCAGTCTTCTAAAGTGGAACCGCTCAGTTCAATCAGTTGTCTTAAAACGCATTTTTCTCAAACGTATTTTGGCTGCAGTTGTGACTCGAAAACAAATCAACCGAATTTGTTTGATTTTTATATCCTGAGAAGTTACGTTAATTTTGCAAGGCAGTTTGTATAACACAGGAGAAACTTCGGAGACTATAAAGTATATGTATATAGTATCCGACAAAACAATGCATATCCCATTAAATTTTTTACCTTTCATCCTTCTAATCACAATAAAGTTTTATAGTCAATAGTGATTTAGTGAAATGCCAAAGTCTAATGAAAAAAGCGTTAACTTGAAAACTGATTTTAAGTGGTCATTTAAATGGACTGGGGTACGGCAAAATTTCATAAAAATATTTTAGAAGCTTGGCCACAATCCAAGAAGTGACCAAAAATTACCAGAAAAATGGTGGACTAGAGAATATGCCAAGATCAGGCCGCCTTTCAGGGAAACCACTGTTCGAGAAAAGGCTAAAAAACAGAGAAGTGAAGAGAGACTCGACTGTCTCAACTCGATTTATGGCGTAGTGCTTTCAAATTAATGTTTCTGAACAAACAATTCAGCGGAGAAACCGAGAAAATTTTTGTTCCAGCCACTACCAGATCAAAATGCCTTTAATCAGTAAAAAAAAAAAACTAGAAGACGCGTTTTGAATTTGACAAAAAGTAGCATCAAATGCTGCCAAGTTTTTGAAAAGAAAAAATAAAAAAATAATAAAAGAAAGGGGAAATGGAGTGATGAAAACAACTTCTAATTAAAAAATACGAAAGGCAAAGAAAAAAATTGGCGAAAGAGTCATGAGAGGCTCCAAAGCAAGTGCATTCAGAGCACCATAAAGTTCGGAGATGGAAATGTTTTTGTTTGGCGTTGTTTTAGCCACAGTGATCTGTCATATCTGGTAATGGGCAAAGACAAATGACGGGAGAGTCATAAGTACAGAAGTATAGATGCTGAGTACAAATTCAGAGCACTCTGCGCAAAAAATGGGCTTTGTATGCTAGCAGAACAGTGACCCCAAAGCCATGACATGAGTCCTATTGAGCATTTATGGCAATATTTGCATGATAAGCTCAACTGATCTTCTTGTTGTCCCAATAAGCCAGAGATTTTCAATAGATTGACGGAGTCCTGTTAAAACATACACAAACGCTTCTTCAGAATTTGATAGATAGCATGTCTCGTCATATCTTGGCTCTAGCCGGGTCTAAGTAACCGGAGCGGACCCGGACTTTTATCCGGCCAAGGACTGTCAACTTGGCAACCTTCCTCGAAATTATTTCATGAATGTTTTTGCCGCTACAACAACAATTTATTTATTTTGGCTATAATTAACGCTAATGTAAACTTAAATTTAATTTTGTTAAAGCAATATACCCATAAACAAAATATAAAAACAAACCAAGCAATACATTTTCTTTCTCAAAACATAAAATCATTTTGGTCCTAGCATTCATAGGGTATTCATAGTTTTGTCGGATACTGTATATAAATGATCAGTATACGAGCTGTGATGTCTATCTGTATATACGCGAACTAGTCCCGCAGTCTTCAAAGAGGCTGCTCATTTGTCATTTGTCTAACCCGCAGTTAGCGAACCATTATAGTATATATGTAGTTGCCATACAAAGCAAACGATCGGAATTAAGAGCTTGTATGGTAAAATTTTTTTATCTGTAATACCGGGTGTACCCCTTATTTAAATAGACTTAATTTTTTTCCAAAAGAAATTACTATTGTTATCAAGATAAGTTTGGTTTACATGTCGAGGCAGTATAAATAACGGTAACGAGTTTAAGTGTAACATATGAAGTAAGAATTAATTACTAAGTGTCGTTCCGCAAGCCAAGTCCTCTACTAAAGTGGGCTATACCAGGACCCTAAGGGTGAGGGTTGCATCGCTGCCCTAGCTCTACTGTACACTGGGGTTCTGTTACATCCACGTATCTAAAATAAACGTATTCTTAAATTACCGTTATTGTCTTACTTCGATCTTCTGTTAATTAACAGGTAATACCATCGCATCCACTACCCGCCCATATACATTTCCCCACACAGTACAGCCAATTTGGTCCACTAAGTCCAGCACAAGTTGCCGCCAGCAAGCATGCGCATTACGCACCGACGAACATATGGTACGGTGGAGAATAAACTGGTTTAAAACACTCGAGTGAGTCCAACGAAACGAATGAATATTATCAATTATTACTTAACCTAAAGAATTGTATATTTCTACATTAATATTTCTCATTTTCTTTTCAACAAACTTTTTTGGTGTGTTGTGTTTGTTTTGCCTTGACCACAACATGTACATGCATGCAGATCGTTTCTAACTGATTGTGTTGGCGGCAGCAACGACAGATTTACGAACACCAAATGCGATACAAAGCACTACAAAACCAATTACAACAATAATAACAATGATAGTTTAGGCGACTTGCAGCAGCATTTGCAAACAAGCGCCCAACTACAACAAAAACAACAAGATTTTAAATTACCAGCGTGCACACGGAACGCGCTGAATGCTGAAAACGAAGTGGCGGCTGCAGCGGAAACCAACACAACAACAACAATTGAGGATAATCAAAATTTGTCTTTTACACGCTGGTGGTTTATGCTGATGCAACAGACCATCAACTACAATTACAGCAACATATTGCAACGAACGAACGCTGCAACGGCAACAACAACAACATCGCTACCAACAGCATTTTTAGATGAGCTACTTGGGAATGTAGCAAACATATTTTCAAGTGAATAATTGCAACTATAAATATTGATGCATCTACTACTGCCACACAGGCAGCGGTAGCTGGCGCACACAACAAATACAAAATTGCGTTGTTTGGCAACAAACGTGTATATGTGGAATTCTATTTCACTAACTGTATATAGCGTATGTAGATTTAAAAAAAAACTGATGTTACAACAAAAACTTACTGAAATATTGCCGATTAAATTACTTTTCACATACATAAATATGGAGTATGCAGCGGCGTCTCTCAACTACATGATTAACAAATGTAATTAGACAGTTACTTTAACTTATTAACACACATACACATTCACACACTTATAGCCGCAATAAACCAGGAGGTAATAGTTGTTTTAGACGAGCCAATGTAGCGAAACAGTTCTACAGCATAGTTTTTTTGTACACAGTAGGCAAAATATGCAATATTTGATAGAGCGGCCTCATATAGCTCATAGTTGAAGACAAGCAAACACTCACATATATACACATACGCATGCATATAATGATTTTTAAGTAAGCAAACTATAATATTTATAACACTTTCACCTTTATTATTACTTTGAAAAAGAAAATATGAAGAAAAATACGGCAACATACATACATACATATATATTGCTAATACAAATTACTCTAATTGTTCTTAACAGCAACTATTATTATATAATATGCATTATACCTATTGATATTTCGTTTATATTACTACGTAAGTTTACAACGGCATAATTTTGTAAGCGGAAAACAAATCTAAGTGATTAATGTAACAATGTACTTTAAAGCAAAAGAATAGCAAGAAAATAGAAAACGCAAGCATAATTTGCAAAACTAAAAATATGTTGGTGTAAGACACAGTTTGAAACCTAGCCCTGCATATATTTAACTAAACTAACTAAATTAGTTATTAAAAGCAAAAGAAGAAGAAAAGAATTTTATTGCTTTAACATTAAGCGTCTGTGTATTAGACTAAATACAACAGCGTTACCGTAAATGTGAAGGGTATAAAGAAAAAACTCCTTGCTAAAATAATATGAAATCTTCACTGGGCAAAACATTTTAATAAAACGTGCTTAATAATTGTGAAATAAAAAATATTTATACGGTAATAATGCAGAATTTTTCATTAACTCAGCTTAAAAGTGATTTAAGTCTAAAAATTAATTTAAGTCATCTAAAAACTGATTTAAGTCACTACAAAATTTCATTTACGTCACTAAAACACATTTACGTCACTTGAAACTGTATGCGCACGCGTGCAGAAATCTTTACAAAAACGCGTCAAGCACGCGTAATTTTGAAATAAAATTAATAAAAATAGTTTTTTAGCGCACAATAAAGTGCTTTTTGGGTTTCAATTAAGTTGTACTGAATAAACTTGCATATTTTTTATTTCGCGCTAACAAATTTTGAAAGAAAAACTCAAATTGTTGAACAAAAATTTAAATTTCTAAACGTAAATGCAAATTTCTAAACAAAAATTTTGAAATTCTTAAAAAAAAAATTAAATATTTTCTTAACAAATATTCGAAATTCCAAAAAAAAATTTTTTTTTCTAAAAAAAAATTTAAATTTCTAAACGAAAATGCAAATTTCTAAACAAAAATTTAAATTTCTAAACGAAAATGCAAATTTCTAAACAAAAATTCAATTTTTCAAAAACTCAATTTTTTTTTAACAAAAACTTCAATTTCTAAACAAAAAATTGAAATTCTAAGAAAAAAAATTTCCAGACGAATTTCTAATTTTTATTTTTTAAATTTTGCTTAATTTGTAATTAATTTAATTTCAAATTTCTGAAAAAAGCAGTGTCCAAGCGAATTTCTAATTTTCTTTTTTAATTTTTGCTCAATTTGCTAGCAAATTTTTAAACAAAAATTTAAATTTCTGGACAAAAAAAACACTGTCCAAACGAATTTCTAAAAAAATTTTTTTTTTTTCGGCAATTGTGAAAAAAGCATTGCGCTGTTTTTTTTTTGTATTGTAAACTGATTTTTTTATACTAATTTAAGTTTAAGCTCAATTTTCACAGCATTTGCGCTGCTTAAAAACAGCATATTTGATGTTCATTGCATATATTGTATTATGAATATATAATTATTTCCTTACTTTGACTCAAAAAATAATAATATTTTTCTTATTTTTTATTGGCGCACTGTAATAAAAATAATAATAATAACATTACAAGCAATATATAATAATAATATTTAATATTTAATATATTTTAACACAAAATGTATTTAGCATAATTCAACAGCAACGCCTGTGTCAAAGCATAACTTTACCAATATAATTTTAATTTATAAAAAAAATACTTCAAAACTGCTAAAAGTAAATTTTTTAAATTTTAGTTTATTAAAAAATTGCTTTAAAATTGCCAAAACTTATTTTTTTTTATCACTACGCACCTAAACTTATATGCTATGGTGCAGTTTCATGCATTTCAATTTTCTAATTAAACAAATCGCCGCTAATTTAATATTAACATTTTGTTTTCAGTAAAAGAAAGACTAAAATAATATTCAATGCAAGTTTAAAACAAATTTTAAGAAATTTTAGCAGTTAAGTTGACCTACAACAACAACAAGGCATATGCGAAAATGAATTAGTTGCGCAGATTTTTTTTTTTAGGTTAGAACTGAAACTTGAGCTTTTTTCAATTTCTTTTTTTAAATACGCACTCAATATAAATTTAATGTTTTTAAGTACGAACTCAATATAAATTTTGTTATACAATTTTGTTTTGCCTACCCTATAAGCGGAAAATTGAGTTTTCATGTTGATGAAAAATACTTTTAATTTTTTTTTATTGAATGCGGCATAAAACAATTTCGAAATAAACAATTTCAATTGTTTAAACAATTAAATTACTTTTTGAAATAATAAAAACTGTACACTTACATGATTTTTTTTAAGCATAAAAATTCTCTTAACGGTTTTTTTTTGTTTTTTTTTAAAGACATTAACTCGTTAAATCTCAACAACAATAAAAACAACAACAACTAGAAATGCGTGTATGCATGAAATGAAAAAAAAAACTTTAATTGCAAATATTTTAAACTTAATTTTAAATCAAAATAAGAAAATTAAATTTTACAACAACTCAAGCAGTCGACTTTGCTTTTTTGCAACACTTTGATATAGCATTTTATCAAAACACACCGAACTCAAACACCAACATTTATAAACAGTTACTTTTTTGCATGAACACTGCAACACTTTGCAGTTATTGCCGCTATAACTGTTTTTTTTGGCATAGAGTTTTCTTTTTTACCCTGAAAATTTTGTATGTACGCTTGTGGTAAAAAAAAAAAAATGTTTGCAAAAAGGCTAACAAAACAAAATACTGATAAATGTTATGTTTATGTAATAAAGAAATACGTACATACATGAAAATAAACGCACTCCATTTCTTAATTGCTTATAGCGTTATTTTTCAAAGCAGAGTTGCTTGTAAGATTTTTTTGGTAAGCGTCTTTGCGCACAAGTGATATCGCAAAGCTTGTGCTTGAATGTGCACAGTGGTAAAAATGTAGTTTTTTGGGTGTGTTAGTGGCCACACTAGCTCAACTAAGCGTTTATGTAACATTTTCGTACATATGTCACCAATACAATGGCACTTATGTTTATATATGTTAGTGTGTATATATATATGTCAATTATGAATTTGCTTTATTTTAGTTGTAAGCATTATATTTACATACACATAACTGTTTATATGCGCAACTGTCGTTTGATTTTTACATAATTCTAAAATGTGGACTTCTTGCCTACATTAATATATATACACAATACCTACAATGGATCCATATAATAGTCAAGCTGTTTAGTTTAGTTTTGGAATTATACACTTGATTTACCATCAAGCGCTTGACTTATATCGAGCCTTTACTCCGCTTTTACGCAAAGATACGTAAAGAAATGTACGAAATGCTATTATATATTATATTAATAACACTAATCTATTTTAAACATCTTACGCGTTTACTTATGAAATATGCATAAATAATTTTAGTTTGTAAATTACAAAAAAAAAAAATATTTAAACGACATTTTAAAGCCTTTACTGTGCCCAGCGTCTGCTAGGCGCTTCTCTTTGTGTTAAATGTAAAAAAATAGCATAGCTTTATAACTGTACACATATATCGAACGTACATAAGATATTTTTTGTTAATTTTGTTTTTTTTTTTAATTCGCGTTTTGGCTAGCGCGAAATCTAAATAATATGTATGCCCGCGTGCTTTTTTTTTAGTAACCGCCAACTGTAGTTTGGATTTTCGTCAAATAAGTGAGCACTAATTTTATAACAATGGAGTATATAAAAAAGACTCTAAATAAAACTACAAATATATGTAATTTATTATATTTATTCTTAAACCTATGCATGAGTAACACCAAAACTTTCTTATAAGGGTATAAAAAATAATATTTTATTTTTTTTTTATTGTTTTTATTGTTTTTTACATTGTCTTTTCTCTTAATTTTAACATTTGTTCTGTTTCTTTAATAAAAAAAATCTTAAATTTAAAAAGCTGCAAACAAAAATTAGCCAAATTCTCAAATTTTT
Organism: Bactrocera correcta; assembly: GCA_027475135.1. Taxonomy (NCBI): domain Eukaryota; kingdom Metazoa; phylum Arthropoda; class Insecta; order Diptera; family Tephritidae; genus Bactrocera; species Bactrocera correcta. Next base: position 2,290,897 of record CM050327.1, on the reverse strand, counting down.
TTATTAATTTTAATTATTATTATAAAAAAAAAATAAAATAAAATTTGAGTATTTACTATTTTTTGTTTGCTTTTTTAATTTAATTTTTTTTATTAAAAAAATATGGAATAAAATTTGAAGATTTTACATTTTTTTTAGTTTGTTTTTTATTTTTATTCTTTTTTATTTATTTTTATTTTTTTTTATTATTTATTTTTAGTTTTTAATTTAATTTAATTTTTTTTTAAATTTAATTTAATTTTTTTTTTTTAATTTAATTTTTTTATTTAATTTAATTATTTTTATTTTAAATTTAATTATATTTTTTTTTTAATTTAATATTTTTTTTTATTATTTAATTTTTTAATTAATTATTTAATTTTTTTTTTTTTTTTTTATTATTTATTTATTTATTTTTTTTTTTAATCTTTTGGTAAAAAAAAACCAACTAACCACTTCTATGATTGCACCAAGCCTGAAAAATATGGCAACAGCAAAAATAAGACATAAATGTAATTTTTATACTAACATTATTTACAAGTATGTGTACACATACACAGGTCTATAGCATGTGGGGTATATATTGCCAAAACAGTACACATATAAAAAATGAACTATATTAATTGTTTAAAATAAATTACTTTTTTCAACACACGCACTCATTTTGTGTTAGTGTTAAAGTAATTTTCGCTTTATACTAGCTTATTCGCAAAAATTAATTAATAATAATTAACTGAACTTCGTACTAGTACTAGTGTTTTAAGAGACGCGTTGTCGAAACAAAGGAGCAAACAAAGTTAAACAAGAAAGCACGGTGTTAGCACACTGTGCCACGCTAATATGAAATGAAAAAAAAAAAACACGAAAAATATAAGCAAAACAAAAAATTAAAATATGCAAGTACATACACAACCAATGTGTGAAACTAAGTAATAATAAATAAAACACAACAATAATAAAGAAATAACTAGACATTTAGCTTATAATTATTGTGATGTAGTTTTTAAATGGTTATACACATACAAACAAACATATAAAGTATATATATGATATGGTAAATACAAATTACGTTAAAGATACACATACAAACAAATTAATATTAATAATATGCATAAGCAACCACAAACTTATATATAGACATACATACATATATAATAAATATATATACATATATATATATATAAATTACTTAGATACAAAAACTTTATATACATTTTTATTGAAATAAATTTAGTGTTAGTGCAACTCTTATACAAACACAAAACAAAAAAACAAGCAAAAAAATATTTCTACCTAACCTACATATAAATAACAAAATGCAAATTAAGCAAACATAAAATACTTACAACTCACCACTTGATGAAAATTTGAAACTTTGCAAACATATAAAATGCATATACAAAACTAATAGTTTAGCGTTTATATTCTACTAAACTTATTTGTTTCTAACTGTGTGTAAGCATTAGACGCACCGGACTGTGGGCAGCGCAAATGCGGCGGTGAGCGTTTATTTAACTGAAAATTGAAATATTTTTTAATGCTGGCGCGAGGAATTAAGAAAGCTGGGCGACGGTTGGGTTTACGTTAGCGGAACAGACGCCTGATTTTTAGCCGGCCAAGAACTGTCAAACCGGCAGTATCCCTTAAATAACTTGAGGAATGTTTTTTTTGTTAATGCAACAGACGCTGGACGAACAGGCGCTGCTTTCTCAGCTTTCACATCATGCCTTTTGCAATTTTGTGTTGACGGTTTGATTTGTGTGCACTCACTGCATGTAAAAATGCAACAGCTGATTGGAATTCAAGCAATAGCATGCTTGAAGTGGTAGTTTGACAAAAGTTTGTTGTTTGAAAGGGGCGTAAAATTGGCCAGCTGATTTTTTTGGAGTGAATAATATTATATATATAAGTTCAAATTATCCATGCTATTGGTGACTAGTGTTTTGCGAGAACCTCAGCGCGTAATTTATTTAACAAAACAGCCCTTTTTTATTCGTTTGCATATCTGCGCTCCACGTTCGGTGCGTATTCAACTAATCTAAATTTAAATTAATGTTTATGTAAAATATGGACTTATAAGATGAAAAACAAATAACACTAAAACGCAAAAGGAATAGGGAATCATTACAAATGTAACTAAAATTTGAATTTACTTGTAGTTATAATTGAAAAGTAGGGTTATGCGTACATTAATGCAAAAAAAGAAAAACAAATAAATATAGTAAACAAATAAATTTTATGTAATTAAATGTGTTGTGAATGACCTTGTGTTAAACTGCTACAGCTCCGAAGCTGATGCATTTGTGTAAACGCGTTGCAGCCAGTTGGCGGGCGCAAACGTTTTTATAGGCTGTCATTTCCACTAAAATATTACACGATTAAATATTGAAGCAAAAGCAAAATTTTTTATAGCTGTTTAAAGTAGTAGTAGGTAACAAGTAACGGCACATAATTGCGTTTCTAAGTACTATATTTCAATATTACAAAACAAGCTGCGTGAATTTAGTTTTACACACAATTTAAATGTTTACGGGACAACAATTTTGAAATTCCCGCTCCACTTTAAATGGTAGTTTTGTAAAGTTTTCAATTGAATTTTTTTTCTTTCCTAATGCAAGCATTAGGCTTGCACCAGCATCGTATTGAAGCAGACGAAGACACCAAAAATAACAAAGCGCTGCAATTGAAAAAAAAATATCTAAAATAATTTAAGTAAAAAAAGAAAAACAAAAATAAAAAAACAATGAGTTTCCGCTTTATAATATGTCATAAATGTTTTTTACGAACTCTAGCTAATTAAGATAATGTTAGCACTACATAACACAAATTAAACGCTATAAAAACACATTTAAAACTTTTTGTGTGCAAAAAATAAATTAAATTTGGTTTACGCGAGAAGTTGAAATGCGTCTAAACTAACAAATACATTACATACATACATAAATAGAAAATCTGTAGTTTGTATAAAATGTGCGTAATTTTACACTAACGCAATCTATTTGAGGTTAAAATGTAGCCAAGTGAATTTCAAAATCCAATTTTTGTGGTTGAAGTTAATTATTGCTTTGCACACTGTATATACATATATTTAAATTAAAATGGCGATTTTTTTCATTTGGATTATACTTTATTTGTATTATTTATTTTGAATTTTTAGCAAATATTAACCTTGAAACTTCTCAGTGTATGTCCACAGCGCGGTAAGAAGCAAGCATAAAATTAAATGCAACAATTTTTCTGTAAAAACGTGTGTGTATGTGAAAGCAAGCTGTTATATATAAAAAAATAATATATATAAAAAAATATTTTAATAAATAATGTGTTTTAATAATATTTTTTTTTTTTTGTAAAAAAATAAGAAATTGATTTTTTATAATTATTTTCATATAATTATATTTTTTTTTTTAATAAAATCAGAATTGTTATTTAATTAATTTTTTTTATAAAATTATTATTTTTTATAAAATTATTATTTTTATTATTATTTTTTAATTAAATAAAAATTAAATTAAGTTTTATAAAAAAAAACAATTTAAATTAAAAATATAATAAAATTCATATTTATATAAAATTTATTCTTTTTAAATAATTTTCTTTTATAAATTGTATTTTCTTTATATAAATTGAATTTAATTTGTAAAAAAATATTTTTTTATATATTTTTTTTTAATTTTTATTCATTTTTTTTAATTTTTGTTTGTTTTTATTTTATTTGTTTTTGTTTCTTTTTTATTTTATTTATTTTATTTTTTTTATTTACTCTTTTTTAGTTTTATTTTGTTTGTCATTATGAATAATAAATTTGTAAATTAAAATGAAGTTGGTAGAAAAGAAAGCAAAAAAGTTTAAACAACACATTTTTTCAATTTTTTTTTTTAATAAAATTAATTTTTTTTTTAATTTTTTTGTAATAAAATTAACTTTTTTTATTATAAATAATATTGTATATTAAAATATAATTTGCTAAAAAGTAGACTTTAGAAAAACATATTTAAAATAATTAAAGCAAACTTTCGAAACAAAGTATATATCGATATCTAAACACAATATAGTAATTTAATTATTTTCATGTTACATAAAACAAATTAAAGCAATTTGATGTTAAGCCAATCTATTATTACTATTATTCTTATTATTATCATTAACTGTAGCATGTAGTGCGCTTTTGATATTTGTATACTACTATGTTTATATAACTATAATTACATTAATTATCTATTATTGCTTATGTACTATATAAATATATACATACATGTATACCATTACAACTACAAAGTTAAAAATTCGTGAAAACTATAATTACACTATTTTACAAATAATTTTCTATTTTTTAATCGAATCACTACCACTCATACAAATATATACATATGTTAAACAAAAAATATTGTCTAATGAATTCTAATGGAATATGTTTACTTTATATCACAATTACTGCATATACAAATATAATATAATATGATATATAAACTTACATAACTATGTGTACACATACATTTAACACTATTTTAATAATTACTGGAAAAAAAATTACGAAAAAAATGCAAAACAAAAATAATATTCAACTAAAATATTAAATATATGATTTAAATGCAGCAAATTTAAATTAATTCTTTGTTTTATTTTCAAGAATTTGAGTTTGTGGATTTTAATCTCAGTTTGTTTTGAATTTTTGGTTTTTCGTGCGAAGTCTTAACATAACTTTCTTTGTGACAACAATGTAGTGAGTATAAAAAGACGTGTTGCTGCAATCCAAAATTGTGAATTTTTGTCGCTGATTCGCTTAAAATCTTTTGGAACCAAATTTAAACTGTACTTGAATCATCTTTGGTATGAAATAGAAAAGCTTCTAATAAAATATTTCAGAAAAAATAGAGCGAACATTGACAAAACCGGGGGTGTTGTGATCTCCAAGACAAAATTGCTTAGCTGTCAGAATTGCAAACCAATTCTGATTTTAAATGGTGTCACAGAATCGTTCGTTTTTTCGGTTTGCTCTACCAATGATTTTGTAAAAATTAATGCACCTTTAAATAAAATCGGAAATGTTTTTTTATTGCATCCGATTGTTGGAATCTTATAGGATTTTTAGTAACTTTCAAGGTCACACAAGGACTCTAGATGTTCAGATTACAAAGGAATTGCAAACAGGTTGTAAAAAAATGCTGTCTCAGAACTCTTTATGGTTTAAAGGTGAAATCGCGATTCGATAACAATGGCAAAATAAATAAAAGCACTATTTCTTGATTCCCATATCATCATATTCTAAAAAAAATAAAGTTACTTTCTGTATTTCTTGATTTGGGAGTTTCTGAGAAGCAAAGTTTCGTTTTCTAACTCATCAAGCTGAAGTCATTGAATAGAGAGCGACGATAAATTTTCCACATTAGTTAAAATAAATAAACTATTTTTTAAACACGACTGCATACATATTTCGGGTTGCAAATAGTGCGTAAAAGTTAAAAAACAAAAATTTTTTTTTTAGTTTTTAGTCCCGTAAATCGTATTAAAAACTAATTTAAAAATTTTTAATTTCAAATACGTTTCAGGGTTGCATTTATTGCACAAAAAATTTAATTAAAATTTAAATATATATTTTTTTATTATGTAAACCTAAGAATCGCATCAAATATGATTTTTCGAATTTCTAGTCTGAAGTACTATCAAATACCGGATTAAAAAAAGTTAATTTTAATTTTGAAATTAAAAATATTTTTTTAAATAAAAAAAAAATATTTCAATAATTTTTTTTTTTAAATATTTCAATAAAACTTTTTTTTTAATATTTCAATAAAACTTTTTTTTTTTTTAAATATTTCAATAAAACTTTTTTTTTTAATTAAAACAAAATAAATCAATAAAATTTTTTTTTTTTTTTGAATAAAATATTTTTTCATTTTACATTTTTTTCTCATTTGCTTTCTACACTTTTCGGACCAGAGTTCGCACAGAGCCATCATCTTTAATATTCTCTAGTGGTCGGCAGACTTATACTTTCTACCATTTATATTTTATCAATTTTCAATTTGGATTTCAAAATTAAAAATTAAATGTTCAATTGAGTCTTTCCATTTTTTTTTTTCTTTTTTTGGATTGAAAGTTGAAATTTTTTTTAGTTAGAAAATTAAATTTTTATTATAAAATGATTGCATTAAAAAATATGCAACCCTATACATACATACATACGTATGTACATATGTATGTGTGAATTTTGGGACTACGAATTATATTGAGTAATACCCTTTATGTATTACAACTTAAATTTTCAATTTAACAATAATACAAATTTTGGAGATTTTTTGAAAATCAAATTTGCATTTTTAAAGCGGAAATTTTTAATTTTTCCAAAACGTTTTCCAATAAAAATTAAATTTTAAGTTTTAATCACGAAATTTTTCCATCTTTCCAATTTTTTTTTTTTGGATTAAAAGCTGAAAATTTATTTTTTAGTTAAAAAAACGCCATGTAAAATTGCAAAACGAATTTTTGTTCCAAAAATTTCAAATAAAAAATACGCAGCCCTATGCATATGTATGTATGACCGTATTATGGGATTAAGAATTAAAATGATTAAAAATCTGATTTTCATTTTTAATAACGAATTTTTTTTAATATTTTCAAAATGTTCTGCATTAAAAATTAAATTTTTAGTTTTTAATCACGAAATTTGCCTATTTTTCGCAAATGTTTTGCATTAAAACTTGAAAATATAATTTTTAGCTAAAAATGGGAATTAAATTAAAAATCTACTTTTTAATATAATTTGTTTTAATTAAAAAATCACAACCCTGTACGTACACTTAGGTAAACATTTAATATTAAAATATGAGAAATCAAGATGGTCAATAATATTTTTACATTTTATTTCATTATTATTATTTTCATATTTTGTTTTTTTTTTTATTCTTATTTTTTTTTTTTTTTTTAATATTTTGTTACTATTTTTTTACATTGTTAAATTTTTTTCCAGTAAAAGCCACAAATAAAATTATAAATTATTGTAAAATAAAAAATAAAAATTGCTAGCTTTTAAAATTTATCGATATAAACACGACATTTTGTTCATCGACAAGTGATTGCATTGTGACGTCATGGAAATGTCAAATCGTAATTTATAACACTGGCATAAATGTGTAGTTCGTAAAAACCAATAAAAATATTTCACTAAATGTTTATCCCACCAAGCAACAACAACTAGAGCAACCAAAATTATGAAAGTATAATAAAATCAAAATACAAATAAACACAGAAATAAAATATACATAAATAAAGAAATAAGAAGATAGCAAAACACCGTTGCGACAATTTGCAATCCCAGCTTTATTAAATTAAAATAAAAAAAAAGAAACAAAAAACACGAAAATTAAATAGTAATTCAAATATGTATGTAATATTTGACACAATGCCAATATTTTTTAAGCAAAAAAGTAACAACTTAACAATAACAACAACTACAAAGATTATATACTTACATATAGCCAAAAGACACAGATTTATGAGCTTCAACTGATTAATTTCCACGCTTCAAATGTGTTTCACACCGCGATTTTATGCATTTAACGGTAAATATTGCAAACACAATGAAAACATACAACAACAGGTTTGTGCATGCATACGCAAATATGCGCATGTAGGCGCATGTGTGTGCAAAACAAAACAAAGAAGATTTAATAAAAAGAAGCCAACACCAAATAGTTTATGAAATTGCTTAAAGAATATTTATATGGCGCAAACGCCGTTTTAGCAAAAAAAACCAAAACCAAAATCAAATCAAACAAAAACACTAACAACATAAAGCAGTTACAACTTATACAAAGCAACAAAAATGCAAGAGAAAAAAATATAAATGTATGCATATTTCAAAATCAACTTTAAATGAAAAAAATATAGCAATAGCGCACACTAAGTTAGATGTAACGGTAAATTAAAACCAAAAATACACACACACACAAGTATATAGGAATGTAAAAGAACACTTAACGCCTAAATTATTAATAAAAAAAACACGTACAATACAAAGGAGTTTGAAATTTCTGCGGCACTTGGCGAATAGTTAGATACAGTTATGTGCAAGATTGATGTACTACCCGTCCAAATAAAATTTGATTTTAACGAAATGAAATTTCCGGCGAAACAAAAGCAAGTATAAACAACAAAAGTAAAAAATATCTAAATTAATTTAATACAAATTAAAGAGACATTTAAAGTAGCGTTTGAATTAAGAAATTTGAAATTTAATGCACTATATTGCAATATTTATTGTGACTGCTAATACGAGTTGTAAATATTAGTTTATGTACGTATGCATATGTATGTATGCATATATGTATGTATGTATGTGTTTTAATATGATGGCAGCATGTGATTTGAAGTATGAAGCAGGAAGTAAGCAACTTTATATGTACATATACATATGTATTCAATTTCCTATGAACGTAGCAGATATTTGAAATCGCTGGACTTTCTTCTCTAAAGTCAGAGGCAGGAGAAAGTACCAACTTTAAACTTTTTTTTGTCGGTAAATGATTTTATTAAAAAAAAAACATAAAAACATAGCATCATTAAAAAAGATTTCGCCTTGATAAAAATTAAAAATTAAGCATTTTAAAAGTAATGATTCAGTACCAACCGAAGCTCCTTGCGATGAACTCCACTAATCCTTAACAACAAACAATCGAAGCTTTTGATTTAAATGAACAAAATGGCGACTCCAGGAAATTTTTTTTTACCTAATTTGCACTTTATGCAAAAGATTCCATACAAGAACTTGATTTTGACCGTGATCCATTTCGAGATTCCCTACTTTTTTAAAGAAAAAACACAGAAACTTCAAATTGTTTTTGTTTGTTGTTTTTTATCATTCGAAAGAACATTCTTTGGAGTTTATTTTTTGAAGGTTATCTGTTTCAAAAGCTAGCCGTTTACTTTTCATATGGGCCATCCGTTGAGTCTAATTTTCGATGACTCGCTCGATTAGTTCGACTGGTAATTAGCGAATGACACGCGTGATGTTTTGCTCTAAGACATGAAACGTTACGGGATTGGCCACATAGACTTTAGGCTTTACATATCCCCAAAGATAAGTCTAAGTCGTGATATCACACGATTTTAGAGGCTCTCAATATAACCAGTGATTGATGCCATGAGTGGGATGTTGTGCCGTCTTGTTGAAACCAAATGGCGACGAGATCAAGAGCTTCAATTTCAGGTATCAAATAGTCGGTTATCATATCGCGATAACGGTCGCCTTTGACGGTTACGTTATCATCGGCATCATTTTTGTAGAACTATGGACCGATGATTCCACCGGTTCACAAACCACACCACGGCTAGTATAATTCGAATATTATCCAATAATGAAAACTGGGTCTCAGATGCGTAATATGGTGTTACGATTAGTACTCTCAGTACGCCGATTATGTTGACAATAAGTTGAGCGAAGAGCGCGAAACACATTCTTTACAGAACGTGAATTTTCATAATAAAGTTGAACGATTTGTAAACGTTCTTCCGGCATAAGGGTTTCCATGAGAAATACCAAACAATACTGAAGAAAAATACGTTTATTTGAATCACACGTTATATAGGTAAATGATGAGCGTGGTGAGCCATGTCCGTCTATCTGTTCGTCAGTCTGAAATTTCGCAGATGTACTTTTTTCACTAGGAAGCATCATATTTGTTAGAACTACCGTTATCGGATAACTATAGCATATAGCTGTCATACAAACTAAGTGATCAGAAACAAGTTCTTGCATGGGAAACCTTTTTATTTGATGAAATTTTACATGAAATATTACTTAAGGCAGTAATCTCAAAATAAATTGTTCAGATCGGATAATTAGAGCAACCAGCGGCCGCATAAACTGAACGATTGGAATCGAGTTCTGGTATTGAATCTTTTGTACGTGTGAAGGGTATTACAGCTACGGCGCAATCGAAGTTTTTTTTTCTTTTTCAATGTATTGGCGTTTCGGTTGCTTCGTGTGTTTGTGACTTGCTGGGAGATTTTTCGATCTGTCAATGTGACATCTGTTTGAAGTGATTGAGAAAATACTAATTTAGGCAATTTAAATATAATAAGGTAATTTTTTTTTGCTGTCAAAGAGAAGGTCGGTGGTGATTTTTGGTAATTCCATTTATTTGGAGTCAAAACTCAAGGTCGGATTATTTATTCGTTTTTTTTTTTGTTTTTTTTTTTTTAAGTAAGATTTTTGGTTATCAAATAGTTGTTATTTAAATACAACTGCATAAAAAAGGCATACATACATACATACATACATACATGTGTACTGTATTTATCTGTGTATTTGCGTCTGTAAGGTTTAACATTTTTGTATTGAAACTCTTAGGCTTAAGCTAACATACATACAAACGAGTAAATATGTAGATAACAATTTATGTATAACAATTAAATACTTTGTAGCTGCTAACTGATTAAATAGAGCCTTATAAATATATATGTATGTACCATAAAACTTTGACAAAGGCAAACATTTGCATATAATGTTGATGTGTGAAATTCATAAGACTATAGTATCTCTCCTACCTATTAATTAGTAAACAAAAAAAGCAAACGATATTCAAGTATTTAACATTACCTACACTAACTACATATACATACATACTTACATATAGAATATACAAAATGGTATAAAGATAGAAGTATAACAAGCATAACAAAAACTCAATTATGGTACCTTTTCGATGATACGTGTAAATGTGTGCGTGTAAGGCTAATACAAAGTAGCCGTTAAATAAGTTATATCAAAAAGTAATTATTCAAAAAATGATTAAAAGGAGTTTAGACCACATCTACTCACATACAAATGATGCATGTAGTGTTGGTGTTTATATAAATGGACATAATATTAATATTAATACAAATATATGAATTGCTAATTGTATGAAATTAAGTAGACACACTAATGCAAATAATTAGTAATGCAAAATGATAAATGTGTATGTATTTGAATTTTTTATAGAAATATAAAACAAAAAAAAAAATAAATTTTATTACAACTAAAATTAAAAAAAAAGTATTTATTGAAAAATGAAAAAATTTATTTATAAAAAAAATGAAAAAATTTATTTATTAAAAAAATTAAGAAATTTATTTATTAAAAAAATAATAAATTTATTTATCAACACAAATAATTTAACCAGCGCGTAAGCAAGTATGTATGCACGCATATAATGCTTTTCAGTGTCGTAGTAAGCCATTGCATTGTAGAACAAATCAAGTATCGGCAATGACAAACAACATTAAATTTGAATAATTAGTAATAACGTATATAACATATGTATATTCGGAGTATAAAGAGAAAAATATTTTTATATGTCAACAAAAATTTCTTAGATTATAAACTAGCTACTTATTGTATGTACAAATCAATTATATATATGTATGTATGTAATGAAATTGGTTATAATAAAGTAATTACTAAATTAATGCATTACAAATGTGTGTTTCCGCATAGAAAAATGTGAAATCTCTAAATAATTGTAATATATGAGTACATTTAGTGAAATAACGGCATAGCTTTAGCATAACGTGGCAAATTACATAACAAATATAACTATGTAAATATAAATAAATATTTTTTGCAAGTAGCTTAAATTCAAATAATTTCTAATTATAATATAATATACAAATTAATTATAAAACTACTCATATAGACTTGTAAACCAAGCATAGTATACATATATACAAGTATGTACAGCTTGAGAAATGCGGTAGCGCAGTCTATGTATGTATGTGAGTCAAGGAAGTCAAATTAATTTATATCTAAATATGTAATATATACATATTTATGTCAAGTCGCTCAGAGATTCACTTAAATTTTGGTTTAATTCAATATAAAGGGTGATTCATTTCGATCCATTTTTTTTAAGAAAAAACACAGAAATTCCAAATTCAATGGATAATGCTTCTCATATTTCGAAAGAACATTCATTGGCATTTACATTTTGAAGATTATTTCTGTCAAATCCTGGCTGCGGCTGCGTCTCAGATGGTCCATCCATTGAGTCCAATTTTCGATGACTCGTTTGAGCATTTCGACTGGTAACTGGCGAATGACACACGTGATGTTTAGCTCAAAGGCCTCAATCGAAACGGAATTGTCCGCATGGACTTTACATATCCCCACAGGAAAAAGTCAAACGGTCACCCGATCTTGATGGCCAATCGACCTGCCCAAAACGTGAAATTATCTGCTCACCGAAGTGTTCTCTCATTAATTCCATTGATTGATGCAATGTGAGGATAGATAACAATCTTATTGAAGCCAAATGTTGCTGAGAACACGAGCTACAATTTCAGACATGAAATAGTCGGTTATCTTGGTGCGACAACGGTCGCCATTGACGGTTACATTCTCACCGGCATCATTTTTGAAGAAATATGTATCGATGATTCCAACGGCCCACAAACTACACCAAACCGTTGTTTTTTCTAGATAAAATGACAGCTCTTGTATTTTTCTGGTTGCCTTTCGTCCCAAATGTGGCAGTTTTGCTTGTTTACATACCCATTGAGCCAGAAATGTTCCTCATCGCTGAGCAAATTTTGGCACGAATAGCTCGGAATTCTTGGACCTTTTAAAAGCCCACAGAGCGGAACAATGTCGCATGGGGGAGACAAGCGACTTCAGTTTTTGCACAAGCTGCACTTTGTAAGCTTTCAATTTAAGATCTCGACGTAGAATATGTTGCTGAAAACGGCGCTGAATCGACTCTCCACGGTCTAGGATACACGAAGACGTCAGCTCAAGACGGGTATTGGTGTTGCGAATAGTATGCTCATACTATTTCAGGAACGTGAATTTTAATGCCATAAGCCATGAAAAAATTCCAAACAATATTTAATAAAAATAACATGACAGCTTGGCACGACTCATGCGTGATCTGTCAAAGAAAGGCTATTGAAAAAAGTACCTCTACTGGGATCAACTTAAGGTTTGTTCAGCAGTCGTCTGTGAGTTAACTTAACCAAGACTATTTCATTCTGTAAAGAACCTTTTTTTATCAGAACTTAATTGGCATATGGCTACTAACCAGCCATTCTGAAAACGGCCTTTAATATATCATTAAAATCAAGCTTTTCTAGAGGATTCTAGAGTAGGCCGCGCCACAGCTCATCAAAAGTTTCTTTCAATAAAATGCTTGTTTCGTTGGCTTACCGTACAGCCGGCTTGTTGGAACCAAGTTGTGGACGACATCAATATCCTCCAATTCAGGCACGGAAAAGTCATTAATCATGGCTCCATAGATTTTCCCATTGCAACATTATGGCCGGCTTTCTTATTGAAGATTGACATGCCCATAGAGTGCACCAAGCATGTATTTTTGCAAATATAACGGTATCTAAACAATGGCTTGTAGGTTATCATCGAACCAAATGCGAGAATTTCGTTTATCAACGTACCCATTCAACTACAAGAGAGCTGCATCGCTTATCAAAATTTGTTTGTGGAGGTCAAGATCGGACACTGTCTCGTTGTGGGTCCATTTACCGACCATTTAATGCGTTCGACTTCAATTCTTCCACGAGTATAATTTTGTATATTCGCAAATCAAAATCGTTTCGCAAAATTATCCATATAGTGAAAGGGCACTGCTGCAATTGTTGCACGCCATTGTTGTTATTCAATTGTTTGACTCATTCGGATCTTCTTCGACACTCTGATTCGCAGTAGCAATATTCTCTTCGGTGCGTACTGTTCGGCAACCCTGAAGATGTGCATTATCCACTAGACTGGTGCAAAACCGATCCATGGTTGCTTGAATTACCGTCTCGGCAGGGCGATCGAATCGAAATGATCGAATATGGAATGAACCATTATTTCGATAAATTTGCTAAATTTGCAAACGTTGCTCTGGAGTAAGTTTATTGATTATAAAACGGCAAGCCACACTGAATATGAATATTAATTAGTTATTCCAAGAAGACCATAAATATCTGTGGATTCCAGAGCGCTGTCAGATTCTAGTTTTGAACTAAGGTTAGATACTTATAAGAGATTTTATCACGCGTTGGAATGTGTCTAATTCGTGTCTTTAAGTAAGACCACGCATATACTAAAATGGAAATAACCCCTACCACTTGCCTTAAAGACCTAGTTTTCTAGTGGTGACCTTTTTCAGTTCACTCATAACCTGCTTATTTTTGCATTTTCCTTTCATTCGGATCTCTGGAATCTCCTCTGGGACTTGGCTAATTGTATAATTTTATTATTATATACTAAATACAATTGAATTTCCCTAACTCGAATCACTACATACCACCAAAAACTTCGAGTTAGAGAGACTTCGAGTGGTGGAAAAAAAATTGTAAGAAACTTGACTTCTATTGCCAATTGAAGAGTTGGAATTATGGAGAACGTCGAGTTATAGAAGTTCGAGTTATGGGAGTTTAACTGTATAAAAGAAGGTACCCTTGTTGTACCGTGTATGATTATTAAAACCTATAGTTGATAGCAGACAAATTGAAGCTGGCAAAATATGGACACCAAGAATTAATAAAAAATAATATAATTAAATATAATAAAGCGCTGTTTATAAATGTTAAAAGCTACTAAATTGGTTTCTGCATCCACTCCAAACCACCAAATGTATTGTAATGAAAAAAGCGAACAAAATTACAAAAAAAAAAAGAAAAAAAAAAATATTGAATTATGAAACATAAATACCCACAAATAGACTTGCACGCCTAGCAAATAAATAACGAATAAAAAATAAATTAATTAACGTGAAGCAAAAAGTAGAATACTCTTACGATTTCTTTTATAGCGAAATCAAAATCCTTAGGTAAAACAACGAAATTAAAAATAAAAAAACAAAAAACAAGCAAATCTATTTGAAGCGGGAACATTGGAGATTTTGTACATTGCCTGGTATCCCTTGTGTCCCATCTAAAAACAAACTATAATCACAATATTACTTGTGATCCAAAGCATTTTTTGTTGCATTTCTATGTTGCCAAGTAAAATGTTGCTACGAAGGTAAATGCTTGTATTATCCTATGCCTTTCATTAAATTGTAAGAAAAAGTTATTTTCCGTATAATTTCGGCAAAATTCTGACACTCTCCATGAATGTGGGTAATTTGCACGATCAAGCATGCCCAAAGAGAACTGTTTACTGTACTCTTTTTCGAAAAAAAGACCAAGAACGCGTTCACAATATCCACCAAAATCATTAGGACATGCTCGCGAGAGATATCGAGATCTCTTGCCATCTCTATAACACTTGCTTGAAAATTGTCAAGCACCACATCCTTCACTTTTTTAATACTTTCATCAGTTGAAGTGGTCGAAGGTCCTCCAGAACATCTTATTATACTTTGTACCTTCTAATGTTATAATTATTGTATTAGTTAGGTTATGTTCATCCCACAATTCGTCCTTTTGTCCATCTGTGTCAAACTCTGAGAAATTTCGAAGTAGCTTAACGCTTTTACCATAGTATTATCACTCAAAATATAGCTTCTTTTATGCGGGTTCTTTAAGAAACAATTAATTAGCAGTTCTAGTCGTTTTAGGAAGCTCAACATTAGCACCAGAAGTGCCACCTACAACTGAATATTGACCTAGGTTAGGTTAGGTTAATCTGGTATGTCAAGCATAGACCAGTTTTGGTCCTTTCTGACAGCAGATGGAGTTCAGGTGTAAGAGGAGTAGTCATCCTTTATAATTTCTGCGCTTGACACGAATTTTAACAGACTTTGCGGACTCACTCTACCTCCTCCAGTGTATCATACCGTGGGTATCACAGATGCTTACAGTCTTGACAATGCGAGACAGTCTTGCCAATGCGAGACATGTGCGCAAGAGACGCTCTATTGTTTTCCTGGTGCCCTGCTCTAGACATTTCCTGCAGTCTTCTCGATCTGTCAGCTCCATTCTGCGGCCGTGTGTCGCAACCAGACAGTGACCAGTATTCCTATCATGTTCCTACAGTCTCTTCTATCAAGTTCCAATAAGAATTTCCGATCTACCGTTTGCACATGACTTTTGCAATTTTGCTCCCAGGTAGCTACTTTAATTGCATTTTTTCGAATAGATGCAGATTTTCGTATAGAGAATTTATGAGATTACCAATGTTGATCACGTTTCGTTTTCCAGAGTCTTAGCCCTACACCATTTCATTGCCCTCCATGCCTTTATGGCCTGGCACCCAGTAGAAGTCAAGTTGCTTGATTCTGCGACACTTTCTACTGCTGTCCTGCTTCTCAAGACATTTCTGGCCGATATGCGATACGAGGTTACTGCCTGGATTGCTGCTTGGTTGTCTTCGTAGATGTTGACTTTAAAATTTCCTGCAGATACATTACAGGTCAACTCCGCGTCTTTCACAACAGCAAAGACCTCAGCTTGAAGTATATTGCAATTGACCGGGAGCTGGAAAGGCTACCTTATGCTTAACTCTGGATAGCATATCTTGCACCAACTACACCGTCAATTCTCGAGCCCTCGACCTATTAACGACAGAGTAAACTCTCGAATTTTCATTTACTTACAATCTAATTATTGATAATCTAGAATCTCTCGAGCGAAAGCGATCGCTAGCCAAAACATTGTTTGGTTAAATGAATTATATCACAGCTTATGTTCATTGCAAATTTCTAATGAAAGGCATTTATCAGTCGGTCTAGCCGAAGGCACTTGCTTGTTTTTTATTTTGCTTCTGCACTCTAACCTTAAGAAAGTGCTGGTAAAGCCTTTGTCACAAATCCAGCATAGCAATTGTATTCGTAAAATTGCACTCCTGAATGTCCTACATACTTGGTGTCCTATTTATATGAAATTTAAGAGATTTCACTAAAAAATGCTAACAAAAAAAAATTAATAAATGAAAAAATAATAATAAATATTCAAAAATAATTTATACGATTTATGCATGTGTCAGAGTATGTAAGTGTGTAAGCGAAATTCGTAAACGTAGTTTCGAAGCTTTAAACATTATATTATATTATTATAAGATATGGAAAAATAGCTTTGCGTATATATATATAAATATGTATAAATTAACATTCGTAGATTTGTGTAAAAGACAAAAGTCAAGTTGCACACACAATATAAAAGTATAAAGAAATCTAATCAACAAGAATCTTAGCACACCGAGTAACGGTAAATCGTTTCGGTTTTTAATTCAAAGTTTTGAAAGTTTCACTAAAGACTAAATTGCCTAGACACACTGAAATACTAATGTACATAAATGAAAAATATGCCTGCCTGTACTTTACTGAGTGTTAAAGTAATGTGCCGTTAGTTTAGCAAGTGCAGCTGGTGTTTAATTAATATTTGTAACGTTTTTTTCCAACAATAAATCATACAAATTAGAACTCTTTAAAATTATGTATAGAAAATAAAAAGCACAACTTGAAACTTTTAAGGATTTATGAGAATGTTAGAAAAAACTCTTTGGCATTATGCGAAGAATATATTTTTGTTGGGTTACACGAGTATTAATGTATAATAGCATGTTAATACGAGAACTTCTTAAATTTTAATACAGTGGTTCGTACAATAATTGATCAACATCGGCATAGCTTGTGGAGATTAATTTTAAATATTGAACCATGAATGAAATGATCTAAATTGTCGCTATTCAAGCCAAGTTCACTAAAGGAATTTAATGGAATTTTATTCTACTGACTTTAGTGATTTCATTTATCGACTTACCTTTTGAATTTCTCAATAAATTCCAAAAAAAATTTACGAGCTCTACGAGACGAATTTACATGAAATCTTGTGGTTTATAGCGTTTTATTCTTTCAGCCACGCGAAGTAGAAGCTTAATTCAAAAGTCCCCGACCTACCATAGTAAAACAAATTTTTTAATGAGTGTTTACAGCGACTCTCGAACTTTTCGAAACCATTTTTGTAGTACGATGTGTCTTTGCCTCCATAATAGGCTTCAGTTCCAGCGATCACCTCTTCTTTTGACAAAAATTTCGGCCCAGCGAGCATTCTTTTGAAAACTTAGAAGAGGAAGTTGTAACTGGGGACCAGATCTGGAGAATACGATGGATGCAGAAGCAATTCCAAGGCCAATTTAATGATTTTTGCCATTGGTTTCACTGACTTATGACATTATTCATTATGTGTTCTTGAAACCGTTGGAGAATAAGCCGCTTTCGGGAATATCGTACTTCAACCGGTCCAATAACGCTATGCACAAACAGTCGTTCTATTTTTACTTGAGCAACTACCGGTGATGGTCTTAACCCACGGTGTTTAAAACACATACAAGTACATCAATAGAATGTGTTTATCAGCGACCAAAATAATACAAACTTTTTGCTAGTACTATTTGGTTCAATTGGTCAGGTGAAAGGGATACCTTTGCCACCTTAGTCGTGTTCGAGGCCGATCTAAAACCTATGCCGTGCTGGGGGTCCGGCACACGGCCGCAGTGCGACTTCACACTGAATTGAAATTTCAATGCCTTTAGGTTTAAACCACAGCGAACACGAATCTCCCCAAAGGACCGAACACAATGAGCAGGTTGGTGCGAACTCCAAGGTCTAACTACCCTCCTTTCTAGATTTAAGTTTCGGGTCAGACCTTGCAGTTCTTGCTACTACCAGTTGAGCACTCATCAAACTCAATGACTAGTGAGGTTTTTCGTTTGAACTTCAAATGTCTTTTCACTAGAAGGAATCTCATTCAAAGTCTATTATATCAGCTCAAGCTGAGTATTATAGCATCATTTCTGACAAGGCAAGGTAAGCCAAAAAACAGGCATAGTGCATATTGGATTTTAGTCGCCTCTTTCGCCAGGTATACCTTATCGCAGGTTAATTCTACTCCCTGCCCGCTGTGGATAAACACTATGCAACAGTCGCTATTGATGGTCCTTTGGTTCGAATCATCAACTCGTCATTATTTTTGGTCAAAAGTGAGCTTGCGCAGCATCCAATTTGCACAGAGCTTTCTCATATGAAAAAATTCGGGAATGATATGGTACGACTATACACATTCAGTTGTTATCTGCAAAGTGCTAGCTATCTCTAAAAGACTTCACCTTACGGTTGTCCAATATTTTGTGCGTCCAATCCGTTCACAGTTTTCGTTGCTCTTTTCAACAGCTTTAAACTTAGAATACCCAACCTTGATGGTTGATTTTTCTGAGACAGAGTCCGGAAACACGTCGTCAAGCTAAGTTTTTGCTTCAACTGTATTTGCCCTTCAAAAAGCAATATTTTATCAATGTCCAAAATTTTTTTTTAATCCATTTTTTCACAATAACAAAACATGCTTTACTCAAAATGATACTTGTCTATTTAATTCACAAAAATATTATCAAATTCATACAGCAGTAAAAATCGTATAGATTTAAATGTCGAATCATTTGCATGTGAGGCCGGGAACTTTTCTATTGACCTGTTTTATAGTTCCTATTTAATAAAAAATTAATCTTCTTTCCAAAGTTGGCTGATTGATAGTACCGCCCATGAATTAATTTATAAAATTCTCAAATAATTTAACTAAGAACCGTAAGTGTTCTTTATACAAGATGTGTTCAAAAACTAACAGCAATTTTAAAATAAAAACTTCGGGAGATGGAGAGTCGCATTCTCAAAATTGTTTAAATGTCAGTGAAATATAATAAAACTTTCAAATGTACTGATTGCTGACTTTGTCTATAGCAGCCTTCTCGGATAGACGTATTTTCGATTTTCGATTTTCCTTTGCCAAAGGATATGAGCCAAAGATTTTCTTCGTAAAGTTTTGCCCAAAAACAATACTTAAACAATGCCCCAGCCTACTTGTTCACCTGACTTGCCTCCGTGTAACATTTTTCTATTTTCAAAAATTCCAAAAATAAGGGGACCTCAATGACACGCTTTTCTACAAAATAGACGAAAATCATTGAAAAAGCTATGGGCTGAACCTAAAATCGAGTTTAACAAGTGTTTAAACAATTGAAGGAAACGTTGGCTTAATTAATGAATATATGTTCATATTTTTTTCAACGGAAAATTCCCGTTATTTCACACAGCACTTAATTTATTTTTCATACAAAATTTCCGTTTTCATTCCATTATTTCTACCCGAAATAATATCGGAAACTAAAAAAAAATGCAAAACTAAGCACGTCTTCAATCCCTCAAACCATACTCTAAAAATATCTCTAAAAATTTCATCCACTGACTTCTTTCCAAAATAAAGCAAATCTCAAAAATCCGTTGTTTAACAAAACATACAAAAATTATTGAAAGTAATAGGGACTATCCCCGTTAATGAACAATTTTGTTTTTTCAAACGAAAATTTGCGTTATTAAAAAGTTTTTTTCGGTATAATTTCGGGAAAATTCTGATACTCTCCATGAATGTGGGTAATTTGCACGGTCAAGCATGTCAAAAGAGAATGATTTACGGTACTCTTTTTGAAAAAAAGACCAAGAACGCGTTTCACACTCAAAATATCCACCAAAATCATTAGAACAGGCTCGCGAGAAATGTCGAGCCCTCTTGCCATCTCTATAACACTTGTCTGAAGATTTTCAAGCTGAAGTGCTCGATGTTGTTTAATAAAATATAAAAAAATCATTGAAAGTAATATGTGCTAACCCCAAAATCGATTCGACGATTGAAAGATTGAAAGAAGAGTTAATGAAAATTTGTTTCAAACGAAAATTTGCGTTATTTTTTGAACACATCACCTAAATTATGTTTTAATACATTACCTGACAAAATTTAATTTTTTTGTTTTAAGCTATTCGAAATAATATCGGAAACTAAAAAAAAATAAAAGTAAGTAAGCCAATCTTCAATTCTTCAAAACATGTTGTCGAAACAAATAAGTTGTGCCATGGCGAATTAATTAAAATATGAACCACAGTACACACTTGTATACATACATGTATATTGTCATAAGTTTATAAGGAATTGATTTTTAAACTGATGTTAACCCTTTTCAAATAATATTCATTCATCTAATAAAAATTCATAACGTATTCAAAAAAATGTATATACATACAAAACGCTAATGTGTCTAAAAATTTAATAACTTTTTTCTAATTGTCATTTTTGAATAAATTCTGTTAGATATAAACGTATTTGTGTGCGTGTCTTCAAATTTATAAAACACTTAAGATATTATTGAAGAGTTTGAAATCAACATTTGTGAATATAAAAGTAAAAAGATATTAAACACAAATAAATTTAACTTTATGGCTGTTCATATATAGCATACATACATACATACATACATATATACCATGTAGTATATTGCGTAAAGTAGCAATGCGAGTAAAGCACTTTTGTATTAAATAATATAACAAAAATTAAAATGCAAAAACAAAACACTTAAAATTTAGTAATAGAAAACTACACGATTTCTAAATAATTTTAATTTACTCTACAAATTTTTAGCATTCATAAAAGTATGAAAAAAATATATATTATATGAATAACGTGATTGATATAAAACAACAACAAACTATGAAAAGTAATTGCAAATTTCGATTTTTACTAAATATTTGTAATGCAAGGCGGTTACAAAATGCAAAGGCAGCAACAAAAATCACAATAAAAAAAAAACAAAAACAATAAAATATAAAATATAAAAATATGGTAGAAACCGCAAAAGACTTTTCGCTGCTGTTCAACCGACTTTGGTGGCGAAAATCTTTTAAATAAACAACAAGAAACATTACAAAGCAAACACAAGGATCAAACATCAAACACATTGTAGCAAATTGACAGAATAAGCAAAAATGTACAGTACTAAGCAAAACTCGCTACAATACAAATTAAAAATTTTGTGAAATTTAGTGTCTTCACACTTTAAAGTCCTCGTATAAAATTTAAAAATAAAATTGCAACAAAACAAAAAATTGAATAAAAGTCCAGCAAACAAACCGTTACTTGTATGATAGAAATGCGTTGCAAATCGCAGAGAACTCAACAACAACACAGTAATTTTCGAAATTTATTATTCAATAAAATTTATAAAATATGTAAGTACATAACTAGTAGTGGTTACAACTACAAAGCAAGTAAAATAACTAAATAATTTAACGGGAAATTTAAATGTGTCATTTGTATGTATGGAAAACAAATTAACTTTAATAACTGTAATGGCGAAAAAATGCAACTCAAAATGAAAAAAACAAAAAATAATTGTCAGTTATGCAAAACAAAATGATGGATTCAGATAACTGCAAAAAATACAAAATAAAAAAAGAAGCAAAACAAATAAGAAAATGAAAAAATAAAAGCATAAATGTGAAATGGAAACCCTAATACGAAAAAAAAGATTTATTGCAAGCAAAATAAAGAAAAAACAAATTATTATAAGCAAAATATGTGTTTTAATTCTTGCAAGGAACTTGCGGAGAATAATTCTTTCACTAGCGTAATAATTCATCAATGTTTACTTAGCCGCCTTGAAAGTAATCCCCATCAAATTTAATACACTTACATATGTTAACGATTTTTTCAGTCCTCGAAACCCCCTTTCATAAGCACTTTTTGGTATGGGCTTCAGCTCTTTCAGCGGATTTTGATGTATCCCTTATCTCTTTATCGACTGAAAACGGCGGTGGTTGATCGATGGTATTTATTGCTTTTTAGATTTTGAATTCGGTCACAATCGTACTGTTTTTGAAAAAGTTTTACCATGACGAATCGAGCAAAAACGCGTTTCATACCCAAAATATTCACCAAAATCATTCGAACGGACTCAAGAGACCATATCCTTCTCTTTTTTTAATATTTCAATTATTTGAAGAGGTCGAAGGTCGTTCGAAACAAGATACATATTCAACAATTTCTCGACCGCCTTTTTATGTCACAATGTGCATATGTTGCACAAATTATAATAATGTAAGCGATTTCTCGATAAATCGTCTACCCTTTAACTGACTCTTGGGATCGATCCCTGGATTGTTAAAAAGATGCCCCAATTTAGTGGCTATACATTTATCTGAACAACTCTTTATATTTTATTCCAACAACTTTTGCTCTTAACGCGGCAACACTCTAACCAAACCCCGTCTGTTGCACAATCCCCCTTCCTCATATAGTAGATTTTCTAACTCTCTGTTGACTTCATAACGCATATATCGGACAATGGGTGGGTATCTTAGAGGCCATCGTTTCCTAGAATAAATGTGGTATTGTGCTAAAAATGGATAAAATGACATTATATTATATACAACTGGTTGATAAATCGACTAATCTGTGAGATATTATAAAGAAATTCAAAGTGCGTCATTTTCTGATAAAAGTGTTCCCTTGCCCAACAGGCCAATAAGTATTACCTCATTAAAGAGAGATTCGGGTGTCTGCATTAAGGACAAGATTCCATGGGTTAACCTATTGAAGGCGCAATACGTCTATTAGAAGGATAAATCCACAGAGACTGAACTTTAGTCGTCAAACTTAAATACAGAGAGAGCCCCAGAGCATAAGTAATATGACCTTGGCGTCTTTTTTGACAAAGTGGAACATTTAATAATGTCGCCAATGGCCCAATCATTAATAGTTTGGAAACATCCGGGACAGAGCCCATCATAGCATGGATAAAAGTTATACTAAGCTGCAGGAAGAATGTACCACGGCAGATTTCTAAGATTAGCGTAAGCAGGAACTCTTTAGGTTTGTACTATCGCCTCTCCGGTGGTCTCTTGTAGTAAATTAGCTTCTGGGAAAAAAATTCAAACAAAAAAAAGAATTTTGAGGAAATATTTATATCACGTGGCATGCGTCTGGTCTCCTTCTAAATAATCTGCTAATTTTTAAAATCAGTGATTTTTCGAAAATCAAAATAGACGACATACTTGTAGCTATACTAATGACGAACAAGTTCCTAGCCACAAGTATTAACGTGATGAGTGGCACTCTAAACGTACTACACTAAAGGGAAAAACGGATAACTTAAAGTTAAATGCCGTATGGTACTCTTTACAAGAAGGTACAAGATCCCGTCATGGAAACTCCCAAGGCTCAATTGGAAGAGTTAACTACCAAGAAAACCCACTAAGGAAGAAAGCGTGAAAAACTAGTGGTGCTCTCTATGCATGTAAGAAGATGCTAGGGTCAACAAGCGGTTCGCTGTTCTCTGCAAAAGGGAAACACTAAGAACCACTCCAACGGCTGTACTAGAAAGGTTACTCTACCTCCCAAAAGTAGAAAGCTCCGAAGCGAAAAATCACCTGTAAGATTGATGGCGCTAGATGAATTTGACACAAGAACTTTTGGACATAGCTCGATAGGCAGGGTGTCGGTGGATAAAATAGATCACATACTCTCCATATTTAGGAGCATCGCAGATTTAGGCACGGATGAAGTATAGGAAGTAGATATCAATGTCCATTTTAAACTTCGTGGAAAACCTTAACGTCCAGCATAAAGTAAACTTCAGATCGCAGTAATAATGTAGGTCTAGGTATGGCATGACAGCCAGATAGTGTAACCAAACTTATTCCAAATTAAGTGTACATTAATTTTGATCGACCCAAGAATTAGTCTCGCCGAATTATACTACATATTTATAGCGATTATCGTTGTTATGAAGTACTTGTATAAGTGAACTTTAACTATTATACGAGTATCGGCAAAATTGTGGATACATGCTCAGAAGCATACTTTAGTTTCATTCTGAAAGTAAATGTAATCAGTTCAAACTCTTTCCTAGGCTTTTAATATACCCAGTATAATTATTTTATACTTTCCAGCTTATCTTAAGTTCTTTATATAAGTCAATACCGGTGATCCAAGTAGATGTACTTCCCTCAATCTTTTATTTGACAGATAATGTGTGACGCATGTCTAGTTGTCATGCTATTTTTGTTCAGTATTTTTTGGTATTTTACCACGCAAAGACGTTTAAAAATGGTTCAACTTTATTACAAAAATTCACGTCTTGTAAATAATACTTGTCTCGCGTGTTTCGCTCAAGTTATGACCAACATAATCAGCCTACTTAGCGTACTATTCGCACCCATCTTGAGACCAAGCATTCATTACTGGATAATTATATCCCATATATCACGTCCAGCTAGCATCGAAGAAAATATAGCAGCCGTAGCTAAAGATATACACGAAGACCATAGAGGTTCAACTCGGCACCGATCGCAGCAGCTCGGACTGATGTATGGAAAGCTTAGCGCATTTTACGTCGAGATCTTAAATTGAAACCGTACAGCTTGTGCGAGAACTAAAGCCGCTCGATCTTCCCAAGCGACATCGCTTCAGTCTATGGGCTGAAAAATTCTAAGTAGATCAAACTTTCTCGAGCCAAATTTTTTTCGGCGATGAGACCCACTTTGGCTCAATGGGTATGTAAACAAGCATAATTGCGCATTTGAGAAGAAGAGCAACGTGAAGAGATTCAAGAGCTATCATTTCGTCGAGTAAAAGCAGCGATTTGTTGTGGTTTGTGGGCTGGTGGTATCATCGGTCTATATTTCTTCAAAAATGATGCCGGTGAGAAGGTAACCGCCAATAGCAACCGTTACCGCGCCTTGATAACCGACTATTTGATTCTTGAAATTGAAACTCGTTATCTCGGTAACATTTGGTTAACACAAGGCAATGCCACTTCCCACACAGTGACAATGAATGGCAAATTTATTAAACATTTTCATTCTATCTTCCGAGGTTCACTACTAAAACACGAGCTGTGTGTTAAAAAATAACAATTTCATTTATTAAAAAATTATCAATAAGCATTTTGGCATTTCTATTAATCGGGTCTTTCTGTGGCAGTGTATTATAATTAGTAAGTATGCAAAATATACTATTAGTTACGACATTGGGCACTTGAGGCGTGTGCTTAAGGCACCCTTTTAATGCTTTCATTGTGTGGCAAACAATTAATGCGACTTAAGTAAGTTTAAATGTTACATTTTGTTAGGAATTTAAGAATACATTCGAGTTAGGCTACAGCTTATTTTAACAACTAAGTTATTATTGATACGAAAAATTATCGATTATTATGTAAAAATCTAACATTTTCCATTGGCTGGTGCCTTCGGCCGACAGATTTTACTGCGACCATTTGCACCGTATACTATGTTGCAGGAAAATGTGAAGTAGCCACAAGTCGATGACTTGGTGTAGTAAGTCGATTGGAAATTCTTATTTTCCTGTGGTGGATTCTTAGTATTATCCATACTGCCAGTAATCGATTTGGTCACTGTTACATAGCTGTCCGGTGTACGGTGTTTCGTGGGTGTCGCCTGCTCTTCAGCACTATCTAGATCATTATCCGTGGGTTGAGATTTCACTGCCTTGGTGTGGAATTTTTTCTCTACGTTAACAGTGCCGCGGAAGCCACGTGGCACCATTTCTGTGGTCGATCGGAAGGGATATTTCTGTACACGTCCATTTTGATTTTGTACTAATAGATATTTATCAGGCGAATTGGGTACGGCAGCCTGTTGACTCTGAGTCGGTGAATTTTGTGTATATGTGCGATATTGTGATTGGGATTCGGGTTTGTTACCGGTTTGACTATCCAACTTTGAATTTTCATTATAGTATTCATCTTCATCATCGTATTCATCGTAAGGTTCCTCTTCTTCATCTTCGTTTAAGGTGGAATCTTCGTCCGTAACCTTGTTGGCGTTCACGACTAAAAGGAAATGATTTGAACATATATTTATGCAAAATCTGAAAGTGTGGAGATTCGACAAAAACAACTATTTGGTATTCCTCAATCCTCTGCAAATATAAAACAGTTTTCATACGACTAAAGTCCGATCTATCCTCAGTCGGTAAAAATATTTTTAACTCTTTTAAAAATAGGGTTAAAACTACTGTGCAAACCCGAACATATCATATTTCTACCTAAATCAATACCTTGATAGGCTTGCTTAACTACAATGCTTGGCAGTCTCTCTCTTAGCCTAGATTCAAAACAGTCAGAGTGTGTTTCTGGATCACACACTCAAATAAAGGTGCTCAATGCTTTACGTCAAGATGTATACAGAAGATCATGTCAATGATTTGTCAAAACTCCACGAGTATGCGAACATACATATGTATATGTCAGATTGAGAATATGTTTGTCAAAATTTTTGTGTAACCTACTTTCTTTAACACTCTTCGAAGACTTCAACTCAAGATCTGGTAAAGCGTTGCCGTCAGCTGTCAATGCTGTTCCGCTAGGTCCACTATATACGGTGTCTACACGATCAGTTACACTAGAAATAGTTGTTTTTACTTTGGTTAGGTTATGTGTGTCTCGAAAGGGGCATTAACTTACGCATCACTATTTCCAAACTGACTTATACTGTGGAATAGTTCACGATTTTGTTCGCGGTAGCTTGCAACTTGTTCCTTAGTACCGGATGCAGACTGCGCTGCACCGTGATATGATACACCGAATCTGAAATTAGTTATTTGAACTTTATTTACAATGATCTATATTTGTTAGTGGAACTTACTTGGATGTGCCCTGGATCTGCGATTGACTCTGTCCAGAGTGGCTACCAGATTGAGCAGATGCTTGACCACCTCCCGTTGTTGGTGGTGCACTACCATCTTGATTGGGTCGGAAACCAATTTGAGCCTGGGATGACGTTTGGCCAGGTCCGCTGGACTGTGAATCAGCCAAGCCTCCCTTATCGTTAGCTTGTACCTTTTCGTTTATAAGGAATTTAATGAGAAAGTATGTAAATGTATCATTGCCAAACAAGTTTTTATTTTTTCCAAATATTTAACATACCTCGCTTTGACTTTGATGGATTACACCGCCGCTTTGTGAGGATGCTTTAGTGCCTCCATCTTTCGAGTTGACTTGAACTTGAGCTTGCGACTGTGCTGCACCACCTTGTCCTTGAGACTGACTCATTGCTCCATCACTATTTCCACTCACTTGGGCATTGGCTGAGCGATCGCTGTCAGAAGTTGAAGCGCTGGCACTGAATGTTCCGGTGGCACTATATGTTCCTGATACCTGAGTTTTGGCAGTGCCGCCATTCTTTTTGCCCTGTGCACTAGCAGCTGCTTGCCCTTCGCTGATGGAGGATTCAGCTTGGGAGAATGCATCATCGGTTCCTCCTGCGCCACTTGCTGTTATTAAGTTGCCGGGTCCTTAAATATAATATTTTTTGATATTGTAGTTTTTGTAATGGATTTTAACATACGTTTAATTAAATATTTACCTTCTTCCTTATACTCACCCAAAGCTCCCGCGCCAGGGACGGCAGCTCCAGGATATGCTAAGGCGCTTGGTCCTACGGAAACACCACCTGGGAGGACACCAGCACCACCAATTCCGCCGACACCAGTAGCACCAGTTCCTGGAATTCCAAGAGGTCCATATGTTCCACTGCCAGGTAATGCGCCTGGTCCATAGATATCACCTTGCTGCGCACCAGCACCATCACCACCAACTTGTCCATATGTTGACACTGCTTGTGGAACAGCGGGGTATGTTCCCGCTGTACCTGCACCAGCAGGCTGAGCACCACCTGGTCCGTAAATAACACCAGGTCCTGGTCTATAACCTCCACCAGGTTGCAGGCTGCTTCCTGGTTGAGCAGCATCAGGTCCTCCTAATATTGGGCCATAACTTCCTGTTCCCTGTTGCTGATCTCCACCCAATTGTGTACCAATGCCGGCTGAACTTGGTTGAAGTCCAGCGCTTGGTTGATAACCCGTACCAGTTTGTAATCCACCACTTGGTTGATATCCAGAACCAGGTTGATAACCTACTCCTTGTTGTAGACCAGCGTCCGGTTGATGACCTAATCCTGCACCTTGCTGTAAACCTGCCCCTGGTTGATAAACTGCTCCTGGTTGATAACCTGCGCCCGGCTGATATCCTGTTCCTGGTTGTAAGCCTGCTCCAGGTTGTTGTTCAGCTCCTGGTTGATAACCTGCTCCTGGCAGATATCCTGTTCCTGGTTGTAATCCTGCTCCGGGTTGTTGTTCAGCTACTGGTTGATAACCTGATACTGGCTGGTATCCTGTTCCTGGTCGTAAGCCTGCTCCGGCTGGTTGTTCGGCTCCTGGTTGATAACCTGCTCCTGGTTGATATCCTGCTCCTGGTTGATAAACTGCTCCTGGTTGATAACCTGCTCCTGGCTGATATCCTGTTCCTGGTTGTAAGCCTGCACCTGCTTGTTGTCCAGCTCCTGGTTGATATCCTGCTCCTATACCTGTGCCTACTCCGGGTTGTAGTCCAGCACCTGGTTGTACACCTGCTCCTGCTTGAGGACTCACTTGTGGTTGGTAACCTACACCCGGTTGCAAACCCGCGCCAGGTTGCAAACCTGCTCCAGGTTGCAAACCTGCTCCAGGTTGCAAACCTGCTCCAGGTTGCAAACCTGCTCCAGGTTGCAAACCTGCTCCAGGATGAAAACCTGCACCAGGTAGCAAGCTGGCTCCTGGTTGATATCCTCCAGTCTGTTGATATCCTGCACCAGGTTGTAATTGAGCACCTTGTTGATACCCTACCCCTGGTTGATAACCAGCACCAGGTTGAGCTCCCCGACCACCAATGACATCTGGGGCATAAATTCCACCAGGTCCAGATGGAATACCAGATACTCCACTTCCAGGTTGCCAATAAGATCCAGTAGGATGAGTGCTTACATCTGGTCCTGTTGGTTGACCTCGTGTAACACCGCCAGTCGGGATACCAGCCTGACCAGATCCAGGTGCTTGACCGATTGGACTGGGGCCGTAGATTTGAGATCCCGAGGGAATACCAACTCCTGGAGCTTGTACACCACTTGGTTGAGGTCGGCCACCAGCTTGAATACCTGTGGTTCCTGGGGCATAACCGATACCGCTTGGTGGCCTTGATCCACTAATAGGTCCCAAACCGGGGGAATAAGTTTGACCCGAGCTTAAATCTACACCTTGTTGAATACCACCACCAGGCCTTGAGCTAACCGTCGTACCTATACCAGGCCCATATATACCACTGGGTGGTGCACCAACACCAACCCCACCTCCCGTTTGCGCAGGTTGACGGCCTGGTTGCGGTACATATAATCCACCAGTCTGACCGGGTTGTAAACCGCCACCAACACTTGTGTAAGTTGGCTGTCCGGTTATTTGTGGACCACCTTGTATATGTGCTCCTGGTCTTTGATCAGCAGCTGATCCGACCACTCCTGCCCCGGGTTGACCAGTAGGAAGGCCAGCACTGGGAGCATACGCACCTGCATGTACAACTTGGCCACCAATTTGCTGACCAGGTCTTGCACCTCCTTCTACTCTAGGACCACCAATTTGTCCAGTACCATATCCACTACCTGGCCTCAAAGCTCCACCAGGCTGCACGCTCTCTGGCTGTCCATAAATTGCTCCAGGTCTCACAATAGCTCCTGCTTGAGGTCCTCCAACAGCTCCTGTGCCACCAGTTCCAGTTGGTTGACCGATTCCAGGTCCATAAGATGTCCCGGGTCTAGCTCCCGGCCTTATAATCGCACCTGGTTGAACACCAGCACCGGCGCCAGGAGTTGAAGGTGCAAGTCCAATGGGTTGGCCACCAACACCAGCTTCGTAGCCACCACCAGGTTGTCGTCCAATGCCAGCTATTCCACCAGGTCCAACGGGTTGACCACCAGGGCCAACACCATAACCGGCGCCAGGTTGACGCCCAATACCGCCAACACCTCCAGGTCCAGTGGGCTGACCAGCAGTACCAACACCATAACCGGCGCCAGGCTGTCGCCCAATACCGCCCACACCTCCAGGTCCAACAGGCTGTCCAACAGTACCAACACCATAACCGGCACCGGGCTGTTGTCCAGCAGTAGGGCCTCTTGCACCTAGGCCTCCAGGGCCACTAGGCTGTACACCGCCAGGAGCCGAAACACCTCCTTGCCTCAATGTACCAGCAGCTCCTGGACCACCAATTGTAGCAGTACCTGCAGTGCCAGGTATGATTCTTAAAGCATCTGGCCTACCACTACCGCCAATATAAGTGAGGGGATCGGGAGAACCCGCGGGATATTCTAAATTAAATATGTGAATATATTAAGTAAGCTATTATATACCAGTATTGCTACATTTAACTTACCGTAAGTGGGACTTGATGCACAATCACTGCAATCTCCCATTGAGAATTGACTCTGTGCTTGTCCCATACCATGGCTTCCAGCTAAAATTGTAGATTTATTCATTTATTTATGTAGCCAAATATATTTTTTCTGGATTTCATACAAACTGTTGTTCTTGATCCGTGTTCATTAGCCTCTGCTTCAGCTTTGCCATCCTGTTCTGGTTTTCCAAAATTCAGATACTGAGATTGCGTCTGACCGCGCATACTTAAAGAAGAACATAAAGAGATTTACGTGATTTTAATTCATAACTCGACGATGGAACTTACTATCCTCGTCCGCTTCGTTTTGATCTATCTAAATCAAGTTGATCATTATTAACCTCGTAATTCGATTCCGCCACGCTTTCATCTAATGACGCCTGAAACATAAGAACAAATGAAGTTTAGAATTATGCTAACACCGGCACGTATATCTAATAAATGTAATGCAAAACTTCTCTTTAAAAATTATTTAAGGACGTAATAAAGCTATGCAAGACATTACTTAAAGAAGAAACTATTGCTAGTACAAGTACTATATTATATAAGTATGTACACACAAGTATATGCGTATCACTAGTTTTAAGTACGCTTTGAAAATAAGAAACAATTAAAGAACTTCATTTGTTTGTTGACCAAAATTACTAACTCTATTTCATACTGGGGGAAATCCTTTTTATTTGTGGGTGGATTTATTTCTTATACCTGGATTCATTCATTTATCGGAAATTGAGAGAGCCCAATCTTAATTCAAATTGAATAATTCACTACGCCAACTACACACCAGTAAATCTAATATTGACAGTTTTTAATTTTTTTTGCCAGTGCCAAAACTCTTTCATCTAGCACTAACATATCTTTATTTTCGAAAGCAAAGAAAGAACTTCGCTA
The DNA here is from genome assembly GCA_027475135.1 of Bactrocera correcta. Lineage (NCBI taxonomy): Eukaryota > Metazoa > Arthropoda > Insecta > Diptera > Tephritidae > Bactrocera > Bactrocera correcta. The sequence continues at coordinate 2,259,009 of CM050327.1, read as the reverse complement.
GAACACGATTGTATGTATATTGGTCAAATACAAAAATCGTTTTTGTGCTTTATAGTATTTACATTAAGATGTGATATCACACGATCTTGGTGGCCAATCGACCGGTCCAAACCATGAAACTATCTGCTCACCGAAGTGTTTTATCAATAAATCCATTATTTGACAAAATGTCGTCGAGATCATTAACTTCAATTTCAGTCAGTTATAATGACGCGATAACTTTCGCCCTTGACGGTTACGTTCTCACTAGCATAATTTTTTTAAAAATATGGACTGATGATTCCACCTACGAATGTAGCAAATTTGCTTGTTTACATGCCTATTGAGCCAGAAATGGGCCGCATCACCGAACCAAAATTGGCTCGAAAAAGTGGGATCATTGAACTTTTTAGGGCGAAGCGATGTAGTTTGAGAAGATCAAGTGACTTCAGTTCTTGCACAAAATTAAATTTAAGAACGTAGTCTATTCAGTAGAATTTATGAGAAAATAATTCTACAATTTGACCATTTTACCAATTTTTCTAAATTTCGACCTTCAATAATTTTAACAAAAAAATGAGTTTGGCGAAATATTTACATCACGGGGTATGGTCCCCTTTCTATTGAACTGCTAATTTTCAAAATAGGAAATTTTTAGATTTTTCATGGCACACCTGACGTGGTTTGACCCAGTACAATTTTTTTTGAGATTCCATATACCAAATGTGAGATATCTTAATGAATTAACTGACATGTTTCTCTGACCATTGTGTAATTCGGTACTCGAGTTATTATGCTATGCTTGCACTAAATATAGTTTTTTCTTCCAGTAGTACAGGGTAGGCCATTTAAAGTTGACCCATTTGTTTCTAAAAAAAAAGAACAAAAGAAAACAATGTTTTTTGTTCATTTCAAAAATAATTTATTTTGGTCCAAGGGGATTTGTTTCAGCTAATATTTAAAAATTAGATCGCGTAAATGGGCACCTTTAGCTTTGACAGCTAAATGCACTCTTTTTTCGACATTTTCCATGACTTTGGCCAATGTTTCGGATGATATGGCGACTGTTTCACGTCGAATGTTGGCTTTCAGTTGAGCTAAGGTCTTTGGCTTATTAGCGTATACCTTGGATTTCAAATAACCCCACAAATAAAAGTCTGGTGGCGTCAAATCTGGTGATCTCGGTGGCCAGTCAACATCACCATTTTTCGATATCAATCGCCCGGGGAAAAATGGTCGCGATAAATTGATTGTTGGTCGAGCTGTATGGCATGTAGCCCCGTCCTGTTGAAACCAGAAGTTATCCATGTCATTTTCGCGAATAATGGGTATCACAAAATCCGTTATCATGGCTCGATAACGCTCACCATTGACTGTTGTCGTGGCTCCATCATCGTCTTCGAAAAAATACGGTCCGATGATCATATTCGCGCAAACACCGCACCAAACTGTTACTTTTTGGTCGTAAAGAGGCTGTTCTTCAATTAATTGAGGATTTTCGGTGGCATAAAATCGGCAATTTTGCTTGTTTACGCCTCCATTCAACGAGAAATGTGCCTCGTCTGACATGATGAGTTTTCGCCAAAAGTCAAGTTCGTTTTCAGCCATTTCGATGGCCCATTTGCCAAAATTAAGGCGTCGCGGATAATCAGCTGGGTTTAGTTTTTGTGCCATTTGAATTTTATATGGAAACATCTTCAAATCTTTATGAATTATGCGTCGGAGAGTGGTGCGAGAGATGTCTAATTCCTGAGAGCGGCGATAACTCGATGTCGATGGAGTCTCCTCAATACTGGCTCGTACAGCTTCGATATTTTCATCAGAACGTCTTGTGCGTTGTCTGGATGCATGACTGGCATTACTGAGATTACCGGTGTTCACAAATTTTGCGTAAAAGACTTAATTGTGTTCTTAACTGGAGCACTTTTCACTTTATTTTTTTTGCGAAACGCACGTTGAGTTAACACAATTGAAAAGTTATTTTGAATATAAAGCTGAACAATTTCAGCGCGTTCTTTTGGAGTGTACTGTTCCATGGTATAAATTGTCTTCGAATGACGCTTCTAACGCGGTATGACATTAGCCGATTCGTCAGCGCTGTTAAAAGTTACAGCGTTGCCAGATGGGTCAACTTTAAATGGCCTACCTACCCTATTAATAGAATTGAATGGAGATGTTTTCTGGGGCACATATTATTTTAATAAAAAAAATTCTGAAATCTCTGCAGGCATATAGTTTCCTTCTTTCGGGAGAGTTTACTTGTATATTGTATACATACATAGATCGGCCAATACGAGTATGTGCGTTATCTCAATGAAAATGAGAGAGCGTGTTTTCTCATAATGGTTGCATATTTGTGCCTAAAATGTATAAAAATTGGCGAAAACTTGACCTAGCCCATATTAAATATTAGGATTTTCGAACATCCGGCTGACTTTACTCTATATGATTGGTGGTTGTATAGTCGATACTACTTCCAACATCCATATGCTGCATAAAATAATTTTCCTTTTTCTAAGAAGTTTTTTGACGACGAAATGTTCTCGTGTATACCTGAGTTTTCAAAATTAATGCATGTCTTACTATGTCCACAACATACTTCATAAAATGATTACCGTCTACCGTATTGCCATCTGTATTTAAATCGTCCGGGTTGGTCAAAGTATGTTACATACTATATATAATATTTCAATGAAATTAAATTGACAAATTTCCTCAAACATTTTTTGGCTTAGCGAAATTGGTATATAACGGGTGGGCCATCTAACATTTTAAATTTGAATTATCTATATTTCGACATTGGAAACGTCAAATACCATTCGGAAAGTGACAGATATTCAGTAAAAAGTCGAAAATTTACGAAATGGGTCGCAATTCACTAGAAGAAAACTGGGAAATATTGAAAAAAAACCGAGTATGGTCAATTTTACCGAAAAATCATCTTTTCGGACGAGGCTCATTTCCACCTCGATGGTTACGTTAACAAGCAGAATTGTCGCATTTGGGGCACAGGACGGCGCTACGTGCCATACAGCAAACGCTATACTCAATCTTTTACGTCCTATCTACGAAAATCGCATAATCTGCAAAAGAGGTGATGTGAATTGGGCTCCCAGAAGCTGCGATTTAACTCCGTTGGACTATTTTCTGTGGGGAGCTGTTGAAGATAAATGTTACGCCAACCATCCAGAAACAATTCAAGATCTAAAGTACGAGATTCAAGCTGCTGTAGCTGCCATAAAACCTGAAACCATCGAGAAAGTACTCCAATATTGGGTGGATCGGATAAGCTACTGTAAACTCAGCGGTGGTGGTCATTTGTACGAAATTGTTTTCCACAAATAAATTTCATAAAACAACCTTTTAAATAAATGTTAGACCTTTGAAAAATATCAAGCCGTTTTTTTTATTGACTTTCTAAATTTAAAATATTATATGGCCCACCCTTCCCACATCCCTATTATAGTAATGTCCTCTGGTTAATGTTTTCCACATCAACTCAATGTACTAAAATTTAGACTTTTCGGTCGAGTTAATGTGACACATCTCACATTTGAAGACGTTTTAACATAATTTTAGCTTACTATTTCAATAAATAATAGATGATTGATTCTTTCGCAACATTTTAATACTCTTGCGACATGTTGCTTCAGAGTGTGGAAGTTTTGTTCACCCAACGGTTGTACGTATTACATAAAATTAATCGAGATAGATATAGGGTTATCTTTACATATATATAAATGATCAGGATGACGAGAAAAGTTGAAATTCGGGTGACTGTCTGTCGGCCGCGTAATCGAACCACTGCCATGGCCACAAAACGCCATTAACCGAAGCCAATAACGAAGCACTAAATTAAGATATAATTTGGAACAGGGGATCGCAGTAGCGGGCAACATTTTTTTGAAAAAGTGGGAGTGGCCCACCAGTTACAATAAGTTTAATGTACATATCTCCACAGCCAATACAACCAAATGTGCTTTTCGCAAACATTATACGAACTCCTTCCATACTAATGATTACTTTAAAGTTTGCCACCTTATGACCAAAAACTTCCCAAATGTAAACTCCAGTATCTATAGTTGACTTTTGACTGAAAATATCCGTCAATGTATGTAATATATCATTGAAATTCAGGGAGAAATCTTTCCTGATAGTAGTCTGCAAGTAGGCTAAAAAGGGGTTGAATCGGGTAAATACTTCCCTTAGTCCCACAAATATGTAAGTTACCTTAATAAAATTGAGAGAGCGTGTTTTTCTTTTAATGGTACATTTTTGTGCTTAGCATGAATAAAATCGGGTGAGAATTCGCTCTATATATCATATAACTAACAGTCTTATCAACCTGAGAGTACTTCCCTTGCTTTGGTCCTGGCAAGTTGCAAGAGTTCGCTTCCACCGAAATTTAGCACTTCCTTATTTGTTTAATAGAAAAGTTGCCAACACCTAAAGGTATTTCAGCGGACTGTTACTTGCAAGTTAGCAAGCAATATGTTCGGATACTCCCGAACTTTGCACTTACTTGCTTCGTAATTTCTTTTAATTCTGACAAATTTAAAGAATTTCATCATTTCGTTTCAGTATCTGCTCTTACCAACAAATATTGAATTGATGTCAAAGACTTTCGAGACCAGTAATCGCAATTTTGTAGATTTATTCTTAATAAAATATCAGTGTAAATGACCTAGTAGATGATTTTATAATGGTTTTAGGGGATAGTGATCGCAATTTCAAATTTATTTTTAATAAAATATCAGTGTATATAATATGGTACGAGATTTCATAATGAAGTTGAATATTTTAGCTGTTAAGTTACGTACATACTATATATACCTTATATGCTAGCTTTGTCAACTTTTCAAAGATTTTGCTGCAAGGGTACACTCAAGTTTTATTCTTATCTATGAACTGGGCGGAACTAATGTTTCGACATAATATTCTATAATATTAAGTATGTATGCGAAAGTGTGAATCTCCATTAATGTTATGTTCAAACATTAAATTAGAATCTGTGCACTGACCTTGGCTATAATTTCAATATGTCTTTAACGTATTTTGTTATCAGTAGCCGGGAGTCTCTAAAATTCTACATATTCTCAATTAAAAAGTTATTATTTTGTTATAACACATACTGTGTGAGCATATAAGAAGCTTAAGCTTTCGATTGCATAATAAAGAGTATGCTTTTAAATCTTAAAGCGAAGTCACAGAGTGTACATATTAACGGAAATACATGGGGATATTTATTGTTAAAAATCGCCAAGAATTATAGAGTGCTGAATGTTTTTGCAATATCATTATCGAACAAAAATTATCATAAAAATATGAGGCGAAAGAAGAAGATATTTCTATTTCACAGGCATAAAGGTATCATGAAGGCATTCGACTAATTTCTTTTCAATGGAAAAGTAAACCACGCCAACTCAATGATTTAATACGTGACAAAATTAGGAATGATAAAGTAATTTTTAAAAGCGATTTTGACATTTGTCAAAAATAAAATAATAAAAGACACAGTATTTCAAGTCAAGGTTATGATTATTCCGGATATTAAAGGTTGGAAAAGCTTTTTTAGACGAAAATTGTATACATAGCTCACCATAAAGCAACAAATTATATATAAATTGCAAAACATATGCTGACCATCTTATGAACTCAAGGAGTAAGTGTGACTAAGCTAGAGTTAGTTTCACAATCATCTGGATAAATTTTTGGATAATCTCCGAAATAAAAGTGAGAAAGAGAGAGAGTGAGAGTGAGAGAGAGAGAGGTTTTACCAGGATATAAAGTGACAGAGGAAAGATATCAAACTATGTGGGATTGATACAGCAGACTATTGCAGCAGACTAGTGCTGGGCCTTAAGGGGGTAGTAAGGTATTTTTTTCCTGCATTTTTTTTCTTTTATATTATTGTACAATATCTCAAGATTATTCTGTGAAAATTAAAGCAAAATTGACGGAGATATACACTTGTAAGTCTCCGATTTGATTTCACACCCTTCACTTTTTCGAAGCCGGCGAACTCTGTAGCTCCAAATCTACTGAACCGATGAAATGTCGCATAGACTTTCTTTACATAAATTGTGAGGTAACGCTGTCGAGGTTTATTCTTTTAATTTTAACTTATTTCTAAACAACAAAATTTCTGATTTTTTTGATGAAAAATCAGGTTTTTGAGTTCAGAACGTTGTAAAATATTGAAAAATCATTTAAAAAAAACTCGACAATTTGGTTTTTTATTTTCAGATGATCTAGTCATGAGTTATGCGGTTCACCGCGAATAAATTTTTTGGAACGTCTGCGAAGATTCTCTGTCACCGGCTCATTTTTTAATATTTTTCTATGAAACTTCTAATGAATATTCCTTAAACATCATGTATTTATGCTATAATTATACAAATAAATAAATATTGATTGTATCTTAAAAAAAAAATTATTGAATATATGCTTTTTTTCGCCCGAATTAACCTTACTACCCTTTTACTAAAAAAGAGATTTTCAACTGGAAAGAACATATGTTTTTAAAAAACAAAAACAAAGTTACAAATATATATATATATAAGTTAAGTTATATATATATATATATATATATATAAGTGCAATGGAATATTTTATATTTTTGTAACTTGCAGAAATCAAAGCCAAGGAAATACCATAAGCAGTAAAGCGTCAACCAGAGGATCGTAATTCAATACACTGCCTGACATATTCGGCGTAAGCTCTTCGGTCAAAAGTCAGCTATAGATACTGGGGTTCACGTGTTCAGTACCTAGGTACCAAGCCTCCTAGGGTGTAAAATTTCATATTTCTGGCACATTTAGTTATTGGTTTATTGTACCGTTATATGGGGAGTGAACGAAGTTATCTTTCGATTTTATCCATTGTTACAGTGTCGATAGGTATGCTTAAGAGATTTGTTTATTTTAGCTTAAGTGGTTTAATTTTTAGCCCACAGGTGTATTTAGGTTTAGGTGGTACATAGAACCTCTAGGTAGCCACATGTTATAAAATTTCAAAAGTATAATAAACGAGAACAAATCTTCCAAAATAATTAATGATTTTATAAATTGTGAGCACAAATAAATCCAAAATCTATCTGATATCTCGGGCAACAAAATCATTATAGACCATTATTATTCATAAATTTATTAAAAACTGTGAGATTTAGTTTCTTGAAATTGTTTTTTAGATATATTATTGTAGGATATCTCTTAAAGACGGTGGAAATCGTGGAGAGTACATATGTTTTTCCACCCTGTGATATTGGAATTACAATAATATATACAAACTTTAAAAATTTCTGCAACAAAGTTTGATTATCTCAATTAGACGATTAAATATAGTGATTTGAAATTTGAAGTTTTTTCAATTTTTTCAATAAAAATAAAAAATCTTTTTGAAAATAATAATTTTTTTGTAGGAATTTTTGAAGTTTGAAGAGCCAACTTTCTGAATATGTGATGGTTATGGAGAAACGAAAATTAATTAGTTAAAATTTTATTTCAATGAAAAACGTAAATTCCTATGTTAAATGAATTGGAACATAAAAAAAATAGCGACCCCTTAAAGTTAAGCGCCTGGCTTGAGGGACAATTTTTGTTTTGTCAATCACTAACATTTGAGGGGCACCCTATATATACCATATAAGGATCAGTGTGCGGATCTGAGTCGATTTAGCCATGTTCATAGGTTTTTACAGTTGAAATAGTCGGTTAGTTTCGGAGAAAACTTTAACACGCCCTTTTCTCACTTTGTTGCTCATTTGTTGGAAACAGCGATATCGAACTATTATATCATATAACTGCCATACAAACTGACTCATCCAAATCAAGTCCTTGCATTGAAAATGCTCTTTTTTGTCAAGATAGCTTCACGAAATTTGATATAATCTCCAAAAAAGTGTTTCAGTTCGGACCAGTATAGCGTATAGATGTCATTCAAATTGAGCAATGAAAATCAAGTCCTTGTATGGGAATTTTTTTGATTTGACGAGATATTTTCACGAAACTTGGCAGGCGGTATTACTCAATGCAACTTTATAATCCTCAAGCAAATTGTTCAAAACGGAAGACTATAGTATATGCATATATTCTTATTAGGATATTAACAACCAAAATTAATAATTATTCTTAAATATTTTATATTTATTTAACACATGCACGTCACACTTTTCAAACATACAAATTTGTTGATTTGAGTTGGTTAATATCTTTTATGTAATATATGTATACATTTTTTATGTTGTATGCTTATTATCCTTCGAATCCTTTATTCATTTTTAATTACCGATTTTAATATTTCACACTTACTATGGTTGCTCCATTTGTAGCTGCAATCAACAGCGCGATGCCGACGAAAGCCCAACGAATGGGCAACATTGTTATCCTTTATGCACACACACAGCTGAAAAATTCTTTGGTATATGCTTTGCACTCCACTTCGATTTGAAATTAATACGCACGTTTTAGAACTGAAATAATTTTATATATATTTATGGAAATTAATTTTTTTTCAACACAAAATGCTTATTTAGTAAATATTATATAAATATTTCACATGTTAAAGTTTGCATAACATATTTTCACTGTTCAAGGATATATTGGCTTTGATATTTTGGTAAATTTCATTATTTCTTGTTATTATTTACTTATTAACGAAGTTTTTCGGTTTTTTGAAACACAACGAATACAACAGTTTTTACACGTTCACCGTTATTTGCACTAAAAACTCATATCCTTCGAATGCTACACAAATGCTTAGTTTGAATTTAATCTTTAGCACTCTTTCCTTACAAGAATTAATTCCGATTTCAGGGCTTCCGATCACGACAACCGCTGGATTGCGAATAACAGCAACGAAAACCGATGGTTCCACAATTGGAGAGCTCCAATTGGAAATGACGAGTGCGTTCATTCCAAATTGTCATTGTCTATGTGAAAGAGTAATAACAACAAATAATAAAAAATAAGTATATAATGAAGAGTTTTATAAATTTACATTAAATTCAATGTGATCGCAAACACATGCTTACAAATTAAATTTTCTATATACATGTATGTTGCTTTGTGTGTGTGCGTGTGTCTGTGTTTTTGTAGGACTATCAGCTCGCATATACGCACTGTCTGAGAATCGCTAAGCCATAGACAGCACAACTGACGCTCAAATATTTATATGCCCCTACACAAATATAAGCACGTAGTGGATGTCTGTCTGTATGTATGTAGAAGCGTCACTAATAGACAATTTTTCCGAAACCCATAAACATTTCAGATCGCGTGAATCGATCATTTTACTCGTTGCTGCTCCACTTCAGTTGCGAAGCGCAGCTCATCGCCCGATTTGCTGCGCCGAGAGCAGAATGTGAATTACAGGCGCCACCGTCTCCAAGCAATACTCGAAGCCTACAACGGCAATATAATTTTTTGATCTTTCAATGTCTTTTCCTTCATGTCTGTGCCATTAACTTGTGCCGATTGGTTTCTGTTCGTTTCTTAACATATTGCGTCAAGTGGTCTGGGAGTTTTCTTCAAATTGCTAAAGAAATTGTCATAGACTTTTGACCTATTTTGTGGACAAACACAGATGTATGAAATTTCATTGACTATAAACAGCAATAAGAATTACTTAAAAAGACTTGTATACATAAATACATTTATGTTTACAACGATAAACAAACATTCTGTCAAAACAGATCCTCTTCTAAATGGTTTCAGAAAAATCCAGTTAACAATCGCAATGGTTCACGCTTCCTCTTTTACTTCCTGGGATAATGATTAATAACTAATATTCAATATTTCCTAGATTTCGAGGAGGTTACTAAAGGAGAAATTACTTGATCTTCTGAATATTTAAACCTCTTCTAAAGGCTTGCTTTCAGAAATAATAAGTAGTATGAACACAGTGGCCAGAAATGTTTCTTTTACAACTGACTCAAGCAGCTCACCACTTCCTGTCTTAAACCAAGTATCCTCTAGGTAGCCAAAAAATATCCGTTTGAAGGCGACTTAAACCGAAAAAGCGGTTGTGCGCTGGGTTTGGAACCCGCCACGTACAAACCACCCCCAATGAAAAGAAGACAAATTCGAACAGCAATTACCTCCCTGCAGAACACCAACGGATGGATTACCGGCCGAGGTTTTCAAATATGGCGGCGAACAACTGATAAGAAGCATGCTTCTTTATAGAATATGGTCGGACGAAAGCATACCCGATATTGGAATTTAAGTAAGCTCGGCCCAATCCACAAAAAGGCAGATCCCACAATCTGCGCCAACTACCGTGGCCTTAACATCGCATATAAGATTCTATCGAACGAGTATGTGGAAAACTGAAGCCCACTGTCCACAAACTAACTAGACCTCATAAGTGTGGATTTAGGCCTAGAAAATTAACAGCTATCCATATATTCAGCATGCGCCAAATCTTGGAAAAGACCCGTAAAAAAGGGAATCGAAACACATCACCTCTTCGTTGATTTCAAGGCTGCTTTTGACAGCATGAAAACCGCAAAACTAATACAGCTATGTAAACTAACTTTAAGCAATACCAAAAGCTTCATCAATATCGCGGAGGATCTCTGCGAGCCGTTTGATACCAAACGAGGTTTCAGAGAACGCGACTCCAAATGGTGCGACTTCTTTAATTTACTCCTGTCATTCGAGCTGGAGACCTGAAGAGAGAAGGTAACATCTTTTATAAGAGTGTACAGCTGCTGGCGTACACTGATGATGTTGATATCATTGGCCTCAATACCGCGCCGTTAGTTCTGCTCACTCCAGAACGGATCCTTATCCATTTATGAAGAAGAAAATGAGTCTGGTAGTGAACGACGGAAAGACAAAATAATTGACTGTCATACCGTCCTAGATAATTTCGTCCATCTTGGCACCAGCATTAACACCAACAACAACTCGAAATCCAACGCAGAATAACTCTTGCCAACAGTTGCTCCTTCGGGCTGAGTAGGTAATTGAGAAGTAAAGTCCTCCTCGACGAATAAAGGTCAAACTCTATGAGTCACTCATTATCCTCGCCCTGCTATATAATGCAGAGGCATGGACGATGACAACATCTGATGAGTCGACGTTACGAGTTTTCAACAGAAATGTTCTGCGAAAGATTTATGGTCTTTTGCGCATTGGTAACAGCGAATATCGCATTCGACGGAAGGATGAGCTGTATGGGTTACTCGAGGACATTGACAAAGTTCCGCGCATTAAGAGACAGCGGCTACGCTGGCTGGGTCATATCGTTCGAATGAATAAAACTCTGAGAGTATTCTACGCAGTACGTGACAAGGGAAATAGAAGAATAGAAGACCTCCACTCCGTGAAGGACAAGGTGGAGAAGAACCTGGTTACACTTGGAGTCTCTAATTGCCGTCAAACAGCGAAGAGGAAGAACGACGAGCTTTTGCAAACTTAGGTATAACTGCTTAAGCGATGTCTAGGTCAATAAAGAAGAGTAATGATAATTTAATAAACAATGAGTCAAATATTTAGTTATCGTCCTTTTCGTAATTTTTGGTTTTGTGGACAAGAACTTTTCCTACAATATTCTACAAATTCAATATTATACTCTTCAAGGTAATCACATTTGAAAGTTCTTTGTGGTCTTATTAATAAAAATATATTAAATATACAAACAATGACTAAAAATCAACGGAAACTGAGAACTTATTTAACAGAATGTACTGTATTAATTGCAAAGATGCTTTGACCTAAGTAAAGCCATGCACTCTCTTTGAATTCTGTAGATCAGCACACTCGTATTCCGCGATCGCCTTCAAATGTATCTGTTTCCGCTTGACGTTTGTCATTTGCCGGCTGCTTAGCAGCATTTTGCCTTTCCGCCGACAGTCAATCGCCGAATCACCAATGTCCATATGTACTGTTGACATAACCACATATACATATAAACATTCCATTAAAAGCGTTCGCATTCGATCGATCGCCGTGCGATTGTTGCGATACATTTTCGAGTGCATGAATGCATACATACATACGTTACATATGGGCATTTTGTCATGACAAAACGCCGGCTGTGGGATGAATGCCTATTGGAATAGGAGCACTTAGCCGTACATACATACTTACTCTCACATACTATATGTGCAATATTTCAATTTAAAAGCATATGTGGCAAGTAAGTACTTTCTCATTTGTTCCACGCTTTATTCTTGAGTGTTTTCATAAAGCGAAAACCCACATAATTTCAATTAAATCTACAGTTGATTGTCCACATACATATACATATATATTTTACATAATTACCATGTTATTCCGATGTTTATACCGATACTTTGTCATGTATCCAACACACTCATACTACAAACGTATCCCCCATACATACGAGTATTTACATGTCTAACTTAAACTTCGGTTTGTTTGACTTGGAAATGTAAAATGTTCAATTGCTTTAATGAATGTGCGACATTGCCAAGTCCCACAATTCGTATAAGAAATTATTTTATTGCTTGTAATTATAATTTATGTGGCATTGTTGAGCTTGAAGAGTGTATGTTGCAACTTGAGCATAATAGTTAAGGGTGTTCTTGCTTTATGGTTGCCGTTCTGACAAAAGCTTGCCTTAGTTTGAGTTGAAACATTACTAACATAAAAACGCCAAACACCTCGTCAGTTGTTAATATCTTCTTCTTCATTATTGGCGTAGACACCGCTCACGTGGTTATATCCGAGTTTACATCAGCGCGCCAGTCGTTGGTCCTTTCCGCTCCAATTGGATATTCTAAGTGTAGCCAGGTCATTCTTCACCTGGTCTTTCCAACGGAGAAGAGGTCTTTCATCTTCCTGGCGGATACTGCGTCAAATACACTTAGAGCTGGAGTGTTTCATCTATGCGGACGACATGACCCAGCCAGCGTAGCCGCCGTCTCTTAATACGCGGAACTTTGTCAATGTCCTCGGGTATCCCGTACAGCTCATCCTTTCATCGAATGCGATATTCGCCATTGCCAATGCGTAAAGGATAATTAGTCTTTCACAGAATCTTTCTCCCGAACACACGTAACGTCGACTCATCAGATGTTGCCATTGGCATTAACGAGCTGTGCCATGGAGCAGAACGGGGATGATGACTGTGCTGTTGTGAGGTAGGTAGTCTGTTTTCTTTCCGCTGCGACACGCCACTCTTTATCGATCCAGCTGTTCTTTCACCTTGCCTGAAAACCAATGGTTTCGTTTGCAGATGTACCGAAGGTGCTTGAAATGCCGTTCCACAGTTCCCTTTTACCGACTTGCTGATGCGAGCTGACTAGAAAAACGTCGTCAAATCTTCCTTGTGTTTGTTGGTGTGAATTTTTTGTTCCACAGAGGTGGATGCGTATTTCGGCTGCACCAAGATTGTGTTCCAAGTCACTGTTAGGTCCTCGGAACGTACGCACATCTAAAATACTGGAGACGTGTCTTTCGTCTATGACAACATGACCGATTTGCTTGGTGGCTTTTCGATCAGGAGACAGCAAGTCAGCTTAATGAACTTTCCATTGCTGGAGTATTACAGATGACCATATTTCGAGCCCCGGCGAAGTCGATCAAACTCAACCCATTTGGAGATGTTTCATTATAGATGCTGAATTCAACGACCGTTGTACCAAAGATATCTTCATTGACATAGTGGCGGGGGCAGCTCTCATATCTCATAAGTGCGCTCTAGGCGCTAACAAAAGACATTTTGGCCAGATCACTCTTCTCTTCCGGGGCGTAGGTCCAAATCAGCGATATGTTGAAGAACTTAGTTTTGACACGGATTTTGGCTAGACGTTCATTTACAGGAGTGAATGCCAGGGCTCATCGATGGAGTCTCTCTCCCACCACGAATCTCACACAGAATTTGCTCTCCTTTATAAGGCCACTGCAGTAAATGCCACAAGGATCTACTCTTCTCAGTCCTTGTCCCGTCCATCGCACTTTTTCGATGGCGGTGTCCTCAGCCTTTACTCTTATGAGGACATCAACCAGCTGGGCAGCGGTACCTTCCCAATTCAGAGACCGGACATTCCAGGCGCATGCTCCTAAATCGTAATCCTTAATACCATTGCAGTGGTCGTCAACAAAAGGGGGGTCTTTCATTCGACGCTGTTTTCTTATTTTCATTGGGGTTATTTTTTAAGTAGCGGGTCCTAAACCCAGCGCACAACCCTGGTGAGGAATGTTTCGTCTTAAAACGGACGTTTTTTGACTACTGTATTTTTCGAGCACTCACCTTTTCGCTTTCGATCTGTTGAACGGTCCTTCTTGGTTCCCGTTGGTGCTGAATCGGATGGTGTGATGGGTGTTGGTGTACATGTGTGCTGATGCGTGTAGATGTCGGTGTGTAGTGCTCTCACGAGTAGTGTAGAATGTGGGTTGTAAGCGTACTGTGGTGAAAGTTGCGTATTAGTGATGTAAGTTTGAGTCGATGTTGTGTGGTAATGTGGTGTGTGTGTTGAGGTCGGGGGAGGATGCTCATTTGTACAACTACCCAGAGGATAATTGGTATAAGAACGGAATTCGTGAGCTGCTTGGTAAGACAAGTGAAAGTACAATTGGTTCGAAAATCACTAAATTTGTTCGAAAAACAGCGTCGCTTTAACTTCTGTGAAACTTCTGTGTATTGTTACTGTCAATGAGTCTTGGATATTTGCTTGCGACCCGGAAACAGCCAATCAATCGACTGAATATTGTGACAAAGGTGAACCGCAGCCGAAAAAAATCATGTAAAAGCAAATGAAAAATTAAGGTTATGTTGACAGTTTTCTTCGATTAACGAGGTATGGTGCATTCCGAATTCTTTCCGACCACCCAAACCGTCGATAAGGATTACTATTTTCATCCCAGCCAATTTATTTCTCCAACGTCTTCTAATTTTCCGTAATGTGCCTAAAAGATTAATGCGAGCAGTTTGTTTTTGTCTTTGGCGCAATCGCACTACACCACGTGAAGCTGCTTAGCGCTGATAATATTTCAATATAAATATTCGATTATGTCATCGCTTCGACCTCAATTCTACTATTTGCCAAACACTTTTCAATATTCTTATTGTTGTTTTTAGAAAAATTTAATTTATTTTCTTGATGTTTGAAATAGATTTGCATACGCTGCCATACATTTTAATTAATATTCATTCAGTAGAAGATGGAATTGATATAATCAATCTGGGTTTCAACATTGTTCATCAGTCAGCGCCACACACATCCACCAACTAGCCATGCAAATGAAGGCGTTCACGCACATTCAATTTCACTGGCACGCACACATGCACACTCACACTCACGTATTTAAAACTATCATCACTTAATGCATCATATATCATGTAATTTGCATACATATACTTGTATGTACATATGTGTAAATTTACAGTTATACTATGTATGTATATGTATGTATGCCTGAATCGTGAGCGTTCCAAACGTGAAGATTACAAATTGAAGTCTTGATAGCCTTGAATCAAATTGCTTGACTGATTTTTTAGAACACTTTATTTATTGGCGCCAATATAGCGCATACGCACACATATATACACCCATCTGTGCGACCGTACGCATTCGCGGCGCATGTATTTATCACCCATACACACACACAGGCACACAAAAAACACACTCGAAGCTGTTGGAGGTTAGCTTCCTGATAAGCTAAGTTTTGTTCTAAATTCAAGAGGGTTAAAGTGCTTTCAATGTTTCTTTGTTTTAAACAAGAATAATAAATATATGTAAATAATCTGAATTGGAGCAATGTTAGACAATATCAAATAAAAATTTGGCAAAAGCAAAGTCGAAAACTAAATAAAATAGTGTCAAAATATGTTTTATGTAAACCTCATACATTCACACTAAATGTTATTTCATTGGCGTCTGGTTCTCTAGCAACCACTAGTTCAACGCAACACAAATGAAGCCATAAGTTATAAATAAAATTCGCAAATTTCCTAATCTAAGGTTATCGGAGGGAAGAGTAAAGCGAAATAAGACAGTCATGGTTCAGCAGATACTATCGCTTCCGGTAGTATTCCTTCGCAGTTTAGAAATATTTTGCAAAAAACAATGAAATGTAGAGAAAAAAAGACAATATAGCAATCATTTAGAGTTTTTGCAGCAATTTTTGTATCAATATCTCTTCGAGTACTAGTACCAAATGTCTTTATAGGCTTACAGGTATTTTATCTCCCCACTTGAATATATATTTCGCTAAAATTAGTTCCATAGGTTCGCTGGCTTTAGGCTCCATAATAACCATATTTCATCATTCAAGTACCATTATTAATGGGACTATTATCCTACGATTAATATACTATACTTAGCTTTGTAATATCCCGATAATCCGCTAGGTTAGTCTGGTAGGCCACCGAGCCACGCATAAACCAGTTTTAGTCCATTGCGATACCAGATCGAGTTCACTTGCTAAGTCTAAGAGAAATAGTCATCTTTAAGCATCCCTGCGATTGACGTGGATTTCAATAGCGACTGTGACGTCACTATCAATACCTCTTCCAGTATATAATACCATGGGAACCCCAAATGATTACAACATAGTCTTGCGGGACAAGTGTACAAGAGATACCCGCTGTCTTGCTTTAGACATTCCCTGCAGTCTTCTCGATTTGAATCTGAATGTTAGTTGTAACGTTCATATAATTTAGAGTCTTTACTTACTTTCTAACTTATTTTTCTTCTCGTAAATTAATTGGCTTTAACCCATACTTATAAATTTCAAATATTTTGTTTTTATAGATTTGTTCAAATACGTTGCGTAGATTGAGTGAGCGGTAAGCTTTTCCTTCGATTTCTTTCTCCATTGATTTCTGCGGTTTCTTGTTATTCTATAATGAACCATAAGATTTTTCCTATGGTAGGACGAACGCTTTTTCTCATACGAAGTTGTTTTGTCCCTTTCATTGAAGGTGTCGTTTTACGTGGCGGTTCCCTAGCCCAGCGCACAATTCTGGGGAGGGATGCTTCGCCTTCCCACTTTAGTTCGACTTCAAATGGATATTTTTGTACTACCCAAGAAGTGGTGAGCTGCTTGAGCCATATCTGAAAGAATCGTTTCTGGCCACTCCCAAATCAAACTTTCCTCACTTATGTGAACTTCTGCACATGGATATCATTGCCCGTAACAACTGCGTCGTTAGTTCTGGTTTTTCCAGGTTGGACAAATATGTCAGGCAAATGGGTCTGGTAGTGAAAGAGAAATATCTTTTGTCATAGCACAAACAGTCGTCGCATTACCGACTTGCCTCCCACGTCACGGTCAACAATCATAGAAGAAGTGTTTCAAAATAAACAGGATTAAAAAAAAAAAAACAGAATAAATGGTTTTTTCGATAAAATCAATTTATTTTATTCAAAATAGTCTCTTTCTGCTTCAATACAGCTTTTTGCACGGTCCAAAATCATGTCGAACGAGTGTTTTAGCTCGTTGGCAGGTATGGCCGCCAGTATGCCGGTGCAAGCCTTTTGAGTGGTCTCTACGGCTGCATAACGCTTTCCTTTCATGGGAAAATAAATTTTTCCGAAAAGAAAGAAGTCGCATGGTGCCATATCAGGTGAATACCGAGAATGGTTAATGGTTAAAATGTGATTTTTGGTCAAATAATCGGTCACAAACGTCGATCGAATGTTGGATTCTGAGCAATTTTTGGTCGTCAGTCAATTTGTGCGGAACAACCGTGCACATACTTTTCGTAAGCCCAAATGTTCAGTCAAAATGCGTTAAACCGACCTTTTGGTAGTAGATAATTTCATTTATCTTGGAATCTTCATAAACAGCAACAACAATGTCAGCCTCTAAATACTTCGCAGAATTACTTTTGCCAACAGGTGCTCCTTTGGACAGAGTAGGCAACTGAGAAATAAAGTCCTCCTCGACGAACAAAGATCAAACTCTATGAGTCACTCATTATCCTCGTCCTGTTATATGGTGCAGAGGCATGGACGACGACCACATCTGGTGAGTCGACGTTGCGAGTTTTCGAGAGAAAGGTTCTGCGAAAGATGTATGGTCCTTTGCGCGTTGGCCACGGCGATTATCGCATGCGATGGAAGGAAAAGCTGTACGGGATACCCGAGGATATTGACAAAGTTCAGCGAATTAAGAGACAGCTGGGCCATGTCGTCCGAATGGATGAAAACACTCCAGCACTGAGAGCATTCGTCGCAGTATCCACCGGGTAAAGCAGTGGAAGAGTAAGACCTCCAATCCGTGCCAAAATTCAAGTGGAGAAGGACCTGGAATTCTTCACTTTCACTTGGAATCTCCAATTGGCCTTAAAAAGTGAAAAGGAAGTACGACTGGCGCGCTGCTGTAAACTCGGCTTTAATCCCATAAGTGGTGTCTAGGCCAATAAAAAATAAGAAGATATATAAAATTGCTTGAGTTCCGATCTTCTGGCATTTTACACCTTAAGATATTTCCTGGCATTGATTCCCGCAAGTTGCAAGAGTATAAAATGTTCAAAAGCACCTGAACTTAGCCTTTCCTTACTTGTTATATATGTATTTTCCCAAATTCAATTAAAATTAGGAACTCACCTTGAACCATCAGCGCCACATTAGTTGTGCCAACTGAATTATGCATTCCCGTTAAATTTATTCAGTGAATCAAAACAATATATTATTTATTTTTGTTTTTTTTTTTTTATTTGGAGTTTAATTTGCAAACGCTCGGCAATTTCACGAGCATTTAATGCAAAACTAAACATAATCTTTGGCATAATTAGCTTTTTGTATATTTCTTTGTATGTACATAAATAAAAATATATGTATATAAATGTAAGTATGTATAATTGTATGAGTATTAAATATAAAAAAATAAACTTGAGAAAGGCTATACAAATGCGCTGTTTCTACTTAAAAAATATTTGAAATAGAAAAAAATTAAAAACTACTTGGCTTGAGTTAAATGAGTACGCCATGGGAGCGATTTACATATGAAAGTATGAAGTACATACATATATATGTACTTTTGTCTATATATAGTATGTTCACATGTAAATTGAAGTCATTGCATATTACAGAAGTTGGTAGCAACGCCTACTCCTGGCGTGGAGATTTTGAAAATATTCACGAAGATGTTGACAACTTATATTAATTGCTTTATATTCTATTTTTTTATTTATTTTTTTCTTTTATCTTTTAATATTGCACATAATACGGCCTAAAGCTAGTGATTTATTAAAACTATATTAAATTAAAAAGAAATTAAAAGAAAATGTCAAGTTGAGGCATGCATTTTACAGTTTTAGCTGAGACTGCGCAGAGCTCAACTTTTAAAATTAAAGACTAGACCATCTCGTCCGTTTCGGTGTGGCTACAAATATACAATTTTAGAAACCCATAAATATATATATATACAATAAATTATTTGCATTTAATTAAACAATTAATAATAACATTTGAGTATACTAGCATAATTAATAAAAAATAATTTTTTGGTGCAAAAAGCTGTCTAAAAATGTTTACAAGTACGAGTGCCTATATGTAGTTAAGATCATTCTGTGTGTGTTCTACTTCTAAGATTAATTTACGACTTCGCTTGTTGCTCTAAATACATATATTTATTATTATTATTTATTTGTGTTTTTTTGAACGTTTAAATATTCTTGGAAAGCTACCTCAACGTGTACGTTGCATGAAATACTATACTGTTGCTTAAAAAATCTTTCAAAAAATCGCAGGTGAGCATTACACAGTCGCAAGGTAAAAAAAATATACATTTTTATTTAAAATATACCTGGAACTCTTCACTATTTTATTTTAACAAGTTTATGCAATGATATAGCACATCAGTGCAGGAGAGAGAGTTAGAGTTTGGAGGCAATTCCTCCCGGGCTCGGAGTTCTCAGTTCAGTTTGGCAGATTTTTTGCTACAACAAGTCACTAGAATCACTCCCAGGCCACGGTTTTCTCTCTACGAAACTGAAGAGCATTCATACATATGTACATTGTGACAAGCAAGTACTTGGAAATTGTTGTTTAAATTACCGAGTAAATGATATTTCCAAAAAAAATTATTTTGCTAATTTGGTAGGACTGTCGAGTTGATCGTTGAAGACATACCTCGTTTTGGACGACACTCCAACTTTTTAACTGATGACAATATTAAAAGAGTGAAGGATATGGTGCTAGAAAATCATCAGGCAAGTATCAGAGAGATGGCAAGAGAGCTCGACATCTCTCGCGGATTCGTTCGAATAATTTTGGTAAGCATTTTGGGTATGAAACGCGTTCTCGCTCGACTCGTCCCAATAAAGCTGAATTTTTTTCAGAAAATGTACCGTAAACAGATCTCTATGGATACGCTTTATGTTGCGAATTCCGATACCATATTCATGGGGAGCATTATAACAGACAGTGATTCATGAGCTTATGAAATTGGCATGCAAACAAATCCACAATTCTTGGAATGGAGCGAAAAAGGTGATCCAAAACCAAAAAAACCACTCCAAAGCCACTCAAAAATCAAGGTGATGCTCATTGTTGTTTCGATATTCGTGGTTTGGTGCAACATGCTTCGGAGGGACTGGCAATCAATAAGAAGTTCTATTTGGCCGTATTGAGGTCTTTGCGTGACAACATCCGTCGAAAACAGTCGGAATTGTGGAAGACCAATTCATGGATTTTACACGATGATAATGAACCATCGCATTGAGCCACGATTGTGACAGAATTTAAAGCCAAAAACACAATGAATAACATCGATCAACTTCCGTATTCACCAGAATTGTCTTCATGTGATTTTTTCTTGTTCCCCGAACTGAAATTGCTGCACTGTGGAGTCCGTTTTCAGTCGATCGAAGGGATAAAACAAAATTCGCTGAAGGCCATTCCAAAAAAGTACTCATGAAAAGTGTTTCGGGGACTGGAAGAATGGTTGCCATAAGTGTATTACATCTGGTGAGCATTACTTTGAGGGCGACACAATAAATATTGATGAATAATTAAAAATTTTGGTTTTAATTTGCAAATTCCGCTTACTTTTTTGTCACAATGTAAATAAATAAATTTGTCGAAGATTGGGAACAGCGCAGTTGCAGCACAACGTTGCATTTCGCTTTTTGCCAAATATGTAATTTTAGGTTAGGGATTCTTGGTGTACGTTAGGTTTTCAGCTGATAAAGAATTCTTATAGTTGTATGTTATTGTTTTAATAATTTATCAATAGAAATTAATTTTGATTATTTGAGTATATTGACAGTTTGTTAACTAGTAAATATTTATATTATAATATTATTTTCTTGACGCGGTTTTGAGTTTAAGTGTAAGAAAATTGGTTTGCGCTTTGTTCACTATTCAAATAGGGTAATATTTTTAACGGTAAATACACATTTTAAGTCACTGTGTTAATAATCTTACGATTAAATGGGTTTCTTTTCATTTCTTTATATTTAAAAGTTTTAAAAATATATACAAACGTATTCTTAAACTAACCGCACATACACAATTTTATCTATGAATTCCAAATATGATAATATTTTTTTTGGTTTTTTTTTTATAAATTATATATTCATAGTATTTCATAATTTGAGTAATTTGTTTGTATTACAAGCGCTGCCAATTTGAAGCAATTAACTCATATCTTTACTTTGTTTGCTTATGGCGTAGTTTGTAATGAGCTAAGACTAATCTTTTCATAATTATCACAATCAGTTTTCTACTAAACTACAAGTGTATATATTTTTCAGTTAAATCAATTTTTTAACATATTTGTTTCTTGATTTATTTTGTGTTTAGTCCAATAAGTCTCGGCATTTCAAATGCTGACAAAGTTCTAAGCGACAATCGAAGGAGGTTATGGGGAACTCTTCGCTCTCAGCAAGGTACACCTTTTAGTGGGTGTAGGAGTCCTGACTAGATCGAAATCTAGTATTTCGAAATCAATTTTTAAAATCTTTTCAATTTTTACGATAATTTAATCAGTTTAGAAAAACGAATTTCAAAAAATTCTAAAACTTTGAGGGTGTCTTTCAAAGTTCTCATTCGGATTAATTTACGTTCTCTTCATTATGGCGTTACATGGGGTTACGGGTTTCAAGAAATCGATTTTTTTATTGTCTTATTAAATTTTACAACATCACTAGAATATTGTCCTTTTCAAGTTGATACGAGTAACAGTTTCGGAAATACAGCCTTGAGAGCTTGTACGATCGATATACACAGGTCTTTGAGTTACAATTCTTAAAGACTTGGACGAAAAATGTCTGCCAAAAATTCAATTTTCAGTTTCTTCCTTTCGTCCAAGTTCTAAGTTAAGGTTTTAACTAAAACACGTATTTTTTCACTTTAGATGATCCTGTAAGGGTTATCCCACCAACGCGGGCGCATCATTTTTCCGAGGGGTCTCCGGAAATGGCGTCACAATGGCCGAGTTTAAAGTACTTTTTTCCAAAAATTTCAGAATCTCTTTGCTAATAGTGTATGTTTGTAGCAATAAAAAATTAAATAAAATGTTTCAGTTTTTATATGAGAAAAAACTGTTGAAAAAAGACTGTTTTTACCCGAGGAAACCCATGTAAATCCTTATACCTGGTTGTTGCATAATGAGCACTTCTTGCTTAGAACTTTGTTAGCAATTGACTGCGAGCGCGAAACATTTCTTAAAATTCGAAATTTACTTTTTTTTTTATCAAAATCAATCCGTAACATTCACGTCTTTTCTATGTAATATTTTAACCTCTGAAGCCGGCCACATCCGTAGTGGTACTCCAGAGTTTTCATACATACCAACAGTCTAACTTTTTCAAATTTGTCATTGTCTTTTTGAACTATTTTCAACGTTTACATAAGTCCCCTTCACTAAGCCAAGATTGCATAATTGCCGGTCAACTCAAAAGGGCTGGTCTTTGTCGAATGTGTAAAATTATTTTTTGGCGAAAAATCAACCGGTTGATCTTGTGCCTGTTGTGGAGGCTCATTGCCCGCATTACAATATTGTAAGGGGATGTGCGTTGCCGCATTCGCAATGCCAATGGGTCCGATTGCATGGTCGCGGTAGACAATATCACTTGGTGTTGCCGTCTGTATGACGCTTATGCGCTTAAAACGCTCATACTCTTCCTGAGACATGGGGCTTGTGAGCATTGTATATGACTTTTCCTGCGCCACATTCGTTTTCATCGTGCCGTTGTTGTCGGTTAGCGTCAAAATGGTGGTGATTTCAAGTGGCTTGTGGATGGTTTCGGGCAGAATTTCACCATAGATGAGTGTGCCGGCTTGACGTCGATCCTTTTCTTTTTGCAATAGTTTTGTGGCTAACGTGGACTTGGCAGAGTCCGTCAACGAATGCGTATTCAGGCTTTTAACGGTAGGGGCGTTCGTCGTATTTGCTGCATTTCTGTTTGGGCGCGCCTCAATGCGTTCGCCGTTACGTTGATGGTTTTTCATACACGAAGACTCCTCGTGTTTGTACAGATAGGACTTTAAAGCAAACGCCTTGCCACAGCGGGCGCAGGTATGTGGTTTCGTGTTCGAATGGGTTTGTATGTGAGCGCGCAGATTGGATTTATCCGCGAAAGCTTTGTTGCAAACGCTGCACTTGAAGGGTTTCTCACCTAATTGATTGAAGAGAGCACGTAGATGATTATTAGACAGTCGTTTCTAGGTATTTACGTGTCTTTAAGACTTACCGGTATGCGTCCGTATGTGACCTTGTAACAGCCACGGGCGTGAGAAGCATTTACCACAGTACTGACATTCGCAACCCTGGTTGTGTGTGCGCACATGCATGCTAAAGGCGGGCATTGAGACGTAGACCTTCTCACAGTACGGACATCGTCGCGCTTTCTTGTCCATGATTGACCTTTACGACAGAATATTCGTAAATTCAATTACACCATTATTTGGTTGTAAAAAAATATTTTGTAATACCTGTGTGTTTGTCGATGCCTTGCCAAGTTGGACGATGTCGAGTACTTCTTGCCGCATTCCGGACATATGTGTTCATCGTCGAGTAAATTTACGCTATGGGCACTGCCTTCGGCGCCATCGCTCAACTTGCTGCCCTCTGAGTTGCTCGAATTGCTTGAGGAGCCCATGAAATGTTCGTCACTACTACAGCTAGGCAAGCTGCTGCACGAGTGCTCATCGTATCGTGAGTGATCGGAAATTGTAGAGCGACGTAACTTCTTCCGATCAAATACCTTGTGGCTGTAGTAGTTGGAATCATCATCGGAGGATGAATAGAATGTGGTCCGTGGCACCGTTAATGAGTTATTACAACTATAATGTGGATCATCTTGGTTATTCGGAAGTTCTGTGTTGTCGTAACGTTGGTTTTTGGCACTAAACTCTTGGTTTGTGTGCCATAAGCTATTGCCGTAGTCATTGTTCACGCTGGTTACTGGTTTTGCTATCACACTTGAGGGTTCTGATATTTGAGGAACGTAGGCAGGTTTCGGGGCGGTTGTGTCATCAGCAAGATACTCCAATGCTTTGTGACGTTTTATGTAGTCTTTAATTTCTGTGATATTAGTTGTGCTAAGTCGTCCGGCAGCCAGTGTGACCTCAGCCAACTGTGTGAGATTGTACAGCTCTTCTGGTATTGCGGTTGCTTGTTCTTTCGTCATTTTGGCTTTATATTTTGATGCGTTTTTGTTCTGAAAATAAATACAACGTCATTGATTGAAGTACTTATGGAGCAATATTTGATTTAGTTAATTTCTTAAATCTTAAAGTTGTGTAAAATGAAAAGTGTCGAACTCGCTCCGAATAATTGAAGAATGTTTATTTACTTTTGGTAAAAATTTTAAAGAATAAAGGGTCTCCTAATAAGAAAAATAGGATGTGAAATAAAATACTCAAATTTGGTCAAAGTAAACTATTTTTTTTATAGACGTTTGTGTTATTTATAGTTTGCTTAATATTGAGCTTCGAACTCGAGCTTTGCTGGTTGATTTCTCATATCCCCCAGATAAAATAATTTAGAAGCCTTAACACGCATGATCTTTGAAATTAATAAAATTAGTGAGTCGCCAAATTTTGCTCGCATTATGCCCATGTTTAGACTTGAAACATGAGACGGTCCACCGTCTGGTTGGAAATAGAGATCGTCTGCGTCGATTCCTTTGAATTCCTGGAAAAAAAACGGTCAATATCGTGTTATAACGCGTGCTATTGAAGGTTACGGCATTTCCAGCCTCATTTCGAAAGAAATACGGCCCAATGATGGCCTCGAATCTACACCAAGCGAGCCTAAAAGCGGCAAGATTGTTTTCAAAATACGTATATTTACGACTTATTAAGCCAGAAATGTCTCTCATCTGAGAAAGTGATTTTTCGATGAATGTTTTTTCAATTTTTTTTTCGAGAACGTGAATTTGAATAACAATCTTGGAGAATTTCCGTTCGTTGTACCAAATGAAACGTGACGTGATGAAATTATAGACCTCACAGAATACACTGACAACACACTTTGACGCAAATCCGCCAACAGACATGGCCGCCACGAGCTATGAAAATCCATCATCCCTATTGGCAGACACTGGTAGAATGGCTGATAATTGAACAGTCGTTCAACTAACCTTAAGGGGGTATTCTACTCCAGAATTTTGAAAAATTCGATTTTTTTTTTCTTATATTTAAAGTTTAGACTTTCAGAAGTATCACCGTGGAAGGATTTTTCAAAATTCGACTTATTTTCGGAGATACAGCCGATTTTGTGAGGTGGCGTCCGTGTTCACTAGAATTGTATCCTAAACTTTAAACGCGTTTTTCTCGAAACTACATTTTTCCACACGGTACCAGCATTATCTAAAGTTCTATACAACCGAAATGTGTGAACCTTCTTTATATAATCCTTTATCGTTCCTGCCAACATTGTGTCAAAATTTTTGTTTTTAATATTTTAAAAAAATTCAGGAATTTCAAAAAAAACGTTTTATTTTCAGGCAGGCGCCATTTTTCAAAGAATTTTTTTTCGTGTTCCCGGACTATAACAGCATCCTTACTGATTAAGAATTTCTTTTGATTTCTTTTTTTTAACCACCAGGCGAGTCAGGATCAATATCACCAGGATGCGCCGTTTTTTTACACCTGTCTCTCCTCCCCCTCTAATTATTTTAATTTTTAATATTTTTTTTTAATTTTTTTCTGTATTCTTAATATATCAATAAAAACACCATAACAAATTTATAGTAAAAATATTTTTGGTTTTTTTTTTAAATAAAATTCAAAAAACTGCACAAAATTTGATTTCTAGAGTAGAATACCCCCTTAATGTAACGGATGATCCAAGAAGAGGTACTTTTTTCAACAGCCTTTTTTGTCAGATCAGGCCTGAGTCGTGACAAACTGTTTTTTTTTTTTTAATTTTTATTCAGTATTGTTTCCAATTTCCTTATGGAAAGATTTTCACCTGAACAACGAGTCCACGTTCCATAAAGAATCGGTGTAGCGCGCTTCGCTCAACTAGTGGTCAACATAATCGGCCTACTGAGCATACATTCGCAATATCATCACACATCTGGAGATTGATCATTCATTATCCAGGACGCAGTGAAGAAAATATAGCAACCGTTGCTGACACGAAGACCATGGAGAGTCGATTCGGCGCCGTTCACCATACGGACCGACGTATGGAACGGCTTGGCTCATTTCACGTCGAGATCTTACATTTAAAGTGTACAAAATACAATTTGTGCATTAACTGAAGTCCTTAGACTTTCCCTAGCAACATCGCCACACTTCATGGGCTCTTGAAAAGTTCCAAGAAGATACGACGTTTTCGAGATAAGTTTTGCGGAGGGATGAGGCCGATTTCGGGATCAATGCATATATAAACAAGCGAGATTGCCGCATTTGTGACAAATAACAAGCTGAAGAGATTCAAGAGATGCCATTTCATATAGAAAAAACAATGTTTGGTGTGGTTTGTGAGCCGGTAGAATCAACCGAGCTTCGATTTAGTTCTTGGAGTAAAGCATCACGCGTGTCATTCGCCAGTTACCAGTTAAAATGCTCGAACGAGTCATCGAAAATTGAACTCAAGGGATGGACCATCTGAGACGTAGCCCCGGGCCACATTTGAAAGAGAATCTTCAAGAAATAAATATTTCGAATGACAATAAATATTCCCCATTAAATATACTATACTTCCAACTATAGATATATTTTTTGAGTGTGTCTTTATAAACTTATATACTTTAACTTATGTGTATATATGTATGTATGTATCTGTTTTGTGTTTACATACATACATACGTACATTATAATCCAATAAAGCCGCGCAAGCCATAATTACTATTTTTATGTTACAGAAAATGTGTTTTGCCGCTTTATCGTTTGCGGAAATGCTCATAAAAGTTAGTATGTGGATCAATTCCAACTACAAATCAGATGGAAATTTTCATTTGCCACAGATATACATATGTACATATCTTTCAGCAACTATAACATATTATTTTTTAAGAAAACATTCACACACCACATGAGGTCTCTGTGAGGGCATGCGGAATGAGTGGCCAGAAGCGAATACATTTGAATTTCACAATGTACTTAGCTGAATGCACACACTTGCATACATACATACATACATGCATCATATGTATGTACATATACATATGTATAAGTATGATCGACCTAAACCACTTGTACATGGACCCCCTTAAAGACTTCATATATAATCAAAATTAATATTGTTTTTTTTGGCACAAGGCTCTAAACCCCGACCACAGCCACATCGTAACCAGCGGAGTATTTCTATATATACATACAAATTTATATATTTACATGTAAATTTGACCAGCAGTGATCGCCACTTTGCCATTTGGTTCACTGCACGCTGCTCCTCTCGCTGCCACATCAAACCCACTGCCAAATAGCTAAGTAGCGAATTTTGTTTTTGTGCGCAATCAAAAATTCGCAAGAAGCGCATGACGCAGCCAATTCGGTTCAGCTGTTCTTCCGACGCTGTAGCTGTGGCTATAATGCCACGAGATAGGTGAAACAACCTGCTAAATACGAAAAGTGCGTCATTTTTCTTTAGACGCCCATAATTTAATGAGTTGAATTGGGGCCAAATCGCCGAGAAGACGGCAAAGAAAAAAAAAAAAAACTGTTCAACCCTGCGCGCGACAAGACGGCAATAGACAAAATATACGCAGGGGCGGCAAGGCGGGACGACTGGTCGGTTCGGCGAAACGACGAGTGTGGGAAAAACCAAAACATACGCTTATCCACACTTCGCACATTCTTAAATACATATGTATGTACGGATATTTGTGTATCTTCGTGCACTTAAGCCAATTTAATGCTTATAAACAACGCACAATTAATTATAAAGATCTGTGGTCACTTTGCTGATGGTTGGAATTCACATACAGAAGATTCGTGGAAATTTCACTTCCGACACATTTCTTCAAAATGGAAGGTGTTTTAATTTATTTATTTTTTTTTTTCTTGTTTATGGCAGAAAGGTGTGCTATTTTTTATGCTGAAACATATTTCAGTATATGTACATATGTATGTAGTATATGTGTATGTATTAGAAATGAAAATTTATCTTGGAGATACACAGATAATTTTATCGTTTATAATTAGCGCACACTTTTTTTTAGATTTTCAAAAATATATTTAAAATAAAATATATCTTGGCATAGACATCGATGTGATTTAGGAGTTATTCCAGTGAACTTTCAGTATTCGAGGGTTGCCTTATATATTGCGGGATTAAATAACAGAAGCAAATATTAATCATTGAAAATCGCTTTATTGCTTTACAAAATATTATCATTTAAGCTCCATAGTACAGGGTGGGCCATATAAAATTTTAAATTTAAAAAGTCAATAAAAAAACGGTTTGATATTTATCAAAGGTCTAACATTTATTTAAAAGGTTGTTTTATGAAATTCATTTGTGGAAAACAATTTCGGACAAATGAACACCACGGCTGAGTTTACAGTAGCCTATCCGATCCACCCAATTTTGGAGTACATTCTCGATGGTTTCAGGCCTTATGGCAGCTACAGCAGCTTGAATCTCGTACTTTATATCTTGAATTGTTTCTGGATGGTTGGCGTACCATTTATCTTTAACAGCTCCCCACAGAAAATAGTCCAACGGAGTTAAATCGCAGCTTCTGGGAGGCCAATTCACATCACCTCTTTTGCTGATTATGCGATTTTCGAAGATAGGACGTAAAAGATTGAGTGTAGCATTTGTTGTATGACCTGTAACGCCGTCCTGCTGGAGCCAAATGTTGTCCAAGTCTTCCTCTTCAATTTGCTTGAAGAAAAATATCGCTCACCATTGATGCTTACGGCGGTTCCTTCTGCATTTTCGAAGAAAAATGGGCCGATGATTCCACCAGACCAAAATCCGCAACATACAGTGATTCGTATTGGGTGCATTGGCTTCTTGACGATTACGTGCGGGTTTTCTGTGCCCCAAACGCGACAATTCTGCTTGTTGACGTAACCATCGAGGTGGAAATGAGCCTCGTCCAAAAAGATGATTTTTCAGTAAAATTGATCATCCTCGGTCAAACGAACTTTGGAAAAAAGTTTTCAATATTTCCCAGTTTTCTTCTAGTGAATAGCGACCCCTTTCGTAAATTTTAGACTTTTTACTGAATATCTGTCACTTTCCGAATGGTATTTGACGTTTCCAATGTCGAAATATAGATAATTCAAATTTAAAACGTTGGATGGCCCACCCGTTAAATAGATTTTTGCATGAAGCAGTGGTCGAAGCACTTGTGTCAGTTTGTTTAAGGTATCTCTAAAACATGCGTTCTGGACGCACCAACCGCCTCTTCAAGTGGCAAACAACCTTGATCTCTTGTTTTATTTTTTACGCACAGACACAAAAAAAGGGTTCAGGACTATACAGTGGATGATTCATCAAAGCGAAGTTTTGAGTGCTCAAAAAATACAGTTGTTTCAGTCGATGTGTGAGAGCTCGCCATTTCCAGGCTATCGGTGGTTGGTTTCGCCGATATCTTGACAAACAAATGGCTGTGTATCACTCAGAATTTACTTTTCTGCTTTGTTATAGTGGTATGGTTGCGACATGTTCAGTGTTTTCAAAAACAGGGGATGTGCCAACAACTTTTGTTGGATTCGGCTCATCCTGAAACACTCATATAGTCAACTGCTGTTAACTTTCGGGCTCATACACGTAAATCCACGATTCGTACAGGTCACGATGTCACAGACATGTTTCGAAACACCTCTATCGTATTTTGTTAACAAGCGATACCAGCCTTTTCTGATTGCCGCATTTAACAATAGAGCAACTTGAAGAGATTCAAGAGCTGCCATTTCATCCAGAAAAAAACACCATTTGGTGTGATTTGTGGGCCGATGGAATCATCGATACATATTTCTTCAAAAATGATGCCGGTGAGAACGTAATCGTCAATGGTGACCGTTATCACGCCTGATAACCGTCCATTTGATGGTTGAAATTGAAGCTTTTGATCTTGGCGACATTTGGTTCAACAAGATGGCGCCACTTTCCACACATGGCATCAATCAATGGATTTATTCAGAGAATACTTCGGTGAGCAAATATTTTCAGGTTTTGGGCCGATTGATCACCAAGATCGTGTGAAATCACACAGTTAGAATTTTTGCTCTGGGAATATGTAAAGTTTAGAGTCTTTGCGGACACTTCCGTTTAGATTCAGACATTGCAGCAAGACATCAGCAATTGTCATTCGTCAATTACCAGTCGAAATGTTTGAACGAATTTTTGAAATATGGACTCAACGGATGAACCATCTGAAACGTAGTCGCGGCCAACATTTGAATGAGGTAATAAAAAAAATAAATACCAAGTATGTTCTTCCGTACGATAACAAACATTCCCCTTTAAATTTGAAATTTTTGTCGTTTTTTCTTTAAAAAGTAGGGAACGTCGAAATGGATCAACCTTAAAATTTCAGATGCTTATCCGACGTTTCCTTTTAGATGTTAAAAACGTGGCAAACATATTATCTCCTATTCATCTAGAAAGTATTACCTCGTCTTTTTATGACAAATTTTGTTGGAACAAAAAGAAAAAGTGAGGCCCCCCCTAACTTCTGTTTGCGTTAATAGGCTCTAGATTTTTTTATTTATTAATTTTTCATTTATTTGTATACACACGAGACACATTTGTATTGTGTAAGTATGTTTCTTAAAAGCTTTCACGCTGCTTCGCATACCTGTTCGATTTTGGAACATATGTACATATTTCTTCTAATTATTTCTGTTATTGTTATTGTTTCTATAATGTTTGTGTACGTCTTTTGCTCTTAAGACGCAAACCGGGAAACACACGCGGTATATTCGCTGCCAAATTTTCCTCAGCCACCGCCCCCAACCAGCATTTACGACATACTTATGGTGTGTACACGCGCATATCTCAGCGGTCACGACGACTGCTAGCAACAGCTGACATCTGGGAAATTTCTAAATTACATACGAACATATTCGTACATGTGCGTCTTATATAAATATGGTATAGTGTATGGATGGATCTTTGTGACCATGTCCATGTGGCTATTTATGCGAATATCGTGGTTGCTGTATATTTTTTGTTGGAATCCGGTAATCTATTTGATGTCTGCTAGCAATTCACATGTTTCTTTGACAGCAAAATTATTAATTAGATTTGTCATGAAGACGAATTATTAAGCGGACATGGTACAAATGTGTGTGTGAATATGGTATATGTACATAAGTATGTATGTATTAACATAGTGAGTTTTCGACAAGCGTTACAGACAATGTTTCTCATTTGGCTTTACATGACTGATTCGTCAGCGGATGTCTTTTATAGTGGGGAAGGTTCGAAATTCTTTTTAAAACCCGCTCCCTCGAAAGAATCCTATTTGAACTCAAAAATTCTGTTCAATTTTCATTGCTTGCAAACGACTTTTGTCGATTGAGTTTCCTAACCGACAAATAAAGAATGAAAGGATTATTAATAAAAATTACTGTTATTTTATAAAACTACAATAACAAAAGCTCATTAAACAAGAAAAAAAATTTGACTTCAATTTCGTGAAAAAATTGTCTCAAATAAAAAAAATATCAAGCCAAAAACTTTATTTTGATTGTTCAGTATGCTTTAGTAGGGTATTATCGGCGTTTCCGAAAAATTTGCAGCTTCTTGGTGGCAAAAGGGTGGATGCAAAATTTCAGATCGATAGCTCTGATAGAACTGAGGGACTAGTTGGCATATGTATATACAGTCTGACGAATGAAGGGACGTGGGTAAGTCACCTCAGCCATATTATAGGGTTTTCGGCGTTTACTTTTTGCTTTCCAAACGCTGTTCAGGGAGGTATAAATATAATTACGGTCATAAAATTCAAGTTAATGAAAGCTTACTGTATAACGAGTTCAATTATGGTCCAACAAACCCTGTAGGGAGAACAGTTCTCGTGGTGATATTTTTGTATTCAAGTAATACATATATATTTTTCTAAATCTTTTCGTCTTATCTTGCCTAGCCCACATCTTTCAAAATTAAACGTCATTGCAAATACTTCTATTAGACACTCTCTATTTCCGGTTGGCTATCGGCAGTTCCGACAAGTGAGCAGCTTCTCTGTAATTTATATGTAAGAATACTTTATAGAGTCTCCGCTTTTTATCTATGCTAAATGTCACATCAAAACAATCATTACTGTTTCGTATACACTTGTTTTTCTGAAGTAAATAAAGTGCTTTCGGTGATTTTTACAATGAGTGAAATTATTCAACAAAGAATTTCATTAAATTTTGTATGCGAAGTCAGATTTCTGTTGCCGAAACTTTCAGAATGTTGGAAAAGACTGTCGATGATAATTGTTTGCCGCGAGCAAGTGTTTTTGATTGATACACATTATTCAAAAAGGGTTGAGAATGCGTTGACCAGCACACCATCAACATAAATGATGATCAACACGTCAATAAAATAAAGGAATTGGTGCTTGCCAATCGTCAGAGATCTCATTGGCATCGTTGGAATATCGCGAGGATTAATGAAAACTATTTTGGAAGATCTATGAAATGTGGAAGCACAACTTGTTCCAGAATCACTGAATTTATTCGAATGCCGCGTTAACGTCTGTTAAACGATACTTTCCGCCTACCAGGATTTCATGAAATATATTACTACTGCCGATGATTGTTGGATCTATGCTTACGAGAAACACACGATCAATCGGCAGAATGTTGTGACAAAGATGAGTCGAAATTGAAAAAATGTTGACAGTTTTCTTCGATTATCGAGGTGTGGAGCATTCCGAATTCCTTCCGACCGTCCAAACTGTCAACAGGGTTGACACTGAATGTTACGCGTCGCTTACCCGAAGCTATTTGTAAAAAGAGGCCGGAATTATGGGCCCACAACTCTTTGAGTTTGCCTGAAAACCGTATTGAGTCTATTGAAGGGGTTTGAAGTGAAACGATATGCGCATTGAAAGCTATTCCGGAAATTAATTTTGACAACTGTTTCGAGGATTCGGAAATATGTTTGCACTAATGTATTAGGGCCAAGAGGGATTACTTTGAGGGTGACGACAAAGATTTTGAAGAATAAATTAAGAATTTCAAATTTTTTGCTCATATGTAGTAGTACGTATACTTCATAGGGTCTCCACCTTTTTTTGGATTCTTTGGGTATTGTTAACTTCATGGCAAACTGAATAAACGCAGGTCAGGGCATAAAAAATTCGAAGCTAGTAAAATTTCCTACAGGGTATGCTCCTAAATATGTGAGTTTGTAAAATAATTTACTAAACATGTATACATACATACATATGTATACATATGTACATGTATGTATGTATGTAATTATGGAAGAAAACTTGATCAAAACTAGGAAGTGCCATTTGAAAATTTTCCAACACAAATGTACATTAGTATAAACATATTTACAATTAAATACATATAACGTATAAATGTTTATACTATGTTTTGCAGAATTTAAAATTTTTATATTAATTAAATGCTTCTAGGAAATTTTCTTTGTTTGATTTGCATTCAACAAGAATATATTTTATTCACAAGCAGCAATGCGAATATACATATGTACATATAATTTTTATGTATGTATATTTGTAAATGAAACGGTACTTCTTGGAAAGACTACAACAAAGATTTTAATCGATTTCCGTGCTTTGTTTACATTTGAGTAAAAAACACCTTCACCATTCTACCATTCTTGCAGCTACTAAATATTATATTGCTTTTGTCTAGTTCTGCTATGTTTAATTGTTTGCAGCAACAAAGCAATGCAAACAGTGTAATTGGAGGAAAACAACAACATCAAAACATCGAACTGTTAAGAAAATAGAACGACATACATAAGTTCAAAATCCTTTTAATGAGCATAAACAAATGCAAACGACTTGCAGGCCACCAGCGCTTGAGACAGCAATGAACACGCATGCATAACAACAAAAACAGCAACAATAATAATATTTCTTCTGTGCATGCCTTGCTTGCGCTACTGTTCGGTTGTTGCTGGTGGTATTGGCCGATCAGTGGCTTCGCTGTGGTCTATTTTTAGCAATTGTTAATTTACATTTTAGTTCAAACTTGAAAAACATTGAAATCGAATAAAACAGCGTTGCTACCGTTATATGTATACATACATATGTATGTATGGGTAAATGTAAGCACATGTTTTTCAACACTACTTGGTCGAACTTAGCGACGACGCGGCCACCGGAGGCAATGTGACCACCTTGGGCCGCCTGGAGCGTTTTATGCGCACAGACTTAAAGACGTTTTACATTTTTATCGATTTAATATTATACACGTGTACATACAAATGTGTGTGTATGTATCTATGAATGTATGTGCATAACCTCTATTGAGCGCTTTAATCTGGAAGTTGAACTCTGAACGATTTGTTTACATAATTTCCGTTATAAACAGAAGGCAGCGCGACTGCCGTGTAGTGTTTTATGAAGGAATACATACATATTATATATATACATATATGTACATACATATGTTTTTCTTGCCGTAATTATCCTTTTTCTTACTTGCCGACATTGACCTCTGCATTGCTTAGGTCTTACTCTTGCTTTGTGAGGTGGAGTGTATGTGTGTAATTGATTTGTATGCACTGTAGTTGTAAGAGAAGGTGGTAAATATTAAAATAATTCTTAGAAACTTAGAAGGAGTCACTAGACACCGCGTACGCGGTTATAACCGTGTTTACAACAGAGCGAGGCTATTTTATTCTTTTAATTCTTCTTTTTTTAATTGGGGACGTTTTTTACGTGGCGGGTCCTAAACCCAGCGCACAACCCTGGAGAGGGACGTTTCGCCTTCTCGCTTTAACTCGATCTTTCAAACGGATGTGTTTTGGCGACCAAGATGACACTTGATCCAGGACCCCAAGTCATCAGCTACTTGAGCAATATATAAAAGGATCGTTTCTGGTCACTAACAAGTGAATGCGGCGAGATTAAACCACAGAGAAAGGTTAAACAAACTATACAACTGATTATTGTCAAGCGGGAGACAAATAGATCTAAGGGTCCGGTGACTTACGAATACATCTGAGACGGATTTTGTCTGTGTCTGGAGTTTTTGCTTACTGGACTGGAATGCATTTTTTGCGAAAGGCAACTATCTGATATATCAAGGTACTTGTTTGGGAGGCATTTAGAGGATTGGTTGCCCGTTATTGCGGATTTGATGTTAGTGGTGTGATCTCTCCTACTCGGAACAGTAATGGTCGTTTTTTTATTTCTGCGCTTGAATTGTTTAGTTGACGAACTGAGGATTGATGGAGTGGGGATGATGTCCGTGTAATGTGCGCATGAAGTTCAACCAATCCAGAGTAGTATTGAAGCTCCATTGGTAATAATTTCGGCTGCGAGGTCTCACCGGATACTTAATTCGGCTACCACGGGTAGCAGGGGCCCGTGAAGTTCGCTTCACACTGCACATACGGTACGGTTCTTTAGGGAGTATCGAGCATTGCAACCGGGTGCCGATATAAGATGGGCCTCTAACCCAGCCAAGCTGGTTAGTGTGTTCATGCCGTAATACCGATTGGTAGTGAAAAAAACTTGACATTTTCAGAACGCTGAGAAACACAATGATTGAGTTGAGAGTTCGTTGAAGACATGCCTCATTCTGAACAACACTCGACCTCTCCAGCTGATGAAAATATTTTGGTGAATACTATCGATCAACCTCTTACTTCCTCTTACTGACATTGCTGCTTCGTGGAAGATGTTTTCAGTCAAACGAAGAGATAAAACAAAATTCGATGAAGGAGCTGAAAGCCATCCCAAAAAGTGCTCATGAAAAGTGTTTCGAGGAGATGTATTACATCTGGCAAGAATTACTTTAAAGGCGATAAAATTAATATTGATGAATAACTAAATATTTTGCGTTTATTTGCAAATTTATGGTACTATTTTGTCACAATAAAAAATTTTAAAGTGGGATATATTCTCTCTTGGACTGAATGAATGCAACAATAAATACAATAGATAATGAATAATACTAAATTAAAATAAATTCGAATCAAAACTATTTTTGCTAAATAAATTAACGAAAAGTAGGTCAAATGATGCATTATACGCCCTAAAATATGCAACGTCTTTAACTACTTTTAAAGGAAATACTTCGAAACAGTTCAGTGCAAATGCAATCATAAAGAATAACACGCACGAATACCTCGCTTCGTAATTAGGTAACATTCGTCACATATTCACATGCGCAAAACCATAAATTATCCGCACAGGTATCAGCATGCAATTGCAGAAACACATACTTATGTACATACATCACCAGGGCACACAAACTCGCGTAAACTACAATTGAAATTTCATTTGCGAAAATCCGCTTTCAACGCATTTGGTTAATTATTATGAGTAGAATAATTTACAGAGGCAATCACATTTATCACACTTGACATTGATTGCGGCAACGTAAATGCAGCTGGCTCGTGTTTGCCACAACATACACACACGTACACACATAAATATGTAAACACGCGAGTCTGTGATGCTATTTAAACGATTTGCTTAAGGCTTTAAAGGAGACAAATGATTACTATGATTATTATTTACAATATAGGTACTCATATTCTAGCCTTAAATTGGGGGAAACAAAAAGCTTTGAATCAGCCAAACATAAGCCGAAATGAAAACAGAATATTAAAAAATTATTAAGTTGCTAAATTTTACTATTTTTTATGAGAAATAATTTATTTTATATTTATATATTAGACTACAACGTCATCTAGCGGACACTCCGACTTGATACAGAGCTGTATTGAAATTTTCACTACAGGTTAATATACATGTCTATGTATGGTATGTATACTACTGTGAACCAAAAGTAGTAAGACTTTTTAATGCAAATTTCATACGAAAACGCATTCGTCGAAATATTTTTTTTCTAAGTTGAATATGTATGGGGTATTCCATACCAAATCGACCACTTTTGAACCCGACCCCTTTAGATTTCGCTGAAACTTATCCATCACCAAGATTCAAATTTTGACCTATTAGTAAGGTCGATAAACTAGAGTTAGACTATAATTTACTGACTTAATCATTAAACTTAGTCATTATATTCGTAAATTAAGTCTATAAATTGAGAATATTATATCATAAAATCGTTAAATTATATTTTTTATGTGATAGAAATAAAGTTAACGGAAATTTTTTTTTTTTTCATTTTTGAAAATTTGACAATTTTTTTCAAATAAATAAAAAAAAAAAATAAAAAAAAAATCGGTTCACTCCGGGATTAGCCGGGATAGTTGTCAAATTAATTAAAGTTTTTTTTGAGGAAAAAAATGGCGACTTTCAAAAAATGACGATTTTACTTAAAAAAATAACTATTATTTTATATAATTGATCGTGTTAAATTTTTTTTCGTCTATTTTTTTGAAAAGTTCATTCAAAAACAAAAAAAATTTAAAAAAAGGTCACCAAAAGTCAATTTCTACAAAAGTTATGGCTATTTGAAAATAAAAAAGCTATTTTTTTTTGAAAAATTCATAACTTTTTTGAAGTTGGACAAAAAATTTTGAAAAAATTCTCAAAAATGTTTTTCAAAGGGTAGAAAAGGATGGATAAGTTTCAGCAAAATTTAAAGTGGACGGGTTCAAAAGTGGTCGATTTGGTATGGTATACCCCGTATATAACTGTCAGTAATTAGTGTTTAGTATACGCAGAGATAAAAAGATCCATATCTCATTGAAAGTGAGAGAGCTATTGCTAAACGTCAAAACCTCCTGCAATCCATCAACTGTCAAAGTTTAGGAGGTCAAGTCAACTGTTTTAATACTATATACCATAAAAAGATTTAAATAGCTTTTTCATATATCAAATTACCACTACATAGTAATTTGAATCATAATAAATATTGGAAGATGTAATTTAAATCCCCAAAACTTATTATTTGATCCGATCTGACTACAATGGAAAATTTTATAAAAAACTTGAAAAATTTTGAGGCGCTCCTTAGCCCTGGTATGCGCTTGTCTTTCTGAAGTGCATAAAGTGCATTCGGCGATTTTTAAGATGAGTGAATTATTCAGCAAAGAAGTTCCGTTAAATTTTGTGTGCGGAATCAAATTTCTGGTGCCGAAACGTTCAGAATGTTAGAAAAGATCTTCAGTGATAATTTTTTATCTAGAACAAGTGGTTTTTATTCGTATAAATTATTCAAAGAGGGTCGAGAACGCGTTGACGATGAATCAATTCCAAGGCGGCCATCAATATCAAGTGATGATCACCTCG
This sequence comes from Bactrocera correcta, assembly GCA_027475135.1. Lineage (NCBI taxonomy): Eukaryota > Metazoa > Arthropoda > Insecta > Diptera > Tephritidae > Bactrocera > Bactrocera correcta. The sequence continues at coordinate 2,220,342 of CM050327.1, read as the reverse complement.
CCAATAAAATAATAGAATTGGTGCTTGAGAATCGACGATTAATAGTTAGAGATGTTATTCGCATCGTTGAAATATCGGAAGAATCAGTTAAAACCAAAATCAAAGATCATTTGGATCTAAGAAAAGTGAAAGTTTAATTGGATCCAAAATCACGAAATTTTTTCGAAAAACAGCATTACGTTAATGTCTGGAAAACAATGCTTTCCGACTACCAAAATATCATAAAACTTATTATTACGGGCGCTGAGTCTTAGATCTATGCTTTCGATACGAATACAGACGATTAATCGACCGAATATTGTGGCAACGGTGAGTCGAAGCCGAAGAAGTTGACACGGCAGGTCAAAAATCAAGGTCAAGTTGACAGTTTTCTTCGATTATCAAGATGTGGTGCACTCCGACTTCCTTCCAACCAGCCAAATTGTCAACAAGAAATACTATTTTAGTGTTATGCATCGTTTGCGTGAAATTATTCGTAAAAAGAGACCGGAATTAAGGACCAACATGTCTTGGTTTTTGTATCACGATAATTCACCCTCCCATACTGCATTAATACTTCATGAGTTTTTCGCTAACTTTTCAATGAATATCGTGCCGCAACTACCGTACTTGCCGGATTTAGCTCCGTGTGACTTCTAGCTATACAACAAAACCGCTACGAGGAAACCTTTTTGAGGCAATTAAAGACATTAAACATGATTCTCTACTCGCATTTAGACTATTCCGGAAACTGACTTTAACCACTGTTTCGAGAGAGAAGAAACGTTGGCACAAGTGTATTGTGGCCAAGGGTGATTACTTTGTAGGGGAGGGCATAGATTTTGAAGAATAAATTAAGAATTTTAAAATTTCCTTTGGGAGTAGTATATCTACCTTGCCAGATATTGCCCACTGTAACAGCAAACGTAAGTAATTTTCTCTACATATAAATATCTCTTGTATTTTTCCTCAAACCCTCTTATATACTGTATGTATATGTATTTACATAATATTTATAATTTCTATATACATACATATGTATATTATTCTAGAAATTCTCTTAAATGCTTTGCCATAATCATCTTTTATCAGATAAATTATCTGCAGATGTTTTACAATTGTCATCAGCTGTTGCAATTGCAGATGCAATTTAAATTGGAAATAAGTGTGTGTACTAAATATTATATATATTTCGCTTATAGTGTCCCACTTTTAAATGGTTATACATATGTACATCCGTATGGTTTTGTTTTTAAATATAAGAACTGCATAAATTAGTGTCCTAATTGTTGCCGAAGAAAGAATATAGGAAGCAAATTTAAAATTATCGCGACCGCAGCGTTTGCTTAGAAATTTATGAACATTTATTGTATAGAATAATAAATGCGAGCACATTTCTACAACTAAGTGAAATGTCCAACTAACTACAGATATACATACAAATATACATATATGTATATACATATTTATACAATGTGTACATTTGTTGACGTTTATGAGTTGCGCTAAAAATGTTGACGTTTCGAAATATTTCAATAATAATGGGAAAAGAAGGAACCCAAAATAAGACAATGTTTTAAGAGGGTAGAATAAATATATGTACAGTAATGGTTCCTATAAGTACATCTCAGCCATTTGAATGTTAACTATATATAGTATACATATACATATACTATATATACATATTAAATATATGAGTATTATTTATGTGTGTGATTGTGAAAGTCATTGACCGATTTCAACAGTTTTTGGTATCGGTCCTCCTTACATTCAATAAGGATTCTTTCATTATATGTATATTCGTTCAAAAGATAGAGGCTTTTGCTGTTAAATTCACTAGCGAACTAAATCTACTTATACTGTTTCTGGTGGCGCCACCTATTGGTGGGTATATGAATTAAATAGTTTGATCTCTTGTTGACATATTAAATTTTGTTTTAAACTTGGTCTAAACGTTTACTGAAACATTTCAAATGATGAAAAAAGTTTATGGTGATCAGTGCCTATCCCGTAGTAATGTGCATGAGTGGTTTAAGCGATTCCAAGAAGGTCGTGAGGACCTCTGTGACGATCAGAAGTCACCGAAAAAAAGTCGTCTTCAGAAGTAAAAAAAAAAAAACAATGCTGATTTGTTTTTACGATTCCGAGGGTATTGTACACCGAAAGTTCGTCCTACCTGGCCAAACGATTAATGCTCGGTTTTGCCTTGGTGTTATGAAGCGTCTTTTGTCACGCATTCGTCGTGCTCGACCACAATACCGTGAGGCAGGGTCCTGGCGCCTGTTGCACGATAATGCGCCGTGTCATCGGTCGACGCTTGACACTGATTTTTTGACAAAAAACTCCATATTAACCATTAATCACTCACTCTACTCACCTGATCTGGCACCCTGTTATTTTTAACTATTTGGAAAACTTCATTTGCCAATGAAAGGACACTGGTTTCAGGACATACTATTCTCAAGAGCATTCCGAAAAATGACCTTAAACACTCATTTGAAATGCTAATTGACCGGACTAAACGCTGTAACGCAGCACAAGGAAACTACTTTGATTAAAAAAATATAACTTTTGAAAAATATTAATTTTTTGTTGTTTTTTTTTAACAGTCCTGTTTCTTTTGCGCCAGACCTTGTATATTTCTATGTTTGTTAGGAGTATCATTCCTCATCACAATAAAAAACCATACCAAATATTGTTTAAATTATCCACTAAGTCTTTAGTTGAGTTGACGGAAATTGTTTTTTTTTTTTGTTAGACGGGTCAATTTTTTAAATATATCCGAATCCATTTTTTATTTTAGTTTTTTTTTTTTGTTGTGTTATTTTGTTGGGTTTTATGTAGCCAGAATTTTCAAAAAATCGATTTTTTTTATTTCCTTAATGTACATATATTTAAGAATACACAAAGAAAATTTCATATCCTTTCGGTGAATATTTTCGAAGTTACACGCAAATTTGAAATAGCGTTTCAGAGTGCTTGGTAGTGCATTCCAAATTTTATACGAGTTTTTCTCAAAATATTGTTTTCAAAGGCAGTAACCAATATTACTCGAAAACGGCTGAACCGATTAGTCTCAAATTTATACACGAGGTTCTTAAATATATTTTTTAGCAATTAGTCCAAAGATTTTTTATCATCGATAAATATTTTTTTATAAACAATTTAAGGACGAAATTTTGGTCAATTATCGTTTTTTTTTTTTAGAAATCGCAATTTTGTCAAAAAATTGTAATTGATTTCTTAGATTTAACAATACTTTAACGAAATATGTTTGGTTTTATTAATTTTAGAGCATCCACTTCAGAGATATAGTGGTCACCGCAAAAGTCTTTTTTGAGAAGAGCTCCCGAAGATCAGCTGTAGTTCCTTTCCAAATAAATATTTTTACTAATACTAAGTCTTAAAATACACTTAAAAGATTCCATACACATTTTTGGATAAATAAATTTAAAAGTTTTCTTAGAAAAAATTTCTGGAAAATTCGCTTTTTTGGATCTACTAACTATACATATATGTCTAAGTCAAGTGAACTGACAGAAAATGACGTTACAAGGAATGTGGGGGGACTTTGCTATAACTTGATTGATTTGAAACTATTTCGTAAATAAGAGGATTACCGAGTGTAGCCAAAAATAAAGTTGACGCAGTTCAACTTCAGATCAACCCATTTTTTTTACCATTTTTTTTGGTATTACGAACTTCAACTATTTTCAGTCACAGTTTCATCGGTCTTGCCAACATAAACAAAACAAATTTTAAATAATTTTAACTTTGGGATGGCGTCTACCATGATTTCTGGTTGTTTAGGAGGATTTAAATATTATGAATACTGTAGAGTAGCAAAACGCTTCAGAAAACTGATTTTAGGCATAAAGTATATTCCTAGGTATAGTGAATGTACTGATTTTTTATGTTCGAAACACTTCTCATGGCCACTTAAATTTGTTATTAGGGTGTTTACAAAGAGAAACTGTTTTCTCCACGAGCTCAAAACTTTTTTACCAGCTCCTGCAGATAATCTTGCAAAGTTTTATAAATAGAATAATTTGTCTCGAATCATGGAATCAAAGAATCATGAAAAAAAAGAACAACGTGTACAAATCTTTGAGCTTCGCTCAACTTATAGTCAACAAAATCGGCCTACTGAGAATACTATTCGCAACACCCACTTTGAAACTCAGCATTTATTATTGGATAATATTCGACCGAATAGACCACGTCCAGCACGCAGTAAAGAAAATATAGCAGCTGTAGCTGAGAGTGTATACAAAGAATGTGAAGAGTCGATCCAGCGCAGATCGCAGCTCTTGAAAATTTCAAAGATGATTCAACGTTTTCAAGCCAAATTTTGTTCAGCGACAGGCCCATTTTTGGCTAAATGGGTATGTAAACAAGCCAACATTTTGCTTTCCACAAGACAGCGCCGCTTCCCACATATCGCATCAATCAATGGATTTATTGAGAGAACACTTCAGAGTAAATAATTTTGCGTTTTGGGCCGGTCAATTGGCCACCAAGATCGTGTGATATCACACCGCTATACTTTTTCCAGGGATGTGTAAAATCTGAAGTCTTTGCGGATAATCCCGTTTCGATTCAGGCCTTGGAGCAAAACATTAGTTTCGTTCGCTAGTTAACAATTGAAATACTCGAACGAGTTATCGAAAATTGAACTCAACGGATGGAGCATCTGAGACGTAGTCGCTTCCAACATTTGAAAGAGATAATCTTCAAAAAATAAATGCCAAAGAATGTTCCTTCGAAGGATAATAAGCATTTCCCATAAATTTGAAGTTTCTGTGTTTTTTTTTTTTAATTATCCATTAAATCTTCAATCGAGTTGACGAGTCTTTGTTAAACAGGTGATGTTCACCACTTTTTAAAATATATCTGAATCCATTTTTTTATTTTATTTTCTTAATGTACATATATTTAAGAATACACAAAGAAAATTTCATATCCTTCCGGTTAATATTTTCGAAGTGTGTGTTTCTGTGTTTTTTTTTTTTTAATTAGAGAAAATCGAAATGGATCACTCCTTAATTTTACACGAATATTTTTTCTCTGCAAGAATACTGAATGAAATTGTTTAAAACAATTTTTGAAAGCAATATCTCTCGTGAAAATTTTAAAGTGGAAACACGAAAATGTATTCTTGCCAATTTCGCGAATTTACAGTATTGATTTAAAGTGTAAATATTCTATGTGCGCTTATGGCCTTTATAATTTAAACTATTCTTCGACGCCAGTGCCATCAATCGATATACATATTTACTATCACATCGGCATCGGCAGTTTCTATCGGTAGTTTAGAAGCTTATCAAAATCGTTTGGAACATGGGAACACTTTTATGAATAAGTATTTATGAATGTTTACATTACACTGATATAATTTATCACACGAGATTTAAATAAAATATATTTTACATAAGTAAGTGTAAGCGCTGGCTGAGCGATAGAGGAAACTTTTATAAACCATAAAAACATTTTCTTAGACACAGGCCACTTAATGAGATTTTAATTTGTCGGTACAACTTTATAGCCTTAATGGAATTACGTAAAATTTCTAAATGCATTTATTTAAAACCTTTTTTATGACTATCCGCACGAAAATAGTCCGATTTATGGTCTCTTTAGTTCCTACCCTGTGATCAGCAATTTCACAACAGTTCCCAAAAATCGATGTGCTGAAGAAAAGTTTGACCATCACAAGCATATAAACGTGCCTTATACTATGTGTGTGTATGTGCGCATTAGCGTGAAGATTTAGCAAAATATTTATGATAAATATTTACAAATTTAGATATTTACGAATAAAATGTTATGCAAAGCCATATTATTGCCAAATCATCGTCGCCATAAACAGCGTGTTTGTTGTACAAATTAAAGCGAAGCAAATTGCTACTCAAAAACGCATAAAGACTTACCTGAAATTTGGAGACAAAATTTTGTCGGAAACTATGCTGACCGAACGGCGGCGTGTTTTTCAAATTCTAGTTCTGCGAAAAGACGCTGCTGCGCACACAAACAGAATTTAGACGGATGATTCAGCGGCGTGGACGGGAAGTGACCAACGCGGCGAAAGTGTGAGACCGCGTGTGCCAAAGCGTTGACACTCCGCGACACCACCAGCACAGCACACGTATGCGAATACCGTTGTCACAATGCAATTTCTTTTTAATTAGAAGTTTTTTTTATTTTTTTTTTTATATTCAAAAAACAAATTCAGTTCAGTTCGGTTTTAGGAGTCTTTTGATTGTTGCTGTAGGTCGAGAAGTTCCACTGAATTATGAAAATCTAAAATCCCCACACACAGGCATTGTCAGAAATTTCGCAATAAACATGCAATGTACATATGTAAATACATAAGTATGTATGTATGCATTTGTATTCACTACTTCGTCGCACTTTTGTGTGGAAAATATTTTCAACTTTTCACCGGTTTCGCACAAAAAATCTATACTTTTTAATTTATTTTTATTTCGTCTGTTTTTCTTTAGCACCGTATTGGCCTGATCGCTGTTGGTCGTCGCCTGGTTCGTGGTCTGATTGTGTACACACGTTTAATCACTTGGAAATCTCGAAAAGTACTGAAATGTTTTTGAAAATACCACTTACATTTTTACATCTCGAAAATGTTTCCGACGCGCCCGTCCACCGCCGTGGCGCAGGCTGCAGGGGGATGCTGTTGATGGCGTTGGTGTTGACGCTTAGCTATGCCACGAATGACGGTGGTCGATCGTCGTTCGCTGTCGTCGTCGACTCCGCCTGTGTTGAACGCTATGGCAATTGGCGGTGGTGGCTGCGTGGATGACGGTAACGCCGATCATTGCTAACGATACGGTAGCAGCTGCGCAGCGCACTTAGGATACGAAAAGGCCTCCCTCGTTCTTGTGTGGTGCTGCGGGAGACAGCTGAGAGGATCGCGAGCGCTGCCAAACAAGTGTGATATTTTAAAAATAAATCCGAGTCAGTTTTGCTCGAGAGCAACCGATGCTCAAGCACATGTAAATATGAATATATTTTAGCGTGTGAGTGGCTGTGTACGACTGAAGGAAGTGCTGACGAAAAGGTGGAACAAACGGGGCATTTCTGCATGTAAAAGAAGTCAAAACACAACAAAGTCATTTCTTGGAAACGATCATGTAAGTATACAAGCAGTGATCTACTATGTAGTAGAAGAGCTATTTCACCACTAAGCATGACATCCTTATGCGCAACCCATTGGCCGCGTATAATGGCAGAGGCGTTAGAATATATACATATGTATTCTTCCCCTACCTCGCCATCCCATCCTGCGCTCAGCTGACGGGGTGATCGTTTCTTTTGTCAGCCACTCAGTTCATGGTACGTGCCACGCTATCCCGACAATGAGTAAGAGATCGCAGAAGGAGCAGTGCGCAGAATCAAGGCGAGCAAAAAATGTGTCGAACTGAGCTAACGATGTTTTGGCGTTCGATTGCCGATCGCAAGCTAATGAGTCGCTGTTAGAGCGCATTGTGCCTGCGGGCGTCAACAATCAGTGTCAAAAAACTCACAAAAACATTCCAAACAATCGAGGGAAAGGTGAAAATTCGCCGGTCTCCGATGTTCGAAAAGTGTTTTAAAGTTTTTTTCTTATTCCCATTTCCATATGAGCAATTTACAGTTTGATCTAGCGATAGTTGGCTGCCATTTTTCACTCATTTTCTTTGTAAATCAACATGAAGTTTGCTCAGTTTTTCATTAATGTCAGTTTTTATATTCTTGCAACATGTTGCTACAGAGTATAATAGTTTTGTTCACCTAACGGTTGTATGTAACACTCAAAAATAATCGAGTTAGATATATGTATGTACATATGTATATAAATGATCAGGATGACGAGACGAGTTAAAATCCAGGTCACTGTCTGTTTGTCCGTCCATCTGTTCGTGCTAGCTGTAAATTGAGTAAAAATTGAGATATCTTTGAGTACCACTTGCTATGCGCGATCACTGGCAAAAAAGTAAGGCGGAGTTCGTAGATGGTCATAATTGGATCACTGCCACGCCCACTAATGCAATTAATCAAAAAAAGCCAGAACTAAGCATTAAATTAAGATATAGAACTGTAATTTGGCACAGGAACGTATGAGATATTAGCAAGTGACACCTATGGGCTAAACATTTTTAAAATGTGGGCATGGCCGAGGTAGTATTAGAAGGCTCTATGAGAGTAGGAGCAAAAATTGCACGACGGACGTGGCACTGCTCACTTTTAAGTGAAATCCCATATCTCGGGACCCCGACTGAATTAAATCTGTAGCATTTCTCTCACATTCGTATGTCACAGTGCCAAAATGTGCGAAATCGGATTACAACCACGCCCACTTTCCATATAACATAGTTTTAAATTTTGTTGTATTCTTTCACTTTTCAGTACACAAATCAAGAACGAAGTAAAATAACGGGATAAAACTTTTGCACTAATATTTCCTATGTCACCTTATGACCAAAAATTGTACAAATCCAACCAAAATTTTTCAGGCCCCTAGGTACTGAATGTGGACTCCAGTATCTATAGTTGACTTTTGACCAAAAATATCGGTCAGTGAGTGAGATATATGTACGTATAATTGAATTCAGAGATAATCCTTTCCTGACAATGGTAATTCTGTGTATCAAAAATGGGTTATGTCGGGACATTACTTTCCTACGAATCCATATATACACATATTGGCCAATATATGAGTTATCTCAATGAAAATAGGAGAGCGTGGTTTACTCATCACAGTGTGTCTTTGTGTCTAAAATAGATAAAATTGGGCGAGAACTTGACTCTCAGGTTAACGTTTGTCATCTGAAGGTATTTCCTTCGCTTTGATTCTTGTAAGTTGCAAAAGTATAAAATGTTCGGTTGAACTCGAACTTAGCCCTTCCTTACTAGTTTTTGTTTGTAGTTAAGTGGTTATAAACCAAGTGCCAAATGTTTTCTTTTTTCGTTTGAATATTATGATTTTCTATGAGGTAAAAAATATGCGCAGCACGCGAATTTGACAATTTCCACATTAGCAGGTTTAGATTGTTCGGCGCAATGAAAATTATGCTTGCCAAAATTAAAAAATTAAATAGGTTACCCATATACAGGTTATTATTTGTAATCAAACAAGAAAAACGATAACTTCGGTTGCTCCAAAATTATAATTTCTTTTACAAATACAAAAGCTTTCCATAAAAGTACTTGATCCTGATTCTTGAATTTGTATAGAAGTTATATGCTATAGAGGTTCGATATCAGTTATTCCGACAAACAGCTTCTTCACATACGAGTATATACAGCAGGACGGACATGGTTATCATGATCAGCTCGCCAAGCTGATCACTTATACATATATATTAGGGTGTTTCTTTTATTGAACAATTAATTTTTTTCAGTACCGTCACGAAATTTCCTTGGAAATGCCCTAAAAAAAATTCCCTGAAAATTTTAGCTCTTAATATTAAGAACTGGACCAAGGCCTGTAAAAATTTTCCATAAAAAATACACTACAATCGTGAGATTTTATCTTTAAATTCCTACAGATCAGAGGTATTTTATGTCATCGCTTTGACTTTAGACGCATTTTTCTCAGAATTGTTCACTCTACAAAAGTGCTCAGTCGTAACTCACACCGGCGAGCTAGTACGGGGATCTAAACCCGATTTTTCCAAGAATTTCGCATTTTTTGTATATATCTCGTAAATGACAGGAGCTATAGAAAAAACTTAAATGACGAACTTGTAGAAAATTTTATTTTCTATAAAAAAGATCCGTGGTCAAAATCGCTATCATTAATACTTCTCGAGTTATTCAGCTTCGGAAACGTTCCTTCCGGGTGCTACAAACATCGTGACAGACTTAATGTACCATGTTTGACAAAAATACCCCGAACCTTTCACAGATTTTCGTACATATTTTATAGTATATCTATTTCTGCTATTTCACTTGGATGCTTAAAGTTATGAAGTGAAGGGTGTGCAAGTTGTTTTTGAATGTTCTGGAGAAAGCAGGACTTTAGTTCCCGTTCCGCAGTTATTGAGACTGGCGTACCTGCCCTAGCAATCTCATCAGCCTTACAGTTTCCTACGATACCGCTGTGGTCGGGCATCCAAACCAGTCTATTTATAAAATATATCGGTGCTAGATGTAAGTAGTCTAGACATTTTAACGCCGCCCTACTATCGCGGTTGATAATCACCACTCTGAAGGAGGCTGCCCTCCAGAGCAGCAGATCTATTGCTACCTTGATGGAAAGTTCCCGACAGTGTAATTATCCACTAATCATCTCTGCAAACTTTGATTCATCCGTAAAAAAACTCACCCTCCCTCTCTCCCAGCGTGTCATTCCTTCGCATGCCTCCTTCGATGGAAAGTTCCCAACAGTGTACTCCTCCACCAATCATCACTGCAAGCTTTGATTCATCCATAAAAAAGAACTCTTCCCTCGAAGCTAAGTAAACAGAGAAGTGACAACCAGGACTAGGCTTGGTGATCTACTATAGGAGAGACTAGACTATTTTTGAATGAAACCAAAGTTTACGAGAATTCCATAGTGTCCAGGCTCACAATCTTCTAAATTCTCAGATCCTCCTAGTCTGAGGTCAGCTTTAGCGACCGTAATCTCCAGTGATATACAGATATGCATCGAGACAATATGAAAATATTATTGGTTACTTAACCAACTCTTTTTTAATCAAAAAAAAAAAATAAAATTTTACAAACAAATAGTTTTTTCGACGTACCACCCTGTACAAATTATCTGCGAATGCTTCTAACGATTTGATCACAGGTGTGTGCCACTCATATAGACGTGAGCGTCTGACATGCATGTGTTGAGCTTTTCGCTAGTATGGTATAATGAACTTTATGTCACTATTTGTCAGGTGCGAAAGACATCTCTAGGTGTGCTTGTGTGTATATATGTATGCGTATACTATTAATTTTCCACACTTTGTTCTATAAATAAATAAATATTTGGTTTTGCGGCTTAGTTTGCTTTGGTAAATCAATAAGGTGATCTGTGCAAGTTTCATGGGCTCATTTCGAATTTCCCTTGCCTTGCTTGCCATTGACGCACACATATATATACCTATGGACATATGTACGAATATATATGAACGTATTTGCGTAAGTGTGTATGTACTTAATGAACAAAGAAATGTTCTAAAGAAAGGCAAAATAGAACACAGTTTTGGCAATGGTTGCGAGCAAAAATAAATGCATACATTTTGCCTTTTTTCTAATGGATTTTGAAAGATTTGTCAAAAAGTGCACGCACACACTTGCATACAAATACAATATGTATGCAAATTATGCAATATTGATGCAGAATAGGGAAGATATACATCGATGGCATTAGCAGAGAGCACCTGTTGCCGTAGACAAATCTACTAATTGCGAAGACAAATTAATATATAAAATATATACGAACATAATATGTACATATGTGCAGAGGTTATGGTTAAAATACTTAAAATAAAGGACTGACAATCATTGCGAGCCTAAAGAAATCATAAAATAATGCATAAAAACATTTGTTGTCAATTGTTCATCATAGAAGATCCGATTTTATCAATTTAACACATACCAATAAAATGCTCCCAGACATTCATTAAGTTACCTCACATACCATTACCAATCGTGTGGAGTAAAGTCACCCGGAGGTTATATGTTTGTGATATGGGGGTTAAGTCAAGTTTTCTCATAATTTTATCCATTTTATGTATAAATATTCACTGTCATCACACATGTTGGCCGATAAATGCGGTATAAAGTCAATTGGTAGTTCGAAAATCATTGTTTAGATATATTGGAGCTAAGGGAAATGTTGACACGTTTCAACCCGATTATGACATCAACACCCTGAATTTTAATTACATATCTCGCACATTGACCAATTTTGCGGTAAAAAGTCAACTATAGGTACTGGGGTCCGAATATTCGGTCCCTAGAGGCTTGAACAATTTTTGCTTGATTTGACAAAATTTTGGTCACAAGTGGAATTCTCTAAAGGGATTGTTCGTGCATAGTTTTATACTTTTAGTAGATTTTACCTGTACCGTTATATGGCGGTACAGGTTTCATCCTTTTTCATACTGTCAGTAATAGTTCTTATAAGATGTGTCCTGAAGGAATTTGGGTATCGTAGCATTTAAAATTGTCAGTCCACAGGAGCCCCTTGCTAATTGCCAAATTACAGCTCAGTATCTTATTTTAGTGCTTAGTTATGGCATTTCAATCTGATTACGCCCATCTATGAGCTTCGCCTCACTCTTTGCCAAGGAACATGTGTACCAAGTCTCATCAAGATATCTTAATTTTTATTCAAGTCATTGTTCAATTGTGATTTCCCGTAATGAAAGTTACGTTATGTTAGATTACACTTGTTGGCTGCCACGCCAGCTGTTTTACTCATACTTCAACTAGTACCTTGAACAGTAAAGCACCTAACAGATATCTAACCCGAGTCTTAGATAGGAGGTATTCCAGCTTCCCTCATGTTTACTTCTCTGTACTTTCTACAAGTGTCATCTTTAATAATGGTTAATAATGCCCATATGGCTCGCAAGTGATGCTACTAAGTTGAAACCTGTGACTATGGAATGGAATGACTAATGAAATTAATTTATGTAGTATATGGAAACTAATTACAGAATAAAACCAACCGGAAGTTTAAAATTCGTATTTACTTCTTAATAAATTTCTTATACAATTAAAAAGGTATGTGGGAGCTGGGGACTATTTAGTCTCGATTTTATCCAGTTTTGGTTTTTCACAAACTATTACCCGAAATGGAGGCTCGCTGAATTTAATTAAGAAACCTCACCGAATAGAATATATTATTATTAGAAAGGAAATTATTTCTGAATTTCTTTAAAATTTCTTACATATTGACTGAAAGTTCTAAAATATTTATGATATATTAGGAATATGGGGGCTTAGCAAAATGTTGAACCCATTTCAAACATTTTTGGTATAAAATCATAATAAAAGGTCATGTTATCATCGCAAAAATTTTCTACCCAAATTTTAATACTAGCTCTCACAGATTGGCCCATATGTTCGGTAAAAAATCAGCCATTTGCACTGAAACCTATATGTTTGGTATCTGCGTCCTTCAAAAGTTATTGTCCGATTTCAACAATTTAAGCTTTTCAACACGCGTTCTTCACTCGACTACAGAAATGTATATGAATTTGCGACACCTAAAGTTTGAGTAAGTCCCTATGAATCAGGGTGGGTGATTAAGAGTTACAATATAATTTATGCCTAGTATTTCTGTTTAGTTAATTTTCTGACGTTTAAAAGTAGTTCCATGATTTTGGTTTAGAAATAAACCGTAGAACAACAATCCTTCATTGAAGCTGGATAAACACAAAACCTTATAGCTTCATACTGCAGAGATTTAAAAATACCTACCTATTTTAGTTGTAGAATTACTGTCTGATGACCCAGCTATGCCTTAAAGAGGCCCATTGTGCAATCACCGGTATTGAAATCTCCTCACTTTTTTGTCACCTCTCTAACCTACGCCATGTTTTTGATGAAGTTTATCAAGTCAAGAAACCCTTAACGGATAGTTGCGATTATTTTCCTGCACAAAGCTTGGCATTCGCATTGTAGATGTTCTATAGTCTCCTCTTCTTCTACTTCCTGACAGCTTTTATGATAGTTATTCTTTGGTGTTCTTAGTCTGCTGGCATATCTGCCAATTAGACAGTGACCTGTTAGCAAGTTAGGGATTGACTCCAATGCGCCTCAGTCATATTTATAACATGTTTGTCGTTTAAATACATATATACAAATTGCTAGAGGCATATAGATTCCTCTTTTTACGGAGTCTAATTGTACGGTGGTGCCTGTTCGGCTATTTCATTTGCTTCTCATTTACTAGAAATATCACTATTTCCTGGAATAATATTATATTCAGTAAGTGATTAAGCCATTCTTCCATTATCTTTAACGAAACCCTAAGAGATCTTAGTGATTTCAAATCCGCTTGGCTATCTGTACGTACTATAAAATATATACCCTCTAGTACACTTCTTGTCAGAACAAGACGGCTTTTTTAATTGTGTGACCACCGCCGGAACACTGCAGTATTCTGAATCGGAAGTTGATTTCGTTATCTAATTTTGTTTTTGAAAAGACACCACCGTCCACTCCACTATTTAAAGTGGACCCATCTGTATTGATGCTTATCCCTGTCTACTTCGCCCCTTTCCCGACACTTTTTTGGAAGGGAAGGTCTGTGGACTGAATTTAAGTTCATTTCTATAGGATTACGATAATCTGTCCTGGGTAGGACTACGAACTTATTCAGAGCCTTAGAATGCCCTTTATTACAGGCGACTAATAAGGAGGATTCCCACAGCCTAAAAGCTGACATTGCTGCCATTTGCTTACAAAACAAGTTTTTTGGCAGTAAATGTGAAATGGTTTTCAGTGCCTGACTTGCTGTTGCTCTGAGAGCTCCACTGATGCATATACTAGGTGCTATTCGTTTGTTTTCCATCTGACTTATCATTGCTCATCAATATATTGTATGACATATTAGTTTTTATTACTGCTTTGTAAAGCCAATGGGTTACATGAGGTGTTATTCCCCATTCTTTTCCAGGTCTAAAGTGTTGAAACTGATTTCTTTAACCTAGCGTCTAAGTTTGGATTCCAAGAAAGTTTCTTGTCTAAAATTAGTCCCAAGTAGCTTGTCCTATCCCCAATTGCTTGCGTGGTACCATTTAATAATGACGGCATAATTTCTGTAGTTTTGTGCTTTCTGGTGAACAATACTAGCTCTGTCTTGCTATCATCTAAGTTTAGATCATACATTACGGTCCATCTATAAAATATGGTATATCTAATATTTACTGTGCAAGATGGTTCTCGCTTGAGTTTTCTAATAAATAGTGGCACTTTCACACTAAAGTCTGACTATACTTGGAGTCAGCTGCAATATACAGAGATAAATCAGTGGGCTGAAGGCCCACTAGAAGTAAACCAAGAAAAGTACTCCGAAGGCAGCTTCGAATAAAGCACGAATATGAAAATTAAAGGCCGAAATGCCTGAGATGGTTACGGTTAATAAATAAGAAAAATAAATTGCAGTGTTGGAACTGTCGCTTCTGTACTTTTGGAACAAAAACGCTTTAAAACAATCCATTATTCTTTATTACTCAAATCGAAACTACCTGAAACTAGTCAGAACTCCTTTTGCCGATGAATATAGACACACATCGCACAAATGGAGTTTGAAATAACTTCGGATGACTATTTTTTATGATAATGGAAATTTCTCTTGTTTTAAAGGTTTGCATAAAGCTCTTCATAACTCATGCAGAACCATCCATTCACGGGTTATTTATCGATAGATCGGAACTAATCGGTAGCACATATCTCACAAATGAAGGCAGACTAGACCAGTAATGAACGAGAGGTATAATAAATTGAAAATTAATCGCCCACTAGTCGAGGAATACAAAGTACATTAAACAAACCCGATTACGGATAAACTCGCGTCACTACGACACGCTCGACATCCATTCTTTGTGCGGAAAATAAGAGAAGGTGTATTTAAATGGCACTTTAAGTGCCAACAACGCAGAAGACAAGCAAATGCAATTTAAAAGAAAGGTCAAAGCATTTCACAGCTTCTCTAGACACATAATCGGAACCATGAAATGCGTACATTAAACAACAATTACAAATACTATGTGCGCGTGGAACAAAGAAAGTAAGGCGGCAACAGTGATGTGGCACAATGTGACTGCCACGTTGATGGCAAAATTTATTGCGTCGTGGTCGTGGCCGTTGGTGGATGTATGCTTGGTTGTTGGTAAATGGTTGAAGCCTGACGCCTGACGCCTGATGGCTGGTGGCTGATGGCTGGTGGCTGCCAACTGGCGTCTGACTAACAGGCATGCGTGACACATGTGCCAAAAGTATTTAGACGGCGTATTTGCGATGCCAACGCGCCAACACCAACAACCACTTCCGTTTCCGCGCTGGACTCACCTTTAACACACCGCACTGCGCGCATACATACACACAAACACATGCGCGCGTTGGAACATTTTTTTAATTGCAAATCATTAATAAATTTTACAGCGAAGGCGAACGGCAAAAAAAAAAAACGAAAATGGCGAAAATAGTGTTGAACATGATGTCAGGGGCGGTCATTGAGCACGCGTGCTCGTGACTGGCAGGGCGAGGTCGAGCGGGTGGCGCATGCAGTTGCTGGAGTCATGGCATACAGTCTTGTATATGTATATGTGCGTGTATAGAAATCAGAAATCATTTGACTGTATGTGTGTGTATGTGTGCTGTGTGTCGGCTCCCTCCGTTGAGTTTGTCTGCCTTTGTTTTAAAAATAGTCATTGGCATCTGTTGAGCCGCTGCACTGGCCAAACTGCAGACACTCGCCGCGTCGGCTGCGCGTTGCAGTTCCAAATGGTGCAATATTGCACTGGAATGCAGCTCCAGCGGCAGCGGACACTGCACGTCCGTTGAGCGGCGGCGGCGGCGGCGGCGTGAAATGCGCGTTGTGCTCTCTTCGTTTGGGGTTGCTGCTGTTTGCTTGCTGTTGGCGCATAGCCATTCACTGCCACACAGTGCATGTTGCCGGTAATAAATCTATTTTCGTCCTGGATTCCTGCATTACAACAAGCAAGCAATGCAACACATGCAGAGGGCAACAAGACGCGACGCTGCGGCTTTGAAGCAACCTTCGCCTATGTTGCGCGCACACTTGCACTCACAAATATCTATGTATATATGTAAGATAGTGTGTGTAGTTGCCTTAATCGTTGGCAACAACCACACTTGTTGTTGTTGCTGTAGCTGTTGTGTCTTGTTGGCTGCCACTGCAATGCCACTGCACCCCAACCAGCGTGCAGTGACACGTCGCATTCGTGGTGGCAGCAACTAGTGGTGGTGCTGGTGGTGGTGGTGGTGGTGGCGTTGTTGGTGCTGATGGCAATCTTACTGGCGGCAGTGGCGTTCTTGTTTTTCCGCCGGTGGTGGGGGGTGCATTCGGTTTTTATTTTAAGATTCATAATTTCATGAACAACTTTGCGTAGGTATACCTACACTTTTTGCCGCCGCTCGGAATTTACAAGCACGAATGCCTGCACACACACCCACCGACAAGTACATACCATACATATGTATAGTACATAGTATATACATATGTTCACGTGCGCATTTGTACAGTTACATGCATATCGTGCAGTTTATATTATTTCTCGATTTATTTACAAAATTTAGTTCAATGATCAAAATCAGTTCACCCCGCTGTGTTTCCCGCGTATATACATATGTATGTGACTGCGTGTGCGCTATGGCATTTATATGCATATTTGCGTTGCTGTGTTTGCGTGCCTTCGCTGATTTGCTGTATGGGCTGCGCCGCGAGTGCAATGCCACAAATTTTTAGCAGCCAATTCCGCCAAAAGTATACAGGTCATACGCAAATTGGTTGAAAATAAATGCAGAGCCGTTAAAATCACCGCACTTGCCAAGAGATAATTACATCGTAAACATATTACATTTTTGATTTATTTAAAAAGGTTTATTGCTTACGCATACAGACATACAGTACATACGTTTGTGAACTGGTGTGAGCAAGATAGATGAATGTGGCCACTTAGAGGTCATACGCATGACCAATCATTAAACTAACTGTTGATTTAAGCGATTGAGGAATTATTTAGACTAAATCCGTACCGATTTGAATCAAGAAATATAAAAATAACTATTTTTATACCCCGTCATACCCACAGGAAACGTCGGATTCCCTATAAAGTATAAATTGATACAAAAAAGTAACCGGAAATTGTAAATAAACCCCAAAATATTTAATTATTCATCAATATTTATTCTGTCGCCTTCAAATTAATCCCCACCAGATGTAATACACCAATGCCAACGGTTTTTCCACACTTTTCATAAGCATTTTTTGGGTTGGCCTTTAGCTTCTTCAGCGAATTTTGTTTTATCTCTTCGATCGACTGAAAACGGGTTTCACCGAGCTTCAATTTCAGTTTAGGGAAAAATCAAAAATCACACGGAGCCAAATTTGGTGAATACGGTGGTTGATCGATGGCTTTCATTGCGTTTTTAACTTTAAATTAGGTCACAAACGTGGCTCGATGTGATGGCGCATTATCCTCGTATGAAATCCATGGATTGTTCTTCCACCGTTTTCGACGGATGTTCTCACGCAAACGCCTCAATACGGCCAAATAGAACTTCTTATTGACCGTCTATCTCACCAGAACGAAGTCATGATGCACCAAACTACGAATATCGAAAAAACAATCAGCATCACCTTGACTTTTGAGTTGCTTTGGCGTGATTTGTTTGGTTTCGGCTCGTTTTTTCCCCCTTCTTTCCGATGATTGTTTACTTGTATACATGACTCACAAACTCATGTCTCATAGGCAGTTATAATGCTCCCCTATGACTGTGGGATCGGAATTCGCACAATCATGTCCAAAGAGACCTATTTAGGAAACTCTTTCTGAAAAAATTTACCTTTATCGAGACGAGTCGAGCAAACCCCGTTTCATACCCTCCAATTTTTCAATATTTTCGTCAGTTGAAAAGTTTAAAGGTAGTTCAGAACGGGGCACGACGATCTCTCGACCATTTTTGAAGACTTTGTACCTCTTGTGGCTTGCGTTTTTGAGAAAACATTCGCAACGATTCCGTACACGAAATTTAGTTAGAGAAAAATGCTTAGTTCGATATTTTTATCCATTGCAAAAATCGGAATGCACAACTATATGTATGTATACTGACTGAAGCAGCGGCTATACACAAACAGGTTGACACATCCCGCTCACATTTGGCGTAGTAATTAAGGATCGTCAAAATCAAGAAATCTCACCTATGGAAGGTATTATAGTTTCGGTAGAGCCATAGTGAAAGCTTTTCTTGTTTGTTTTGAGTCTGGAAAAGAAGAAATAATCACTGGAGGTCAAATTTGTCGCATATGGTGTATGGAAGGTTAGTTCATAACATTTTTTTGTACGCATTATCTAATCCCTGCTGAAGTAGTAAGGTCAGGTTTAGGTTGGCTGTCATCCATCTAAACTAAATGCAGGCCAAGAAACGTGCTGTTTTGACGGAGTCGAACTACAGCGAGAGAAGAGCTCTATGACTGGAATTCGTTAGACATGCAAAGAGGTGTTCAAAGACATGCGGAGACTAATTGCTCACAGGACATAGATTTAGTATAACGGGGTCAATTCTGAACAAACCGGAGTACAACCTGCTGTAATATTCAGAACGAATCGTTTGCTAAGTCTGGTGGTTTAATTACAAGTACATCATTCATTGCAAAAGAGTCGGTAATGATCTTAATGGATTAACTTTGAATGGCGGTCAGTACATGTCTCAAGTTTATTTCATACGTAGTCTGGTCAGCGTAATGTTAAGTGTCGTCGACGTAAGCAGGAAATGATCACTTGATGCTCCTAGAAAGCTTCTCACCCTCAAGCAGACGGCTGCAGAAATAATTTTCGTAATTCTCAAAACAGACGGTTTTACGGTACCGAAGTTGACCCGGATTTTATAGCCAAATACTCTTTTTTCGCTGATCTAAGCCTAATTTGTGCTAGCATTAAGCTCAACTCGATTCCGGAAATTCTTCTGCTGCGTTTGGGCTAAAGGGCGCGTCCACGCTCCACCTCGGTTAAATGCAATATATCGAAGGATGAAGCCTTCTTAAGGCTTTACGCATTAGTCACCATTCCAGTTGAGTGGTCAAAAACGAACATCTAGGGTCTCAAGGAGCTCTACTTGGCAGCCTAACCCTCACTTTGATCAATGCTTTTACCAACCTTCTTTCATCTAGCTCAAGCGTCATTTCTTCCGGTCACATAAAAAGCTGAAAGAGACTGAGACTTAAACGCTATTCAAAAAATAGGGCACCTATCGAGTGAAAAGATATTGTATGTATATGTTCAGTTAAAATCTAGATTCTTCAGTGGCAGTACCTGCCAAGAAGGACGCTCAGGCAGTTAGTATTCAAGGATTTGTTGGATCTGGTGATTATGTAGAGAGAAGAATGAGTAGACTTATATTGCAGAACTTCATTTGAGAAGACTCATACACTTCCTCTGGTTCATCATCTTCCCCTTGTTAAATCTATAGGTGTTACCTGCATGTCTGTAGTACCGAATAGGTAAGCCTTAGGTTCTGGGTTTTAATCAGCGTTTGCTGAGCTTACTAGAGGACCACCACCGCCAGAATGGAAGAATACATCGAAAAACCGACTCACTTCCAAATTGTTGAAATTAGGGAAAGAATACCCTCTCTAGCATGTTCATCAGCTTTACTGTTTGCGGCAATTATGCTGTGACCCGGCACCCATACTAGTGAAATAGGAGAGTAGCTTGCTAATGAGGTCATGGAAGCAGGAAAAGCTATAGATTGGCTAAGGTAAAAATTGAAAGAAAGTTGTCAAGTATAAATAATCTATTCTCAATTCTATAATAGTCGGTGAACGGTTACTCTCCACCTAATATCATCAGACTAGAAACGGGTCGGAGCTAAAAGTCACCTTCAAGAAGGCAAGATAGAAGCCTCTCTACACTATTTCGTCGTTCTCCCAATTTAGCGTCAACTGAAGTTGAAACAGCTTTAAACTCAGACATTCGAACTAAAAGCACTTCTTCGTTGCAAGTGAATCTCTTGATTTTACCTAATTTAACCTTACCGGATGCTTAATTATCACTTTAAATTGGAAATGAGCGTTAAGGTAGCAAAGTATAAGTAGTTGCAACCCATAGGTAGTAACGGTTTTTCAATAAGAGTGCTATAAAAGTTTTTAAATCAAACAAAAACGATTTTGGAAATGAAATTCTTTATTCCTGTGAAAGTACATTCGATGCCATTATATATGGAACTCGATTTGTTTAGCATGGCCACCTCAACAAGCTTTCTGAAGTCCATATGCTGAGTCCAATTTTCGACGGTTTTCAAGCATTAATTGCTGCTGCAATTTTAAGTTCAATATTCGTACAAAGTTCATCAATAGTCCACTAGACGCTCAATTGTTGAACTAACAGGATGATTATGCTGATCATAAATTGGACGTAATGTTCTTAAAATTGATGCCACTGAATCCGAATTTCAGTGGCAAATTTTAATAATTGCGACTCGTTATTGGGTCGTATGCCTTCTCATGAAGAAAGGGCAAAGTTTTCTGAAGAGAAATTTGTAAAGAGCGGAAAAATATGGCATCGTTTGCGGACCCTATCGGTCTACTTTTGTAGAGTCCCTTTTGAAAACCCCGTTATATGAGTAGTAAGAATGAAATTGGATGGAATTTTAATTGTGGGTGTGGCTATGGTCCGAATCAAAAGCCAAGTTGTAATCAATATATATCAAATCGATCAAGTTATCCGTTGCATAGTTGGACGGAACCAACATAAACCCTTTTCATAAGCTGGAATTAACGCACTCGAAACAGCGTTTGTTTCAAAGATTTTTTCTAAGTTCCATAATGGATCCTTATGCCATCATCACCACTGACATTTCACACAACTTTCATGGAAATAAAATGAAGGTAAGCAAACATTTATGAAAATTTGTTGGTGCAATCACCTTTATATGTATATACATATGTAGCTATATAAATCTACAGTGCATTTTTGTATATATAAACATCCATAATTGTATAAATCAATTCGTACAAAACAAATTTTGTTTGGAAATTTTTCACACTACGCACTTGAAAACCTTCTTCGGCTGCTTGTTTGAACTGCGGTGTCGTTGCACCTGAATTTTATTTACAAATATCAACAGCAATGTTTTCTTAATAGGCAGATAAAAAAGGAAACCGGCGTTGCAGTGGTTAACGGGTAGTACAAATGGCTTTTCAGAAACAAGTGCCTTGTACGAGTTTATATACAAACACGGCATATTGTACATATGTATGTATGTGGGTATGTATGTTTTCGAAAAAGTACAAATCATTCGGCATGTGTCTTCCTTTCCAACTTCCTTTGACTTGTGGCAAATTGGCTATGCGCTTGCTCCCACACACACACTTGCACAGATAGTATCAATGCAAGTGTGCCTTGTAACTTGATTGCACTAGTCCAAGTGTACACATTTTTTAGGCGATCCATTTGTGAGCTTGAGCGGATATGGTGGTGATTTTTCTCAGATCATTTCAAAGAAACTAACACCATAAATGTCTATTTTTAACAAGTAGTCTTTCAAGCGGCCTACAAGTGATAAAAGCCAAGCAAAGGAAGAGCCGCTGCTTCCGTAGGGCGTGTTCGACTCTATGCAGCACTCGTTAAGTGTGAGTAATACAGAGCGTACACAATAGAAACTTCAAATGACGCGCGATTGCCGCCACCTCAGCCGTTTAATAACCGCGAGACTAAAAGCCATCACACAATACCTTCGGTAGGGGATTTCGACAGGGCATTGGATAACTGCTGCTTTGTAATTTTTTTTAACCTAATTCCATTGTTGTTTTATTTTCTACAATCTCATTTGCGTTCAAAGCGCCTGCCAACTAAATGGACAAGTGCCATTCACGAAACAAGTGCACAGCTTCGAGAAGCTTACGGAACGCCAAGCATCGAGCAATGATCAGTAAGCCATTCGTCATTTTTTTTGGTGGCAATCAGTCTTCTATTACTCGTAAGCAGTCGGATGGAGAACAGAAGGCGATTCTTATTGCGCTGTCAATGGAAAACTAATTCTAAATTGGTACAAAAAAGAAGGAAAATTATTATGAAGTATATATGAACATACATAATAATATACTACATATTAGGGTGTGTCATAAAACAAATTTACTTTTGAAGTATAACGTTTATTACATTCGTTCTCAGTATTCATCAACACCATTATAATTTTAAAATTTCTTGTATACATATGTACATATTTGTATGTAGATTAGGGTGGATCAAAAAACCGAATACGCTTTTCGCTTGGTTATCTAAAAAATAGGTTCATAAACACCTCTAAAAATGTCTCTCTAATTATGATTCTTAGATTAGATTAGAGTATTAAATGAGAAATGCACCGCGACCTTAGGTCTATTGTGCCCTCTCCTAAATCACAAGGACTCACAAAACCCCAGCATATTGATAAAATCCAATATTCAGCTGGATGCTAGTGCAAGGGACTTAATCCTGCGTTTACAGACTGTGCAGTCGATTAGCAGGAGTTCTGGTGCTTCAGGCTCCCTGTCGCAGAACCGGCAGTTTACGCAAGAAGATAAGCCCATGTTGTGTAAATGCTTCATGATTCGGAGCAGTATTTGGAGATGTTTAAGTGCAATGAATCCGAGTTTATGCGTCGTTGGGGAATACTAACTGGTCACTGTCTGGTGGCGACACACGCCCGCAGGATGGGGCTGACAGAGCAAGAAGACTGAAGGAAATGTCCAGAGAAGAGCACCAGAGAGACAATGGAGCATCTCTTATGCACTTGTCCCACATTGGTGTGACTACGCTGTAGGCATCTGGGGTCCCCACGGTATTATACACTGGAGGAGGTATCAATAGTAAGGCCGCAAAGTCTATTAAAATCCGCGTCAAGCACAGGCATCCTAAAGAATTACTAATCCTCTTAGTCCTAGAAAGTTGAGCTCCATCTGCGTGGTGTAACAATGAATAAAACAAGGCTCCATCATTTAATGCCAAAATCCAATCGACAGTCATCCGAACGGAATGCGAACGATGAACCCACTCCAAAGCGGGGTAAAACGCTTAAATGTCTGCTTGCATGGTTATGGTGTCTGTATTCTGGGTTACGCATGGAATAGTGTTTTAATGATAACCTTAAAAAGGGAAGGACCATCGACTATTATATAGCGATAGATAGCCTTATTAAACCTTTGAAGGACGAAATCGCCGAAAAACGGCAGCATTTGAGGGGAAAGAGAATATTGTTTCTGCAATACAAAGCACCGTATCACAAGTCAGTACAAAGGATGACAAAAATCCATGAACTCGGCTACGAATTGCTTCCGCATCCATCGTATCCTCCAGATGTAGTCGCCAGCGACTGTTTTCTCTTCTCAGATTTCTAAATAATGTTCGCTGGGAAGAAATTTTCGTCGAACGAAGAGATGATCGCCACTGAGAGATAGAGAAGAACAACTTGAGATCTCGAAACCCTACCAATAGAGGATATACTATAATCGTGAACTAATCCATAAAACTGTCACGTTTAGCCGATTGAGATGTGAGACGAAATATTTTGTGTGTTGATTAATAATCAAATTTTAAAGAATTAAAGAATCAGTTGCTATGAAAGATTACTGAAGAAACTCAAACTCTTCGGTAAATCGAGCCAATTCGACTGAAGGTAAACTTCATATAAGAGGATAGAGAATTTACTATATGTGACCTGGTCTACGAAAAGGGGGCTTAGGTGTCAAAAAATCAATTTTTTTTATTTTTTTTTTTTGTTTTTTTGACACCTAAGCCCCCTTTTCGTAGACCAGGTCACATATATCGATTTTTTGAGAGGTTTTCAGGGTTCTGATGTCATTATTTTGAAATCGTTTACATTACTAATTTGAAAAATCTTCAATATCGGATCATTTCAAGAATGAAATCGGGGGAAATCGGCTCAATTTGAAGTAGAAGAATGTGCGTTTTCAGCAAGAGCGTGTATCGCTACTTCTTTGTACCTCAGAATTCGAGATAATGCTTGTTGAAAAGAAAATTTGGCCAATCAATATGTAATATCCAACGGGACGACGTACTTTTAAGCAAAAGACAAATCATACTTCAAATATGTCGATTATAGTCTTTTTTGAATACTAGATTAAGTGAAAACTATTAAATAGTTTTCTAAACAACATGGCGGTAGGAACATTGTCAAAAAAATAGCAACCATTTACAGCTTCGATGGAGGAAGGAGTTATGTGTAGAAGTTCACACATGTGAGGAAAGTTCTTTGAGCGCCATTCACTTGGGAGTGGCCAGAAACGATTATTTTACATATGGCTCAAGCAGCTCAAGACTTCCGGTTGTAGACCAAGTATCCTCTGGGGGCGAAAGAACATCCGTTTGAAGCCGAGCTAAAGTGAGAAGGTGAACCATCCCAGGGTTGTGCGCTAGATTAGGAATCCGCCACGTAAAAAAAAAGCACACCCAATAAAAGGAAGAGAACAGCCTCGGATATAACCGCATAAGCAGTGTCGACGGCAGTAAAGAAAAATTCTAGAAACAAAAAACATGCCCTAATGTCCATTATATTGCTTGTAAGCAGAAGAAAAATCATTTCCAAATACATTTTGCATACATACATATGTACATGTAGTGCATACAGTCATACATCCCGCCTAGAAGCACTCAAACAAGAAAAACAACAACGCAAAAAGCACGAACAATTTAAAGCAAAGACCGCAAACTTCTTCAAAAAGCGGAAACGCAAGGATCTACAAGACGGACGATCGGGGGTGGTCGTTTGGTAGGAAAATATTTCTGCGTTTCATTCGAATGTGGCCATTGAACTTTTCACATACATACATGCATGTACACGCTTATTTTATTTTTGTCTTGCTGCTTTCGGCGCTCCGCCCGCTCGTTTCACCCCACAGCTCTGCGCCTAATCTGTTTCGTTTAACTCGTGCGATTCGTGGTAATTTTACTGTTGCCGCGTTGGCGAACACAACAACAGATATGACAACAAATGGAAAATTAAAATAACGAGATCGCTTCGAAGGAGGCGGTTAACTAGCAGGTGCTAAAATACGCAGACGGCTCGGTGCGATTTCATTTTCGGACTTGTACAAAAGGCAATTTCCATATGCGCATAAATATGTATACAGTGGGAAGAAAAATCGTTCTGATGTTCGTCACTTTTGCTCTTTCAGTGCTCTAACATTTTAACTGTTAACTTAAACTTTACGAAATTTGAAGAATTAGGTTAGGTTCCCCGAACGATCGTTAACAAACGCTGATGCTACAAAATAGTGAGACGGCTGACTAAAGCGTATAATCGAACACCGAAGAGGCTGCAATCGCCATAGAGAAAACTGTTAGCGAATGGGCCGGCAGGGGCGCTCTTCAAGCAATAGGTTTTGTGGCCGCTCTGTCACATAAAAATATTAAGACAGGTCTAAAGTTGAGTAAGGAACATAAAAACTGGTCCGTGATAGACTGGAAAAAGGTTATCTGGTCGGATGAAATGAAAACCAATCGCTTTCAATCGATTGGCAAATAGTACTACTGCCATCGCCCACATGAAAATCTTCAACGACTTCATGTTCGACAGACTGTAAAATATGGTGGAGGCTGTCTCGTGATATGAGGGTGGTCGACTTGGTGTTACATTGGTTCCTTGGTCAAGATCACTGGAATTATGAAAAAAAGAAGACTATTTCAGAGGAAGAGATCGTTTTTCTATAGGATAACGATCCGAAACACATTGCCAAAATTGTTTCTCGCTCACAACTGATCAATCCGACCATTCTTGCTGCTGCACTCTAAAAATCCTAACATTCTGTCCGACAAAAAAGATTAGTGCAGACTCACTCTTAAGATTGATTAGTTCAAAATACTAACAGCTAAAAAACGGTAAATGCTCCACTTCTAATATGACGGCGAGGATAATCCAAACACAGAGGCGCAGCGAGATCCCTAAATCGCTAGCACTCAGTACTGGGGTAATGTTTTCTCCGATAGAAAATTTTCATTAACCAAAATCTGTTGAGATATGCATACAGAAACTAAAACATAGATATGTATATAGAAAATTGAGTATTTTGCTGGACGCGACTGAGGTGATGTGATCCCTGTTCACGTAGACGCAACCAAGGGCTTTGAGCCTGCTTTTACAAATTGCTGGGCAATCTAGAATCAGGTGTACTGGAGCTTCCCTTTTCATGTCGCAAAACCCGAGCAAGAGACTATGCCATGTTGGACAAGTGCTTCCTGAAGTGCCCTGTATAGACCGCGACAAGGAGACAGAATTTGTCTCGGGAGAGAGTGATCATATCTTTAAACTTTGCAAGGTTGTACCCCACCAGTAGTAGTATCTTGCCAGTGACGTTCTCTCCTCCGTGCGGAGCCACTCCTCACCGGAATGCATGGTTCTTGCCCCATCATTCTGAACGCTGTCGTAGAGCTGGCTAGTTCGTCGGCTAGCTCATTGCCTGGTACCCTTTTATGTCACGGCCACTCATAAAGCCTCCGCGTAAGAATGGGATGAAAGACCACAAGAGTTTGGGTTAGAATTGTCAATTTTGAGTTAAAAAAAACTAATAGCAAATTTAATAGAAATCTGTGGTAAGTAACCCGTGATGTACCTAAAAGGGAGCTTGCAGAGTGACGACATCTCACATAACTTTCATGTCATTGTTGTCTGGAAAAAACTAAAATATTTTTTTCGCATAATACCAGTCATTAGAAGAAAAGCTCGAGCTATCTTGTTATAATACACGAACCCTCGTACAATTCCGGTCTTCCATCAATATATCGACATTTAATATACCACCAAAATTATAGTATAGTAATAAATAATCGATTAATCACTGGTACGAAAGTAGTCCCATCACTACATATATAAACAGCTGGTTTTCAGTGCTGCCTTTGCAATAAAGAAATGCACTATTGTTGGCAAAAAAGGTATTGGGAGCACTTGTGTGAATACTTGACGCGTAAACATGAAAAAGAAATCAGTGAAGAATTCGCGAAAACATAATTAAATAAACAACTTTTTGTAAAATATGCACTTGTTGTCGTTGAAGTTAAAATGAGCACGCTAGAAGATAAAATGGAAATATCTGCAAATAGTGTGCAGGAAGGAGACAATCCCGGAGAACAAGTTAATGAAAGTAATGCAGGGGATGAAGTGGAGGAAATACAATCAAATCTGCAGTTGCAAAGTGTTGCACAAGACGTGGTCATACCAAAGGTCGAACACCCAGTTGAAGAGCTAATTGAAGCGGTGCTGACACAAAAATCGATTGGAGGGCAGCAACTGGTTGGAACAGCTGTTACAAACGAAAATGAAAAATCTAACCAAAGTTTAGCTATGAAGGCTGAAGTTGCTTTGGAAGCAACCGATAATCAGACAGACAATACCGAAAATCTGCAACAAACGAATATTTCAACGCCACCATCTACGGGGGGTACGCCAAGCTCACCTTGCACACCCAGGTCACAAGTTGATAGCTTGTCGCATATTGAATGCTTAGCGCAAATTGAGCGACAACGGCAAAATTATGAACAACAACTTGAACAATTGCAGACTGCACTAGCGCAGAAAGACAACATGATAACACTGTATCAACGAGAGAATGCCATACTTGATAAAGAAAAAAATGCTGTAACTATAAATTTTTTCAAATTACATGCACATTTTAAACAATTTTTTCATTACAGTTTCGAAAAGAAAAAGAGCTCGCAAATAAGGAGAAAGAATCAACGGTAATTAAATTTGCTATGAAGGAGAAATTATTGATAGACGCCAAGAAGGAAAAGGAAGCGGTTGAAAAGCAGCTTGCAGATGCCAAAAGAGAGGTGAAAAATGTGTCCGTCCGCTTTCAAGCGCTTAATGAAGAGAAATCTCGTATGTCCTACATAATTGATGAAAAGGTTAGAAATTTATAAAGAATTGTAGAAACACCTATTTAATATAATATTTCTGCAGTGTAACGAAGTCCGAAAATATCAACGTGAGTGTGAGAAGCTAAAGACCGATTACTCTCATTTGGAATCGAAGCTCAAGTACCATGCGAATAAATTAAACATTGAAATAGAACAAAGAATGGTGGGTAATCAATATAACTACTTTGATTGCATACAATAATTTTAACTTTTTTTGTATTTAGGTTTTAGAAAGAAAGCTCGAAGAGGAACGCAATGCGCCTAATAAATTGGAAGAAAAGGCTAATGGTAAGTGGCTTAGTGACATAAGAATTGTTTGAAATTACCTTTTTTTCTTCATAATTTTAGAAAATCTCAAAATGGAGTTTGAGGCCAATACCATTCTATTAAAACATGAAATTAAAAGTAAAACAGATCAAATAGAGCAATTGCAAAGAGAATTAAATAAATCAAAGGAGGAAGTTAAATCGCTACAAGAGCAATGTAGTAAAGAAATTTTGGAAGTAATTGTCGATAAAATATTTATATCATATGTATTTTTATAAGTGCATTGCTTTTTCTTATAGAGAACTGATCTCTGTACTGCGCTGGAGAAGCTGCAAGAGGAACACAATTCATTGCAAAATGCTTACAGCGAAGAAATGCTGAATTCAGCTAAATTGCGTTGTCAATTGGATGAGCTGCAGGTGCTGAAAACTCAAAATACCTTGTAAGCTTATTATATTTAAATAATTTTTTTATAAGAACCTGCATATAATTATTTTTAAAATTTGTTTACCTTTTAGAAACGAAGAAAAAATCACCACGCTCACTCAATCAGCTGATGAAATGAAGGAAAAGTTACAAGATAACGAGCAAGATTTATGTCAGTTGCGTGAAAGAGAAAGGGAGCTGTTAAGTATTAATAAGGAAATCAGTGAATCAATAGTTGCCTTACAAAACGAGATTTGTTTGCTAAAGTCTAAGGTCAGTAACTGTAAATACATTTTTTATGCGATTTTTTGAAAAATCTAATCTAAAAAAGAGTAAAAAATTAATGCCCCGGGTGAGGCTCGAACTCACGACCTTAAGATTATGAGACTTACGCGCTGCCTACTGCGCCACCGAGGCTATATCCACCTTTTGTCAAATAGCATTGTTCTATCTCATAAGCAATTATAATTAAGAATTAGAACTTCTGATTATAAAGTAAACCAATTTTATTCCTGTTTTTACCAGGTTCAAGGCGTTGGGGCAGAAAATGATATTTTAAAGAAAGAGAAATTAGAGTATGATAGCAAGTATAACCAATTACTTGAGAGTTTGAAAGTTGAGGCCGAGAAAAAAATGGAGGAAAGGCAACTGTTTGCAAAGCATCTTTCAGAAAAAACCAAGCTTTATGAAGTGACGAAAAGTAAACTGGAAAACGTTGAAGGCGATTTCGAAGCCACCAAACATAAACATGCGACTGTTGTAAAGGTAAAACCTTACAAACTAAGAAATTTATTTGATAAAATATTAACCCAAAATTATGTGTTCTAAAGGAATTGCAACGTGAATTACAAAAGTACAAAAAGTCCATGGCGCATGCAACAACTTCAGAAAATCATCCTGCATGTCAATATTGCGCGCAATGTAAGAGTATTTTGAGTAGCGCGGATGCCAATGTGCCATTAACAAATGGGTTTGAGGAAAATGGAACTGCGTCAACGGCCAAGCAAAATCGCACGCATAGCCGTACCAGCAGTCAAAGTAGTCAACCGAGCACAAGCCGGCGGCCAAGCGAGACATCCGAGTCGGAAACAATGGCCAGCAGCGTCACGACTATACAACAAGATTTGCAGGTAACTCTCATAAAGTTGTTTTTTTTTTTTGCGTTGGTTATATTAATAATCGTGCTTTAGGGTCCTTCCAAAAAACACTTAGTTGATCGCATATTACGTCTGCAGCAAGCTTCAGCGCGACAAACGGAGAAAATAGATTTTTTGGAAAATCACACACTTTCTCTTGTTGCGGAGCTGCAGAAAAAGTCAAAAGTTGTACAGTATTATATGCTGCGCGATCAAGCAGGTGCACTTACCTCAACGAGAAGTGATCAAAACAAGTCTGAGTTGGCTAAATATGGCAATGGTGTAATGTCAGCTATATACAATGGCATTAAAGGCGACACCAAGAGTATGACATTAGAATTGTCACTGGAAATAAATAAGAAACTGCAGGCAGTACTAGAGGATACTTTGCTCAAAAATATAACTTTAAAGGTAGTTAAAATAGCTTTTGAATAATATAGAATTTTTATTTATATATGTTTTATGTTTCACAGGAAAATTTAGATGTATTAGGCTTGGAAGTGGATAACCTAACCAGAAAACTAAGGCTTATGGAGTCCAGAGAATGACACAGACCAATGTTTTAGATAAGCAAGTCTGCGACATACGTATATGAGCCACAAAACTATAAAAATTGTTTTTAGTATTAGCTAAAATTAGAACAATTCAAGCAGTCATTTGTAAAACTACATACATAGTTCAAATTAAACAAAAAACATTCCATTTTGTAAGGTAGTTTTATATACTTTCCAAAATATGCATTTGAACAAACAAAGTTATGCAAAGAAAATAAATAAGATAATATATTTATGAATAACAAAAATATAAAAAAAAACTATAAAATTGGCAAAATTTGAGCATTTTTACTATGAATACTTTAGATGACCAATTCGCTGATCCATAATGCATATACTTTACAGGGTCTCCAAATCTTATAAAAATAACACCATTTAAGTTTGGAGAAATAAGCAAAAAAAACGTTTCGATTTTATTTTGATAATTTCGAGTGGCAGCACCGTCAGCATTGAATGCGAGTGCGTTCAAGCATTTCAATAACGAAACAGCTGTTCGACATCACCGTGCATGTATTTTAATTCATAATCACAACTTCCAATTATTGCTGCTAAATTGTCAATATATAATTTATTAATATAAATTAACACAAAGCAATGAGTGTAGTTAAATATATAGGACGTACAACTGATTTTCGTGGCAAGAGTCTTTGGGAGATTTTAGGCAATCTGCGTGACTATGGAGTTGGCCGGCTTATAATACGTAACAAATTCCAACGATATGAAGAGCCTTGCTATATGCGCATACTTAATGTGGAGGTTACACCACATGATGTGAGTAAAATTTTAAACACTTTTAATTAAAGACTTTCTACTAAAGGCATTACTATTTGTTTTATAGCCTGCTAAGGACCCTATTCGTAAAGTGGCAGTAACCGTAGAAAAGACGTGGAGAGGTGTAGTTAATCCAAAGCCAGTCACTATATACAGGACTAGCTACAAGCCGGACTATGAGTTAATCCCTAAAGAAGAAGAATCAAAATATACGAACAATACCAAAAAAGTGTCCGAGCAGATATTAGCAACTACTATTGAGTTTCCTCCTTTGCTGCGCGAGTTTATTCGGCAGGAGACTGGTGTGAAAGAGCCAATAATGAAAGTCCATCATAAGGTTAACCACAATAAACTAACACGTTTGGCTAAAGAGGGAGAAAAACCAACTATTGAATGTACAATGGGGCTAGGTACTCCAGCCAGTCCAAAGCTATATGAAGGCGTTTTATAAGTGCTATTTCTTTGTCCTGCTTAACCGAAATATATTAAGTTGTTAAAAAATACTTGAAATTTAATTAAAGTATTTTAATTCAATTGTATGTTTATTTAAATATGCCGATGCATGAAGTAACTAATACAGATGCAAGTAGTTCAGAAAAATCGTTAAGATGAAAAATTAAAATTTTTATCTAACATGATCAAACAATAATTAACACATTGACGGACAGTAGGAACAAGTAAAGTTCGAAAATTGACACTATGCCGCAGTGTCTGTAAACGACCGTTTCGTTTTAGACGGCTATCGCCGTCATGCCACATAGTGAACTTCGCTTTGACGGCTATAGACGCAGGTGTCCGTCAACGCGTTAATACATATATAAGTATGTATCTGATGTAAAAGCTTTAAAATATCTCTATTCACTTATTGTTTTCTTAGTTTCGCGCTAAATTTATTACTCTTTTGAGGACAGCTTCTTTTTGAACCACGACCTGGTCCCTGTCCTATTTTATTAGTAGTTGCTGAATTTTTCTGAACCTGCCTTTCAGGAGAATTTTGATAGTTAAAAGACTCATCATCCTCATCGTTGTCATCATCAAAATTATCTTCGAAGTTACATTGGTTTTGATTAAGAGATCCATTGCTGGCTGATCCTCCAGCTTCAGCTTCTTGCAAGGCTATACTTTCTTTCTCCCGTTGTTTAGCTTCTTCTGGTGACATTCCTTGCTCTATGCGCTCTTTAATCCTTTTCTTTTGACCAGCTGTCCAATATACATAGTTACATTCGCTTGCAGTCTTCGTGTTACGCACGAATTTTTCTTCTTCTGCTTCAGGAATAAGTATGTAATCGGGTAAGTAGCTGGTACTTTGGATATTACAAGGTCTAGGGAAAATTACTCCCCGCCATACTCTTTCCACAGTAACGGGGATTCTTATTTTGTTTACATTTTTTGGATTGTCGGGATGTTTTATCTGTTCATGGTTAAAAAGTTAGCAAACTCATCGTTTATTAAAATCAACTTACTGATTTTGATGCCATATCTACAGTTAGTATACGCATATAACTAGGATGTTCTTCATCCTGCCGAAAGGAGCCACGAACAATTAGCCTGCCAACGCCATAGTTTGGCAAATTCTCCAGCAGTTGCCAAAGTGGTTGTCCACGATATTGTGGTTTTGGGTGACCCTTTCGTTTATTCTTTTTTCCCATGTGCACCAACTTTTATGGACACTTTTAAACCAAACAATTGTTTTGTGTATCAAAAACTTGTATGAAATAGAGTACTTGATTGCTTCGAATTTTATTTTTGTATCCACCTTGACGAAAAAATATCGATACATCGATATACATTTTTCAATGTAACAATATTTTTTAGCGATATTTATTGTTTCGATATATCGAGGTATCGATATAATATTATAAGTATTGAAAAGGTATAAAAACGGTATTTTTATGATCAAAAAATTCCAAATCCTTTTTTATACTATGTTCAGACCGACACTTAATCACACGATTTCAGCTGTTGAATGGATTATCCCACTAATCTTAAAAATTTATCAAGATTTCGCCATACAAAAATGACAGTTCCAAATCATTTCATTGAAATGATTTCAAACTGATCCACGCTAAATCTCTCCGTGCGACTCTGATTGGCAACACTGGAAATCTGTTACATTATCACAGCTGATGTAGACACTACAAAGGAAAAAAATGTAAACAAACCATTTTTTTTAAACAATGAATCTAATTTTACCTGAAAATCGACTTAACAAACGAAAAAATGCATCCATTATTTCTATTATATGAAAAATATAAAAAGAAGACGGCTTTTATTTCAAAATACTATGTGACAATCTTTTCTTTTGGTAAATATTAAGCGATGTGACTTCATGAATGACAATAACAGCTGTTCTTTGATCTTTCTAACGGCAGTGAGTTACTGCTTGTTCTTGCTAACATGCTTATATGTTAAAGGTAATAAACTGATAACCAAAATAATAACACTAACAGATATTCGGGTAACAAACACTTCTTGTAACACATAGGTAAGCTATGCGCTAACAAAATAATTTGTTACCCGTAACTTACTGTGAAGAGATTTGCTAACAAATGTATGTATTCTGTTAGAAGAAGGCAGCATGCAATATTTGCCATTGGTTAGAGCGAGATAACCATTGAACATCAAATAGCTATGTGTTACTTTTTTCCCACTCTCTGAACAAAAGTAACAAATATTTTAAGGAATGCAAAAGTGAACAATAACAATTCGCTTACACGTTTGCTAACAGCTACCTGCCTTGCAGGGTGACTAATTAGTAGTGAATATTTCAGGGCAACCCGTACCGAGTGACCAATTTGTAGTAGATTTTTGGTTATGTGTTAGTGAAAAATGAAGGATTGGTTACTTGTAGGTTTATAAAATGATACAGGTTAAATGTACAATATATAAATATATTATAGGTTTTTCAAAAAGAGCCTTACAAGTTTTTCAAATAAAACAAAAACGGTTTGGGATTTATTCTTGTGAAAGTACACTCGACGGTTTTCAAGCATAAATCGGCTGATACTGCTGAAATTTCATGTTCGGTATTCGTACAAAGTTTATCAATCGTCGTTGTCTTGGTGGCAGAGACCATAGACTGGACGGAAATAATCTAACGACGTCAAATCGCACAAATGTCGGCCAATTGACTGGACCATTTCGTGAGATGACACGTTCATCAAACTTGGTTTTCAATTTGTTTCGTTTGTGTTATTCGCTGTGTGACTTGTGGCGCCGTCCTGTTGAAACCATATATGGTCCAAGTCCATATCATCCAATTCGGGCTAAAAATACTTGGTTATCTTTGAGCGGTAGCGATTACCATTCATAGTAACGTGCCGGTCTTGATCGGAAGAAGTACGGACCAATGACGCCGTCGGCCATATTTTTCTTATTGACGAAGCCATTAAGCTAGAAATGACCCTAATCGCTTGAAAAGGACGTGGCAGAGACTGATTTGGGTTTTCCTAAATTGGTGCGCTAGCGGCAGCAATATTCTTGAGACTACGGACACTTCTTTGTCTCATGGGAACATTTTGTACAATGCCTGTACATTAAAATTTTTCCACTAGACGCTTAATTGTTGATCTGACAGGACGATTATAAATTGGACGTAGCGCTCTTAAAGTTGAGGGCACAGACTCCGAATTTCCAAAGTCAATTTTAATAATTTCTACTCGTTGTTTGAGTTTTTGAAAAACCTTTACATTATATAAGTAAAGTACCAATCAAGATATCGGAATAAAACTTTGCACAAATATTGTCTTAGGGGTGTGGCACCTCACTGTTTTGAAATGATCACCAAAGGTATCGGTCAATATGGGAATGGAACTTTTCTAATTAATATTTGCCTTACTTTAAGTGTATACAATTGAGACGATACTTCCTCTATCTTCAATATACCTAATAAAAGTATTTTCAGAGTTCCGGTTGGCCTTATACTGTACTCGTATTTAGCATATCGGTAAATAACAAATAAATGTAACGAAATTTGAATTTCCCGGTTCTAAACATCACCAATATTTATAAGTCGATGAAACACCAGCATATTTTGGACTGTTTAAGGTTATACTGCTAAAGACTAGCGTCGGTGATGCCAGTAAACTCCAAAAGTTGAATCTCACGTATCGACAAAATGCCTTAAAGCCGTTAGAAATCTGCTTAGGTGACTTATTAAATTTAGGTTAGTTTACTTGAAGCGGAACTCTTTTTGTCGCAAGTGGAAATGTCAAAACGGAAGTGTTGAGATCGAACTTCTACGAAGAACTTCAACAATCATTGGTGTGTGTGCACCAATCCTTAAAATAAAAACTGGAACTTGGTATATTCATTTAATTTATTTTGGTTTTTCAAGGTCCCATACACTTTCCTGGTGTACTATAAAAAACATACGTACATCATTTTACATACCATCATTACGGTCTATGCTCGCCGTGCGCCTCATATTGTATTTCTTGACCGTGTGCGGTGGTTTCAATGTCATACGACGAGTCATCACCTTCGGCACTAGGCGGATCGTGATTGGTGCTCTCGTGCAAACCGATGGTGGCGTGCGCAGCCGCCTTCGATGCATTCACCTGCGCTTCGGCGGCAGACGATGCGGCTTTCAATGTCGCTTCTTTGGTAGCCTCGTAGTCGATGCGCGCCTGCTTCAGCTGCTCCTCCACCTGCTCCACACGCGATTTTGCCTGACCGACCATTGACGATTGTGAAGCCAACTGATTGGCCACCTCACTTGATGCTTGCTCGGCCTGTTCGGCCAGCGATTTCGCATTATTCACCGCCGCTATCAGCACAGAAACATGATGATTGGCAGATTGTGCGGTTTGCTGTGCCAACTGCGCCGCGATCTTAGCAGATTTCAATTGTTCTAACTCGCGCGACAATGAGCGCTGCGATTCCGCTGCCTGTTGCTCCAACTCCTGCAAAATCACTTTTTTACCAGCCAGCGCAGCCTGCGCGGTGGCAGCCGCTTGCGAGGCAGCCTGTGCCAGCGTGTTTTTCGCTATGAAAGCAGCCTGTTTGGCGGCGGCGTGTTGATTGGCCACCGCAGTGTACGCCTGATTGGCGGAGCCTTGCGCGATGGAACGCAGGCCACTGCCAATGCTGTAGCCGGACTTACCGCCCAAACTCTTACTGCCACCGCCGCCTCCACCATGTGTATGCACACTCGGCAGCGACGGCTTGTACTCGTAATAAGGACCACTGGGCGCCTCATGTGACGGGCCTGACGGCAGTTCATGTGGATGTAGTGAGTTGCTATTATCGTAAAATCCATGTGCTGGCGCATGTGGCGGTCCAACTGGTTGCTTGTAGATGTAGCCGCTGCGTTTATTGAGACGTCCAATTGCGGTGGAACAACTGAGCGCTGCGCAAAGAAACACCAAACCAGAATCAGAGTCAGAGCGTTTGCAAATATTTGAATACCTACCCAACAGTAGTAGCGGCACGGCGAGTGCGTTTGTTAGGTTACACTTGATCATGTTTGCTGCAAATTCAGTAATGAGCATTTGAATATCCTGCACATTGATTTTATACACAGCAAATGGCTTATAAACACCTGCAAAAACAATGCGCACACACACATAATCAAACGCATGAGGAATTTCTGTGGCACGTTTCGGTGGGAGGTCGGGCAGCGCCGGCGGCGGCGTGCAGCCACTTGTAACGGCCACAAAATGCGGTATGAACGCAATTTTGTCCAACGGCGGCTACTTTGTTTGTTGCCAAGTTTATTAGTTGGCCGCTTGCTTGCCTTGGTGTAAAGCAATGCGGCACTGTCCAAGCAAATATGTGCCGGTGTGCGTGTGTGTGCTCATTACTTTGTATCTACTCTTATGTTACTTTTCACAAAGGTACTTAGTGGACGCGTTCATTCTTTTTACCTGTAAATTTTGGTTTTACTACACTCGTTTCGCTTAGTTTCGACCACACATTGTGGCATAAAGCGCTTTTGAGGAAGTGAAATTTCCAACTGGTATTTATCACGCTTGCCGCTGCTTAGGTATTACGAGCATATGGGCTCAGGTGTGGTTTTGTTGTGTTGCGATTAAAAATAGTAAAAGAAATTTAATGAGCTGTTGCATATGGTCAGTTAATAAAAGCGCAATATAAAATATTGAGAAAAGCCATCAAAAGCGGCAAATTTCGCAAGCCCGCTTTTCCAACGCCAATAAAATCATAAACAGATGCAACCAGGCACCATCTGCTTTGGCAGCCGTAAATACTAGGTTATATAATCTTTCATTAAATTCACAAATTATTATTTTTTAATTCCTGTTCCGCTGTGCGGAGACCCAGTTCTACTAGAAAAGTCAAACTTCTTAAACGAAATCTCACATAACCCTGAAACACTTTTACACTTTTATTTTTATGCTATACAGGGTTTGTCCGGAAAGTAATAGAGCTGAAGATGTCGCTGATGAAAACCGGAAGAATGAGCAAATCCAAAGTGAAAACGATGCTCGTTGTCTTTTTTGACATCGTCCAACATGAATTTGTTCCTCTTGGACAAACCATTAAAGCCAAGTTTTACGTGGATGTCCTCAAGAGACTCCAACGAAGGATCAATCGGGTCCTCCAGATCCTTCGCTCTGGATCATATCTGGATAATACGGTAAATGCGGAAGCAATTGGCTAGAAATCTTCGAGAAACTTTTCGCGGCATACCCGAATTTAGCAACATGCATTCGACATTTAACCATTACTGTTTACATTATTTTGTATTCGGTTCATTCGAGTGAATTAAACCATGTTATATAAGTGGCGGTTTGAGATTCTCGTTTTCGGGTGCTATTCATATACCCATAACTCGTATAAAACAAGTAAACGAGTATTATCATATACTTCCTGATTTCTTAGGAACCATTAGTGCCTAAAAATGTTAACCAATTTCATCCATTTTTGGCGCCATTTATACTAAGCTTAAGAAGTCAGGTGCACTAAAGTACCTACCGCGACCTAAGGTCTGTTGTGCCCTTTCCTAAGTCACAACTACTCACATAGTCCCTGGATATTGATAAATTCCAATATACTGCTAGGTAATATTGTGGCGATGTGATCTCTATTTGGAAACATGGGTACTCCTTAATCCCTACGGATCAACTCCTTTATGGTACAGGGACCAACTGCAATGAAAGGTTTTACAATGTTAGTGGATGTTGAGCAACGGGCGAGCTCATCAGCCAGTTCATTTCAGGTTATACCTTTGTGACCGAGCACCCAGATAAGGTGCATTTGGTTACGATCTGATAGACTGTTTAGCCGTTCTATACATTCCTACACCAGTAGCGATTTGATCTCGTACGCAGATATGGCTCTAAGTGGCGCTTGACTGTCAAGCTGAGTATAACCAGGGATAATCTCTGGTTATACTAAAGTACCTAACAATGTTCGAAATGCCTGGAGCGTATACGAGGTTTGACAATTAAGAAATGAGACTGATTTTATTGCCGCGTTTTGTGGTAAATCTGTGATATGTGTACCTTCGCTCTAGCTTGTTTAGTTCGCCTGCTGCGTCGCGATGAATTTTGACCGTTGCAGAAGACTGTTTGGAACAAGTGGAAAACGATCCCACGCTGCTTGATCGAGTTATTACAGGCGATGAGAGCTGGTTTTTCCAATACGACCCGGAAACCGAACGCCGAAGCTCACAATGGTTGTCTCCGCGTGCCTCCCGCCCG
The DNA here is from genome assembly GCA_027475135.1 of Bactrocera correcta. Classification (NCBI taxonomy): domain Eukaryota; kingdom Metazoa; phylum Arthropoda; class Insecta; order Diptera; family Tephritidae; genus Bactrocera; species Bactrocera correcta. The sequence goes on along the minus strand of CM050327.1, from coordinate 2,180,944 downwards.
AAAAAAAGCTCGCTTGAGCAAGTCGAAGGTGAAAACGATGATTATTGCCTTTTTTGATAGCGTGGAATCGCCCACAAAGAATTTGTTCCACCGGGGAAAACTGTGAATCAAGTCTACTATTGCCAAGTACTCGAAAGATTGCGAAAACGAGTCAACAATGTGCGCCCAGACATTGCTCGTAACTGGATCCTTCATCACGACAACGCGCCGTGCCACACCGCCCTCAGCGTGTCCCAGTATTTTGTGACTTTTTTTGTTTCCTAAAACAAAATCGGTGGTCAAAGGAACCCGTTTCGAGTCGATTACGGACATCCAGGCGGCCGTGACGAGGGTACTCGCGGACATCCCAGTCGAAGCGTTCCAGAAATGTTACGAAGCATGGAAAACGCGTTGGAATCGCTGTATAGCGTCTTAAGGTGGCTACTTTGAAGGGGATGGCAGAGTTGTAGAATAATTTTCAAATATATGTATGTTTTTTATGGAATCAGTCTCATTACTTAATTGTCATACCTCGTAAAGATAACTAAAAGCACAAGAATCAATAAATTTGATATATCGAGGCTATAGGATGGTGGATTATAATAATAATAACATGATAACGTTTCAGTTAATTTAATACAATTTTCTCAGAGTGACAGTATCTTTTCCTTGTTTCATGGACATGTCTAAATTTTTAATCAGGTTGTCTATAGATAAGCCCTAAGGCTCAGAGGATTTCGTATAATCAGCGTCAATTAGTAAATTTTTATAATAACTACGCCTAAGATATGAGTGAGCATGAAAGTGAATTCTGTATTCATTTCGAAAACCGCAATTTAAGGTAGTATTTTAATATTGAATTGTTCTACCCTGAACATTTTTACAAATACGTACAAAGGTTTTATTATATATTTCTGTTGAAATTAATTACTTTGGTTCAAAAGTAATATTCGGTCGATATAATCGCCCAGCATAGTCGGTAATTCAAGCGACCATGGATCTACTATTTCGCAAAGCGTTTACCCTAGCGAATAATAGCACAGTGCGCACAGATGACGCTATTGCTGCTACGGAGTAGAGTAGCGAAGAAGACTCTAATGAGTCCATCCATCCATCGGCGCATAAAAATTGTGGCTGTGTCTATCCACTTTACGGAAGATTTTATGTAAGCAACTTGGTTTGTGGGCTTACAAAATCTAACTTGTGCAAGAGTTGAAGCCGAATGACGATCTAGCTTGATGGCTAACGATCCCTACTTTAGCTAGAAAATTTTGTGCAGCGATGGAACTCACTGATGCTAATCCACAAGCCACTGTTAAATCCTCACAAATCACGTGGTATGCTGAATTGGCAGAGGAGGCCATATTTCTTCAATAATGTTACAGACAATGGGGAACGCCATAGAGCAATTAGCACAGACTTTTTCGTGCTATAATTGAATATTGTTGATTTAGACGATGCTTGTCTCCAATCAATTCATTAAAGGAATGTTCCGGGGTTGCATCGTTGACTCCAAGTTCGTACGAATTAGCACAGCTACACAATTATTTGTGGTGCTATGGGAAGTCGTTTGTCTTTGCGGATTAGACCAAGACGATTTACGCATTGGAAGAGAGTATTCGGCCTTTATCGTGTATTACGTCTTATCAGCTGCAAAAAGTGGTCGAAAATTAGTCCCCTTTTTCCCTTTTATACTGTGCCCAAAAAGGTGACATTATATGTATTTATTTTGAAAATTCTTTATTTACTCTTTCAAATCAATTTCATCCCTTCAAAGTAATCCCCTTCCGATGCAATGCACTTATGCCAACGGATTTTCCAACTTCGAAACACGGGGTTTTTTTTTGGGGCCCGGTTTTGGGGGAATCTCCTCTATCGTATAAAAACGGTTTTCCCGGAGCGGTCTTTTGGCTTGGTAAACAGCCAGAGTCGCAGGGCGCAGATGAGGTGAATACGGTTTTTGGGGAAGTTTTTTTTGGCAAAATTTATCACGAATTACGAGGGCAGTTGGGATGGTGCATTATCGGGTGTAAAAACCAAGAATTGTCTTTCCACAATTCCGGCCTTTTTAGGGGGATAGCGTTACGCAAACGACGCATAACATTCAAAAATAATTCCTTGTTGACTGTTTGACCGGTTGGAAGGAATTCATAAGACAACACTACGACAATCGAAGAAAACAGTCAAAATGATCTTGATTTTTGAGCGACTTTGGCGGATTTTTTTGGTCTCGGCTCTCTTTTGAAAACCTCGATTGATGGGTTGTTTGGGGGTCATAAGCATAGATCCAAGTCTCATCGCCAGTTATAATGCATTTCATGACACCCTGGTAGTCGGAAAGCATCGTTTCATACACTTCAACGCGACCCCTTTTTTTCCCAAAAAAATTCAATGTTTTCGGTACCAGTCGAGATTTGACGCGCTTGAGGCCCAAAACATCCTTCAAAATGGTATTGGCTGAGCCTTTCGATATCCCAACTTCACATGCTCCATCCATTGAGTGCAATTTTCTATGACTCGTTCGAGCATTTGGACTGGTCACTGGCGAATGAATGGTGATGTTTTGCTCCAAGTCCTGAATTGAAGCGGAATTGCCCACATAGATTTAGACTTTATATAACCTCCCAAAAAAAGTTCTAACGGTGTGATATCACACAATATTAGTGGCCAATGGACTTGCCCAAAACGTTGAATTACCAGCTCCCCAAAAGGGGTTGTCTCAATCTATACAAGGTTCGATGCGGTGTGTGGTAAATGGCTCCGTTTTGTTGAAACCAAATGTCGCTGAGATCGCGAGCTTCAATTTCAGGCATAAAATAGTCGGTTACGGTCTCACTAGCATCATTTTGAAGAAATATGCATTGTTGATTCCACCGGCCCACAAACACACCAAACCGTTGTTTTTTCTGGATAAAATAACAGTTCATGAATTTCTTCAAGTTGCTCTTCGTCCCAAATTCGGTAATTTAGCTTCTAAACAATTCAATCAGAAATGAGCCTCATCGCTGAACAAAATTTGGCTCGAAAACGTTGGATCTTCTTGGAACTTTTCAAGAGCCTATACATCAGTCCGAGTTGCTGCAAATGGCGCTGAATCGATTCTACGGTCTTCTTGCACATTTCCCACCTACGGCTGCTTATTTTCTCCATACGTGCGGGTGGAATATTATTCAATGATAAATTATGGGTCCAAGATGGGTCATTGCGAAGGGTATGCTCAGTGGGCCGATAGGCGAAATGGGATGACAACACGCTTTCTTCTCATATGGAAAACTTTCAAATTCCATATGACTCTTATTTTCCCAAATATTAAAACCGAAATCGGAAAAAAGAAACCCGGGATAATGTTGACCATAAGTGAAGCGAAACACGTTCTTTACAGAATGTGAATTTTCATAATAAAGTTGAACGATCTGTAAACGTTTTTGGGGGTTTTTGATGAAATGCCAAACAATACTGAACAAATGTAACATGATAACTTGACACGTGATCTGTCAAAGAAAGGCTATTGAAAAAAGTACCTCTACTTAGATCACCCGTTATTTTTTAAGGGGGGGGTTTCAAAATTTTAAACCCCAATTTCTCCATAACTCAAGAATCACAGTTCAATATCAATTTATTATAAATATTTTATTTTATTAATGTTTTATAAAAGTTGTGACATTCGTGTGTCGTACAAGTAGTTAAATATAATAATTTAAAAAGTGTTGAAAAGTGGTCGCAGCAACCGCATTTCGCGCAAAGCGCAGACAAATAATTTAACAAATGTAGAAGAAGGCAATAAATATTTACACATAATAAGGAAAACAAAAACAATAACTGACAAAAACAAACAGTCGCACTGAAGAGCACTTAAATACTTATGTGCCTACACTTACAACACTAACAAAAATAAATAATATCATTATCATATACTCATACACGTCGTATTACTCAAAAATAATGGCTTATCGAAAGTGAAAGTGGAACACATCTCGGTCTTGCGACTGACAGCTGTGATAGGCTGTTGTGGTTGGCCGCACAGGCGTCGCCGCCACTGTTGCCACTACTCATTTATAGTATTGCGTAATTTGGCGAATCCAGTCCAAGTAGTGCGAAACGCGCACATACACACCGGGCACATTGGCTTGACCGCAACCGATGCCCCAGGATACAACACCAACCACATTCCAGATGCCGTTGCGTTCGCATACCAATGGGCCGCCACCGTCACCTTTGCATGCATCCTTGCCCTCTTCGCCGCCAGCGCAAACGAAACCGGGATTAAGTTTGTAACTGTAGCCGAGACGAGTTTGACGCAATTGCGATTCGCATTGGTGATGAGATAAGATTGGAACATCGACCTCCTTCAGGATATTCTGGTATTTGCCGTGATCGCCGAAAGCATCTTTGCCCCAACCAGTGGTCCAGCAACGTGAGCCGGTGAAGTCGGAAAATTTGTCAGGCAAACAGGCTGGACTGATGTGTGGGTTCTTGGTGAAGTCAACGGGATGATCCAGTTTCAGTAGGGCCAAATCATTGTCCAAAGTACCAGCGTAGTATTCGGGATGAATATGTACTGAGACCACATCACGTTCGATGTATGGGAAGAATTCGACATCGTGGTTAACATCCCATTCACCTAGACGAGCGCGCAAATCGAAACCGTTTTGCCTATAGTTTTCAGAAAGAAAACAGGTTAAATAAATGTTAGGCCTTTGGAATATTTAGAAAAGCTTACGATTTAATGCAATGAGCCGCAGTGATTACGTGTTGTGCATCGATCAATGTGCCGCCGCAAGCGTAAATCGATTCCTTGGGGTCCTTCTTTAAGATGGCCACGTGCCATGGATATTCGCCGAACTCACTGTCGCCATCGATGTATGATGGGTTCTTGATACGGCCAGTGATGCCAGCAGCGTTGCGTGTGCCACAGCGACCAAGTTGTTGTTGTGGTGCTGGACGTAATGGACGACGGCAGCAGACTTCGTTGACGCGGCAAGTCTTCTCAACTGGACGATTGCCGTAATAAGCGCGCTAGTGGTAAAGAAAACTAGTTAATAAACATATACTTATAACGTAAAACACACTTAAATATATCAACTTTATCAATATGACCCTGTCTCTAACACTTCCGTTTTCGGATATCCGCTTTTACCTGTTCTGCCTTTACCGTACGCGCCAATACACTTTCTCTACGTTCCGCAGTTTCCTCATGTTCAACCACATCGCGACGTCGCCGATCGCGTGGAAATGTCACATAGTCGCTACCTTCAGCCGCACCAGGCGCTTGTGTGGGTATTGGTCGTAAGCTTTGCTCATAACGCAGGCTTTTACCTCTGCGATTGTCCGATGTATTCAAATGTTGCTGCTTACTGCTGTGCTCAACTGGCCCTCTAAATGCCACACTGAGATTGGAACTACGTTCTTCGTATTCGTTGTAATGGCCACCGGCGAAAATCTCACCACCGTGGCCGCTAGACCCATAGCCGATTGAGTAACTAGGTTGCGACGAGGCGCCGCCATAATAATTAGCGCCATGACCGCTTGCACCAAATCCGCTGGGAATCGGTCCGCCAAAATGAACGGAACCGTGGTTGCTAATGCCGGGACCACTTGGAATTGAAGCGCCAAAATGAGCGGAGCCATGACCACTAGCGCCGAAACCGCTTGGAATTGAACCACCAAAATGCGCGCCACTGGTAGTTGGATAGGATGTATGTCCAGCAACAGCAGAAGGACCAGGATAGAAGTTCGCTGAAGAGGTTGTGCCAAATGATGTATGCTGTGTTGCGAAATGTTGCTGTTGGTGGAGGAACCCGGTATTAATTATAGTGCTTGCCGGCGCGGTTACTGTGCTGTGATGCTCATAAATCGGTTTGCTTGGTATCACATCGAGAATAGTGGCACTGGGCAGTGAGCCGTCATATATAGGGCCAGGCGCAGTAACAGCATGCGGATGTGAGTGATGATCATGCTCAAAGTTACTATAATGATCGTGATGATGATAATGTGTGTTGTGAATGTATTCAGGCTTTGACTTGAATAATTCACTGACTTTTTGAAAAATGTTCGCATTTGGTGTGACATGAAGATTAACTAGTGGCTTTACGACTTTATCTCCGAACTCGGTTTTCTGGACCTGTACAGAGACCAATGGATTTACATTTAGAAGACCTAAATTCAAGCCATTCGGTCCGATCGAACCGAAGTGCGGATTCGGTGCTGGATAAAAGTCGCCTTGTGGATTTGCGGGATAACCACCACCACCGGTGGGGTATGGCAATCCAAATGATACACCATATGTGGGAAGAATTTTACGCTTTATGAGCTCGATGGCTGCCAGATCGGGTATGCCAGTGCGCTATACATGGTACATGTTTTGGGGAGGGATAAGTGAAAAATAGGAAATGAGTAAAATGGTAAGAGGTTTAGAGTGGATGGCGCGTGTGTGAGGTTTTTGTTTTGGCATGCTTAGTACGCGTGCGACTTGAAACCGAATGGAATGAATGTTTTGGCAGTGCAGTTAGAGATGTAGAGTTTTTAGTGTGATTAGTTACATTGAGAGCGCGTCAAGTAATGTTGAAACCACAAGATTTCACTTTATTCATTTTAAAAAGTCTCCAAGTATCCACTTTGTTTGCGCCCAATTTGAACAATATATTTGTAAGTCGGCTGTTTGGGTTGCTGAGGACGTGTATCGCGCAACGCGTAACGTGGTTCATGAGTGTGCTTGTGGAACGTAGTAAAGTGATGCGACTTTAACCTGTGCTGCCAATTAGTTTGTTATACATTTTTGTTTATTTTTGCGGTTGTTTAGAGACTAAATTAATCGGGTTACAATTATCAAAACAACATAAAGGTATTAGTAAAATAGGATTCTCTGTTACACTTACCCCTTCAGCATCTAGCGGTAGATCGGCTGTACCATCGTCGGACTGCTTATCGTCGGCTGTCGCCTGACGTTTGCTGCGTTTACTCTCCTCATCTTTCTGTTCTTTCTTTTCTTCCTTTTTCTCTTCGGTTGCGCTAACGGTCGCATTTGTTGCCGTTTCATCACCAAGAGCTTCAATGTCTTTACCCAAATTACGTGGATCGATGGCCAAAATCAAATCTTCTTTGCGTCCAATACGATCGGCAGCAGGGCATTGATTAAATGGCACACACTGGCAATCAACGATTTGTTGACGTGACGTATCATATCCACCTTGGTATTGACCTCCCAAATTGTTGCCGATGCCGTTATAACCGGCCGAAGTACCAATGCCGCCAAAGTTTTGTAACTCTTTCTTATAATAGTCGGGGTTCTGACTGTGGTAGCTGCCGCTGGCCGGGGTTTTTTCCGAAATTGCTCGACTGGCCGAAATTGTTTGATTGTTCAAATCCGCTCTGTCCGAAACCACTAGCGCCAGCGTTTTGTTCGTAAATACCACCTTGACCACCAGATATACCAGTTGGTTCGTATACGCCTTGTGCGCCAGCATTACCAAAGCTACCTAAACCTCCTGTAGGTTTGTAAAGGCCAGTGTTGGGTTTCTCGTAGTTGCCGAAACTGTTAGCTGCCGCCTGTGAGAGCAAACCACCTTGTGAAGCACCGTTATAACCGGCATTAAATGCATTTGATTCGGTGAAGCCAACTTGTGTTTGTGGTGTGAAGGAAGCCGATGATTGCGCAAGAGCCGAAAAGTCGGTATTGATCGATTGGCCAGCACCAATTGGTATGGGTACTGTAGGCACCTTAGCACTAGCATCACCGCCCTCGACATGGTGGAAATGGTGGTGCACATGCTGCTGCAAGCCACCGGCAGGCGCTGACACTGGTATGGCGTTCAAGTTACCAACAACTACTTTCGAAGACGAAGCTGAAGAGGCGGAAGATGATTGATGGGCATAGAAATTTGTTTGTGAGGAACCGGATGCCTGGATTTTCTCACCGATAGGATTTTCAAAGGCATATGGTGGTGGTGGTGCGTCGGAGTTGCCACTGTACACTGGACCTGGTGGTTTACTGCCATAAATAATAGCGCCGGGTGGAGGTTTGTTAAAGGTATTTGGACCTGTGGTGCCAATTGCGGATGGTGGTGGGTTTTCCAAATATGGACCATTGTATACAGGACCGCCAGGACCCGACGGACGGAAAGGTGGTTTGTAAGCGCCTTCATAACCTACCTTACGTGGTGGTCCAAAGGAGTTCAAAGATGATGGTGGTGGCGGTGGCGGGCGACTATTGAAATGACCGGGTGGTGGCATAGGTCTGGCTGGTCCATATGGACCGCCACCAAATGATGATGGTGGTGGACCTTGTGCGTATATGGTTGAGTAGTAGGACGCTTCTCTTCAACATCACAGCTCATTAAACCCAGTCCGCAAAGCTTATCCGTATAAGATTGCGTGCTTGCAAATCGTCACCTTGTTGCAGCGCTTGATCGATATTACCATCGGCATACACTTGATCGTAATCGCCTAAAATACGTCCTTCGCGTCGCGAATTGATAATTTGATCGATAATGGCATTGATATCGGTATTCGTGTCGTTGCTGTAGATCGCTTCATGCACACCATAATTACGACCCTGCACCTCTACAGGCTGCACGGCGGCGGCATCTGATTTCTCAGTTCCGAGAGCGTCTCTAAACATTGATCCTTCGTGGGTTCCCAGCCGCCACTCCAAACTGATTCCTCAGCATTACTGAGAGCAGAGCCGGCCAGAAGTATGGCGGCCATTACAGCCAAATGATGTGTTAATCTCATAGTGCAGGCGTCTGTGCTGTAAAGTGGGAAAAATAATAAATAAACGCGTGATTAGTGATTGCGGCAAACGGCAATGAGGTAACAACTCAAATGTTTCACAAGTTCAATGATTTTTACTACTCTTTTGCTGCTCACGCGTTTTACCGTGCGCGTAGTGTGTTAATTAACCTAAATATTAATGATGGCGCTAGACAATTTGTGGTCATTGTGCCACTTTGCAGCCACCGTTGTTGCAGTTGTTGCCGCGCTTTCGTAAAGATCAACAATAAATATTGTAAAAGCATTGCGGCAATTGCCAGCAACCGGTTTGCTGACTCTCTGCCATTGCGTCGGAGAGCTAAAGCGCTCAGAGCGGCAAAGCGCTGGCAGTGAGTCACGCTTGAACTAGCAGTTGCGAGTGCGCGTTGTGAACGAAGCAAAGCGCGAAAGACTTTTACTTTCGTTTTAAGGTCGTTAGCTTGAAACGAAAAAAGAAACATAACAACAACAGCAGCAAGAAATTAACAATCGCGCGAGCAGCTAACTGGTGTGATGTTGCAAGTCGCAAAAGTGGAGTGCGGATGTACTCCAGGTGCGAAGGCGCTGCTATGCAGTTCGTGTGTATTATATTTACTTTTAGCTTAACCTCGACGCGGAGGAAGTGTAAACCGCTCGGACTGATGTAAGCGCTTAGGCTTGGCGCGCGGGAAGTCATTTGCATAATAAGAAAAGAAAACATGAGCTTTTTTGCACAACACAGTACCGACAAACAATGAGGGTTACGTGTGATTTGTGGATTAACTCCTTAAATGCAGCACAGTGCGAACCAAATCAGCGTCAAATCAAATCAGCGATTGCGCGCGTGCCCGTCAAGCGGTGGAAATGGCATAGGGGAGAAGTCTGACTTTTTACTTGGCCTTGTTGCTTTGGTTGCTTTTGTGTAAGACCTTTTCTTGTGTCTTACTTGAATGCGTCGGAGACCTGGATGACTTATGTTGCTTGACAATTTTCGGTTGTTGTTTTTTTGGCGTTGTTATGCAATGGGCAAATGTCCAAGTGTGTGTTGTGTATGTTGTGCATTGCCTGAGTGTGGGGGTTCAAGGCATCAAGCAGCTGGCGGTTTCACTTCTATTTTTTGGCTTTTTGCTATGATTGTGTGTGGGTTTAAGTTTTAATTATGTCTTCTGGAGCGAAAAACGTTACGGATGCTTACAAAGACGGCTTGCATATTAGCTGCGTGCTGCAAGTGTGTGTGTGTAAAGCTGAATTTTAAGCATCGTTTTAATAGTTCATTGTCTGTTTGCTTTTATTTTATTCTTTTTGCTTCAATTTTTCTTTTGTTTTTCACTTTATTATGCAATCGCATCCGTTTCATATACCATATATTAATATGTATATGCTGCCATATAACGGCTTATTTTGCGAAAACAAATTATGGAAATATTGCAACGGGCGCTGGATCCGGTGAGTGGCCCGTTACGGTTTGAAAATTTCGCTCTTGCAGTTGTGTTTTACAGGCCGAGTTGCATTTTATTGTACGAGCAGTGTACAGTTAGGGTTTTTGAATTTCAAAATTTCGCAAAATATTCATTTTTAAGTCAAAAAGAAAATTTTAGAAAAAAAAAAAATAAAAAATTATCGAAAAAATTGAAATTTTGACTCATTAATATTTTGTTTTTTAAAAATTTTAAAAAATTTAAAATTATTAAAAAAAAAAAAATTTTTTTTTTTTAAAAAAAAATTATTATTAAAAAAAATTAAAAAAAAAAAAAAAAAAAAAAAAAAAAATACTAGTTTTCTATTGAAACACCTTGTAACCCTTCGACAAATGAGCTGTTTCTAGAAGAGAAAAATTTTCAGGCACGTATCTCAAAAACTGAGGGACAAAAACGCTATTGTATATTTAAGGCAGAAAACTGCATGGCTAAATCGCGCCAACCAACGTTTTTTTCTGGGTGTTACAGTCGGTACAGCTCGGTATACTGCCTTGCAATTTTTACAATGGATAAAAATATCGAACAGAGAATTTGTCCAAAATTTTGTATTTCTAACTAAATTTCGTGTCCGAAAAAGTGGCGAATGTTGGAAAAGGCTTATGGTATTTTAGTTTTGTAAAAACAAAGCCCTTCGGGGTGGTTTTTCAAGCCCCAAAGGGGAAGGGGTTGGAAAAAATTTTTTTTGGGAAGGGATTTTCCCTCGTCCGACCTAGGCCTTTCTCAGGCAGCTTGGGAAAACCCAAAGGTTGACTTTTGGGGTAGTGATAGATATCATTCCTGTTCTTCAAATCACCGGAACCTGACGGTTTATTTCCGATTCAAATATAACAGTCTCAGACCTACATAAAAATCTGGTTAGAAACCGGTCTTAAAGGAGCACTGCAATTAATTTATATACCCTCGTTATGAAGGAAAGTCAAGATGATATCAGCTGACATACAAGTCCAAAGAATTTCAGAGCAATTAGTATTTCCCTATTTTTCTAAAAAGAGAAAGACTAAAAAAAATCCCATAAAAAAAAAATTTAATTCAGAAAAACTGATAATTTTAGAGTGTGATAATTCCTAAAGAAAAATCACAGAAATACATAGCACTGAGCACAGGTGCAACAGTGATAGAAAAATCTCTGGATGAAAAAGCATGTACTGTCATAGTCCTCATAGACATAGAATACGCTTTTAATAATTTCCAGCTTAAGGCCATTCAGAGCGCGTATTAAGTTTTAGGCAACTGTGAAGCTGTTAGAGAGATGCCTCGTTCTGGACGTCCTTCGACCTCTTCAAACTAATGAAAATACTAAAAAAAGGTGAAGAATATGGTGATTGAAAATCGTCAGGCAAGTGTTAGAGAGATGACAACAGAGTTTAAAATCTTCGCGAGTCCGTTCAAATGATTTTAGTGGAAAGTAAATATTATGTTCTTGCTCCACTGATTCCGATAGAGCTGAATTTTTTCAAAAAGAGTACCGTACACAGTTTCCTTTAGATAAGCATGATTGTGCGAATTCGAATCCTACATTCATGAAGGACTTTATAACTTCCGATGAGACAGGCAAGCAAGTCAACATTCACCGGAATGGCACCCGTTTTCAGTCAATTGAAGAGATAAAACATATTCTTTTAAGGAGCTAAGTTCATCTCAAAAAGTGCTTTTGAAAAGTGTTTCGAGGGCTGGAAAAATCGTTGGCATATTTGGAAAAAATTATTTTTCTAAGTTGGTTGTACTGGCCTTTGAAATTTTGTTTTTTCAAAGATTTCATTTTTACTTGCAACCATACTGAAGGGAAACCCCTTTTTAAGCCAATTTAAAACAGATTTCTTAAATTTTTAATTTTTAAAACAAAAATGAAAACCCAAATGCTTTACAAAATCGTTGGTAAGTAATATTGGCAGCTAAAAGTTTGTGAAAAAAACATGCCTTTTTCGGGCGCCATTCAGAGTTGAAATTTGCATTAAAATTATGTATTTCCTAATCACTTGGACAAATAAAACCTTTTAAGTCTATTTATGTCAAATTATGACAACTGTGTCCATAAATTTCATAATTCCACTTTGGCTGTCAACAAATAAGAAAAATATGCAAAAAATTTTTAAAATAGTTTTCGCAACTCATTCATTGTTCAGTTCATTAAACCTACACTAAAGAGCGTGTGGTTGTTGGCAGTTTGCATTTCCTTAGTTGGTCTTTCGTTTAGTGCTCTCCTCGATAGTGATCATAATGCATAATACAAATTTATGCCATTAATTTCGCTTTTTACACGCGCGCTGCGAATTTGCAGCCAGTCGCCATGCAACAAATGCGCGTCATTTCGAATTCAATGGCAACTACAAATTTCTTGCAACTTCGCTTGACTTTTAACGATAATTTTTTTAATATTTCATATATTTTTATAAATGCTGGAAATTGAGATTATTTGAACACTATTTTTTATATTAAATAAAATATTTATTTAAATTTTTATTCAAGCGGTTGATTGCAGCCTTTTAATACAATTTTTTTTACCTTTGCTAACCTTTTACCTTCACTGTTGACACAATTAACGCTTTTTGGTTGTTTACACATTTCTAATTTCGTAAAGTTTTTCTTTTTGATTTTTTGATTTTTTCAACTTTTAATTTTTGCTTTTTGCCAAACTCACCTTTTTGCTTGTTTCGCCTGAATTTGTTTACGAAATAAAAATAAATATCACTTAACACTCGTAAATGCCGAATTTGTCCACAATACTGTTGTTTGTATCCTTATGTAATAATGCACAAAATGAAAAGGGTAATCCTTGGCTCCTTTTCTGTTGATCGCGCTATGCGCTTTGCTGATGTTGGCTGCTTGACTGACTTTGTTTTGGACCTCACACAACATTTTATACCACTACCGCCCGTTGTCGGCTGGCAGAGCGCAGTTGCGGCAAGCTAAGCCGGCAAGCTCAGTGAGTAAAACTGCGAAGCGACAAAGTATTTCCAAAAAAACCAACAACTTAACGGCGTTTAAACGAATAGACGGCCAAAGCAAAGCCAGTAAGAAAGACAATAGTTTAGTTTCTGCACATTTCAGTTAAAGCCCTTAACAATTGCTCGTTGTTGTCTCTCAAAACATTTTTGGTTTTTTTATGGAGGCATGCACTCCCTAGAGAGTGACGTCACCAGGAGCCTCCAAGTGTACTCGTATACGGCGAGTTTGTGCCGAGGCCTTTGCTTAGCAAGTTTTGGTAGTTTGCCTGTATGATTTCTGCGAATACTTAAAGGTCGCTAGTTATTTGCCGATCGTGTTCATGCATAATATGAGTTTCGGGTTTTTCGAATATCTATGGTTAATGTTTGATGATTTTTTTTAATTATAATAAGACATTTGATAAAGTTACATTTCTTAGATTAAAATAGTTGACTTCTGAGCTTACAATTAATATTTAATTTAGAATAAAATAATATATATTTGCGAATCCGTTAGGATGAGGAGTCCTTTAAGACGGAGGAATTCCGTTAGACTCTGTGGTCTCATTATCGATACCTTTTTCCGACCAGGGGCCCAAATGTTTTAAAAAGTTGTCTTCCCCAAAGGGGAACAAGTCACAAGTGATGCCCGATCTGTCAGATTCAATTTGACATCTTGTATTCGTTTAAAAAAATTTAAAGTAGTATATACATATAATATATTTGGAATATAGAACATTTTTAAAAGATTGTGCTTTTTATATTCAACTTTAAGCTCCTATTATTTGCTCCAGAAATAAATTGAAGAAGTGGACAAAAGGGTCGCCCTTTTTGAACCCCCCCCTTTTTTATCTGGACATCAGTCACTAGATCCCTCGAATCTACAAGCCCGGGCTGAAACCTTCTGTTAGTCGCCAATCTTTTTTTCGGGAAAAAATTTTTTGGAGGCAATTTTTACCCCCTTTTTTTTAAAAGGGTTTTTTTGGGCCAAACTTGGGGGGGAAGCTCTTCCCTAACCCCCCCCCTTTTTTTTTCCGAAAACCAATGGTTTCGGTTGCAGCTGTACGTAAGGAGCTTGAATGCCTCCCCAGTTTTCGTTCCGAGTTGTTGACATTGCCTCAGAGAGCAGGAGTGCAAGTCGACAAAAAATCGTTCGGGTGTCCTTTGATTGCACTTCACGCCGCGAAACCCTTCTTGTGATTTGGGTCTGTTTGATGGCTTTTCGATTCGGAGACAGCTTTGATGAAATTTTCCCATGCTGGAATCTAGTACTACAGATAACTAATTTCGGGGCCCCCCATTTGGGGACTCGACTGTTTATTTCCGGCTCAATTTCTGCAGTCTCAGACTATAAAAAGTCTGGTTAGTAACCGTTTTAAAGTAGCCTGAATAGAACTATATTTCCTCGTTATGAAGGAAAGTTAAGGGAAAAAAATCAAATTAAAAATTTTAGACATAGTCCCCTCATTGCGTTGGAAAAAAAAAATCTACATAATATGAACTGTCAATTTTGGAGGTGCGATTCGAAAGGAAAATCACAGAAATAGGATAAGCACAGGTGTACAGAGATTGAAAAATCTTGGAGGTAAAAAAATACACTTAAAGGGCCCTTTATAGACATATTTTAAAATTAATAACATCCAGCCTAATGCCATTCTGAGCGCGCATAAAGTGTTGGGTTTCTGTGAACCTGTCAGGAAATTTTCAAAGAGGGACAATAATTTTAAGGCTGAGAGCTTCAATGATGGTTAGATCCGTTCAACCTTTAGAAGGCGTATTATTTTCACATCTCTGAATTTTAACAATGAATAAAATGTTTGATCTAGAAAAGAAGGCACTACATGTCGAAGGGCAAGCTACTTGGGACTAATTTGAAATAAGAATCTTTCATGGAAACAAATCTTAGATGTTAGGTTAAAGAAAGAAGTTACAATACTTTAAAGACCTAAAAGGATGGTAGCAGCTGTAAGGGTGCCCGCAGAGTGGCCGCTTAAAGCCGAACCGAGCGGAAATTCCCGTGTTGCGTAAATGGGAAAATACGCTCAGCTCGGCTTTAAGCGTCCACTCTGCGGGCACCCTAAGGCGAATGACTTACGGTATTTGGTATGATGACCAATAACACTGGTAAACATAAATCCACTTATTTTTTGTGACATGAACAGCACAAAGTGTTTATTATGGTGGAACCTTTCTCCATGTTCTTCATTTACGGCCCCTAAATTTTCGGGGAAAAATGCAGATGGGGGTCCAGAAAGTTAATTTTAAGGGACATGTTGCAACCCATTTATTTGTAGACAGTAATTAGTTCAGTCATAAGATCTTTGTAATTGTCAGCTTTCACAAAGCTTTTAAAGGCACTCCAGGTTCGTATTCCAGTTTCATTGAGCATTTCCTTAAACCTTTCATCTTTCATTAGTTCTCTTATTTGCGCACCCACAAATATGCCCTCCATAATTCTTTCTTCACTGACTTTTGGAAGCTTATGTTTCAGATACAAGAACCCTCTTCACTTTCTGTCCATTGTATTAACAAAATTCTTAATTACATCCATTTTAGTATGCCAAGGTGATAGTAATAACTTTTTGGGATCAACTAGAGGTTCACTGGTAACTTTTTGTTGTCCCGGAGTGAGTGCCTGGTGTACTGGCCATTGCTCGGAGTAGTCATGTGAATTTGCTGAATAGCCACAAGTTATACGAAGGCAAATCAGGCATATGCGGTGGTTGCGGCACGATATTAGTTGAAAATGTGGCGAAATGATCTCGAATAACAAATTCAGTATGAGATGGTACATTATCGCATTTCTTTGTTCAATAAATTCAGACATAGCAAAAATCGAAGAATTCACTTTCAGAGCCTCACAAAACGACGCGTAACTCAAATACTAATGAATATTTTGACGTGAAATTTAGAATAGATGACACTTACAGTACTACCAACTTACAGAAAAAAAATTACCGATTCGAAAAACACGCGAAGTATAAATTAATTCACTTTTCAATTTGATCACAGTAGTATTGTAAAATCTAAAGCCGCAGGTTACAGAATATCTATCTAAATTCTATTTTCATAGTTGACTTCAGGGTATCAAACTGCATTAGAAACAACTAAGAATTTGCATGTCATAAATTATGGGTCTACCAGTGTAATGAAAGTGAACTATGTGCAGAAAGTATACAAAGAGCAGCTAGTATTTACATCAGTGAGTTCCCAGGACAACGGCAAGTCAAGCACTGAACGTAATTTTACACTTACTCTCTGTCGAAGTTTTCTTGGCGATAAAATATAGCATGGGGTGGTTCAGAGAGGAGACAATATAGTAAGGCCATTTTAGTCCCTGTGGTTTCATCCTGGCTCACCTTAAGACCTAAGTGCATCGTCAGACAGCCACTGTACTTACCTACCAAAAATTGTTTTCAGGTGAATTGCAACAATTGGACGTGGACGCAGGACTACCCAGAAAGTTATATAGGAAGCAGAAATGTGGTGTATTTTGATGTAAAGATGTTAATAGTTACTCAAATCATGTTTTAGGATTTCACAAAATATACTTAATCCAGCGCATAGTTTAATTAGGGAAAATTGAGAAATTATAAATCAATCTATAAGCCAAAAAAAAAAAAAAAAAATGGTTATGCGTATGCCGTTAATGTTAAACGGATTGTATTTTATGAATGTTGCCAACTTTTTTTTTTAAATATTTTCCTCCACATTTTCCGATTCTGTGGAAATAATTATCATGCTCTTTTTCGCATTATAATTTCTAGCGTGTGGCTTTCACAGTGTGAACAACGAAGTTATAATTGTAGAAAATGACCGTGGAAGCAATTTTTCGAAAGTTAAAATCTACTTCTGAAATTTACTTTGCGGGCTTATTATGGCAAAAATTCCATTAATTTTTCGAAATTTTTTTCAGTTTGGTCAGTTTGGCAGAAAGCCGATAGTATATATGTACATATATACTTGCTATATCCGACTTCGTCGCCTTCTTGCCTTTTGCAACTACAAGTTTGAGCGACAAAAGTCTTCATGAGTGAATGCAGTCTAATGAACTATGGATACCTCTACAAATTGCTAAACCAAATGACGATCCAAATTTTATGGAAGACTTTTATTGTGAGAAATTCAAGCAGAGTTTTTGACTGCTTTCTAAGATCACACTACAGCTTTTCTTGGCTTTTTAGAGCATTTTGTTTAACTTTTAATTTTGAACCCGACTTATTCCCACTTTATGTACGACTACAACTAACTAAATGATCCAAAACACCAGTATAACAACTGTATCTCCTAATTTAAACATAACAAAGAAGGGAATGCCCTGCTATCTCGGGTTAAAATCATGCAAGTTCACACCGTACTGAATTATATAATATTCGTACACAAGCTGATTAAGACTTTATGTCATATTTATGTTAAAAGTATAACTAATTACTACATAATTTATGTGGAAATGTTATGTTTTTGTATTTGCAACCAAATTCTCTGTAAGTGGAGCTTGGTGCTTTTGCGCTTGCGCGGTTGTCATCCTCACACAGACTCAAACAACAAACAGTTTAAAACAAGCAATAAAACAATTTTGTTGTAAAAAATCAGCAGTAAATATATATGTATATACAATTCACAAGTTTTAGCTGCAACATATTTAACTTTGTTTGTTGTTTTTAGCCATCAAAATGCCCGTATGTGTTCACAATTAACACAGTTGGCGACGGAGTGCGTTTTTGAAGGGAAAAGAGAATGTAGAGAAAGATGAAAACATAATAAAGCAAGTAATATCTACTAGAGTTCATGAGCGAAAATGTGATTGCAAGTAGTCACGGTGTGAAGATGTGCGAACAATGAAAGGAAATGCGGCTACAAAAATAATTTATGAGATTTCAACAGCGACGAATTGATGCAATCAACAAAACAGCGAAATGGCCAAAATAAAAACGAAATTTGGAGCATTTAAAACAAATTTAAGGCTATAAGATTCAGCTGGTATATTGTCATTTGTAAGAGTTACTCGAGGCTTAGTTAAATGGTATAAAATATGAAAAAAAGTTTTACTTAAATTTTTTGAAAAATTGCTTTACAGTTTAGTCTCTTCACAGTGATTTTATATATTATGGAGGTGTTGATCTTTAGTTGAACTACCGGATGGCTATTAAATTAAATGTCAATTTATTTTTTACAGCTATGGAGTATAATAACATCTTCAGTATCTATTTTGCTGGCTGTGGGTACTCTTTTAATCAGAGTGTCGGAGTCAACACTACTTATACAACGATTTTCTTGAAACACTTTTCATTTGGCCTTCAGCTCCTTCAGCGAACTTGGTTTTATCGCTTCGATCGGTTGAAAACGGATTCCACGTAGTGGTAATTTCAATCTGGGGAACAAGAAAAAATCACACAAAGCCAAACCTTGTGAATACGGTGGTTGATTGATGGCATTCATTACCCTTTTGGATTCAAAATTCGGTCACAATCTGGGCTCGAAGCGATGGTTCATTATCATCGTGTAAAAACCTTGAGTTGTTCTTCCGCCTTACGGCCAAATAGAATAGGCCATCTGGCACTAGTGAACAAATTCATGATGCACCAAACTACGAATATCGAAAAAGCATTGAGCATCACCTTGCTTTTTGAGCGGCTTCGGTGTGATTTTTTGGTTTCGGCTCACTGTTTTCTCTCCATCCCGATGATTGTTGATTTGTATGCATGTAAAACTCATAAACCCTTGTCTAATCAGCAGTTATAATCCTCTCCATTAATGTGGAATCGGAATTCGCACGATTAAGAATTTCCAAGGAGACCTGTTTATGGTACTCTTTTTGAAAAAATTCAGCTTTATCGGGACGAGTCGAGAAAGAACGCGTTTAGTATCCAAAACATCCCTCAAACCATTCGAAGGCACTCGCCTCTTCAACGATCTCTCGACCGTATTTGTAGGCATTGTACCACTTGTTGGCCTGTGTTTTTAATACAACTGAATCACCGTTAGCCTTTTTCAACATTCGCAACGACTCCGCACGAAATTTGGTTAGAAATACTATTATATTATGCTTCCAGCCCAAAATCTACTCCAAACACTGATACGTCGTGGATGCACTTGTTTTTCGACAATCACACGCGTGTTTTTTGAACCCTCAAAGCGGTGAAAATGTGCTTGATTGCCTGGGTATATTTTGCTCGAAAAATCAGCATCTGTTATTGAAAAAACACCCTCATTCATACACATTGACCGATATTTGCGGTAAAAAGTCAACTACAGACACTTGAGTTCAAATATTCGGTATCTGGAAGTTGAACAGTTATGAGCCGACTTTTTAAATTTTAAGGCTTCAGATGGCATACCGTAAAATAATATTTGAGTAAAGTATTATTGCGATATATTCATTGGTGCTTTATTTGTATACTGGAAAGTAAAAGAATCAGATGGAATTTAAAGTTGTGTTATATGGGAAGTAGACATTCTTGCACCACAATTTCGCTCATAGGAATGTCACGTTTTGTATCGAACTTGATTGAAATTGGTCGAGTAGGTCCTGAGATATAACACTTCCCTTAAAGGTGGGTGATGCCACGCCTGTCGTCGAATTTGGACATAGGCTCTGAAAAAGCCTTTTTATGCCATATCGAGATTTGTGGGATATCGACGCTGGTCGTCTACAACGTCTTCCTTTGTGAGTCTTTATATAATTTGTTAAAGCATGTGTAACACAAATGTCAAAAATATGATGGTAAGTTTGACAGCTATTTTTCTACGAAATTCAATATTACTGAAAAATACCCTATGAAAGCAAAGAGATTTGCATCAAATCTATCTAAATCTGGCAAATTAAACAACTCAAAACAACTCTTATAAAATCTTCTTTTTCATTTTATTCAAATTTAAAACGACAGCTGTTCACTATACTTACATATATGGGTTATAATGATTGGCAAATATTTCCAAAAGCAGGAACAAAATATTACGATGTTTTAGGTACCCATATGCAGTCATCATTTAAACATTACATAATCATCACGACATGGAAGAAAACCAAAACAAATGACTTACAATAAAAATAAAAAAAAATACATCATAAGAAATAGGTCAACACACTGAGAGTGTAAAAGATGAATGATTCGATTTTTCCAAATTAATTTTCAACGAAAAAACGGACAAAAAAATAAAAAAAATAGAATTGAGAAAAAAGAGAAAAAAAAACAAACGACAAAACAAAAGAGACAAAAAAAAAAGAAAGACAAAAAAGTAAAACGATGTAAAAGAGGCCAACTCGAGCGGGCTATAATTAGCAATGCCAATCGTTTGACGTCATGAAGGTACAAAAAATGTAAATTGGGCATAAAATCATGACTCACGATTAATGGCTGCAATACTGTTTTGCAATCGCTGTTGCGGACTTATAGTCGGACTAAGTGGAAGTACGTTGCGCATAAAGTGCGAAGTTGAGCAGAAAAACATGTGAAATAGTCGAGTTCATGAATGAAATCAAAGTAAATGCTTTTCAAAATTTGCTAACTTACAAACACACCGAAACACTTTGACTTAAAATCACAGGATGTTAACTCTTGAAATCAGCTAATCATCAGCTGTTGTTTAACATTATGTTAAGCATATACGAGGGTGGCGTCAGAAGTACCGAAACTGAAATGGAAAAAACGAAAAAAAAAATCGAAAAATATATTTTGAGCAAGAAACCTCTAAAGCGATATCAGTTTTTGATAAAAACAAATTTTACTGAAAAGCTTTCGGATAACACAGAAATAACATTTTTTGAGAGAGACTTATTCTTCGACGCAATCTTTAGCTAGTAGAATGTTGAATTGGTGATACCGATTCGATAATATAAAGCTTCAAAGTCTTCTTGATCTCCTCATTTGAGTACAATTTTTTTCTTTGTCCGGAAAGTATAGGACTGAGTCGATTTAAAAAAATTTATAGGACCAATCGTTACAATTCTTTAAAAGCTTTCAAGCTTGCGTCGATGCAGATTTTCAAGTCTTGAGGGCGTCACGAAAGACATAGCCTTGAAAGCCGAGGTGCATGCGAGGAGACGCCGGCGTGTGCCACTCGAAAGATTGCCTCTTTGTCTCGGGATCATACTCAATGATCCATGACTCGTTACCTGTGGATATATTATTCAAAAATTGGGAGTCACTTTCACACATGCCCAAATTTTCTTGGCACACTTCCACCCGCCGAAATTTCTGGTCGTCAGTGAGCACTTTTGGGACCATCTTCGAACACACCTTGCGCCTGTTCAAGTGCTCCGTCACAATGTCATGAACCACAGATTTTGATAAATTTGACATCTGGGCAATTAAGCGAATACTTAGTGGACGCGCTGTGTTCAAAACGCCCTCTAGTCGTCGGTTCTATTAATTTTCGGACAAACCCTCTTGCACCAAGCTAACTGATCATCAGATTCGATTGGATGCCTGGTCATAGTGGAAACACTGGAACCTTTACCGCGCTCCGATGTGACCAAGTAGGATCAACCTTGGCATCTTGCTTTCTAGCGCTTAATCAATGGCCTTCGCGTGCCCTTAGCAGACGCTGGCTGACCCAGCTGCTGTATAACTTCGAACGAAATTATTTTGGCCTAGGCCTACTTAACCACTTGCCCTTAGCGAAGTTGATATTTAGCACAGTTCATCTTGACTTCGGTAAGGCTAAAAATCTTTTCGGATGTTGGTTGTCAAAGTTGTATTAAAGATGAGGTGGAAATATTCGGACATTTTTTCTTCCATTCTCCAGCCGTTGCAAAACTGTGGTTGAAACATCTTGACAGTATTACCTTTAGTGAACCATAGGACATAGCCGAACTCTTATTATCATCTCGGCAGTATTACCTTTGTTGAAGGCATAGTCGAAGCTCTTATTAGCAGTGTCAACAAATTTTTGAGAGGCTCAAACTGCTTTGCCAATATGTAAAGATCGTTTAAGCTATCACTGTGATGTTTTAGATGCCACAACGGTTCCGCATAAAAAAACTGAACAAGTGAGTCTTAGGATTGATATCTTACTCTTTTATAAATGACTAGTTCATAGCGTAATTCCTTCAATTTATCAGTAGTATCGTTAGTTGAATGAGTAATGGTGTTCAAAAAAGTAATGACAGCTAAGATTTGTTTGTTTATGGTACGATCTCTCGGTTACGCCCATCTAAAATAATCTCTATTAGAATTATTACATTCAACGAACAGTTAAAAATTAAGTCAGTTCGAGTACCTTCTGGGCTGCCCTCGTATGAGTACATGATATAATATTTGTTTGCATGCATAATATTAGCTCAACAGCTGAGTCGGTGGGAAAATTCAACATATACCCCAATGACGGCTCTGATTTAAGTACGCCGGTCGTAGACACTTTTCGGAATAACCGAAGCATTCGATATTGGCGCTAAATAGTGGAATTAATAAAACATACACCAGGTGTATAATGTTGGTATGGGTATGAAACTGGTAAAGGCTCAATACTAAAACCAAAATCATTTGCTTCTGCTAACATTTTCGCTGGTTTGTACGGCTGCGCGTGCCACAAATATTAATTTAAACCCTAACAACAACAACAAGAGCTTATTCTGTCAGCATTTATTGAATATTTTGCGTTCAACTCATTCGCGTGTTTGCTCACTTCGTGTTTCGTTTTTGTTTTGTTTGCTCAATTCATTTGTGGTGTTCGCTTTGTTGGGTATGGTCAGGGCGACCTTCAGCGCTTGGACGCTTCAACGACTCTTTCGGTTTTTTCACAACAAATTTTGTCAATTTGAAGTTAATCATCTCATGAGCGCAATAACAACAATAAAGCATACTTATTTGTTATTTATTTCCAACACTTTATTATGCGCTGCGGTTTGACTCCAATTTTCTGAACAAACGCACAGGTTAAATGTTAGTAGCAGACGCACAAAAGAGCTTATTATCTGTTTGATTTCTCTTAAAGCGTTTGAGCCGAGTTGACCATCGGGTTTTCTCCTCGCCGGCATTTCGAATTCAGTTTCATTGAACTTTTCTTGAAATTTGAAGAATAATTGATGCAAAGTGATTCATAGAATTATAGCAACAGATTTGTATGCGTTTGGGAAAATCATACATAGAAGTAGAGTGCGTCTGAGTTAGATTGATAATAGGTTATGTAGGAGGCTAATAGAAATTCAAGCCAATTCGTGGGCTTCATAAAAATATGGCAACCGAGATTGGCCAACTTTAGTCTGGCGAAAGCTGGATAGTGGAGGAGAAAGTGTCCGGAAGTTTCTACTTCATCTTCTTCATTGCAATTTTGACAAGTTGGATTCTTTAAAATCCTTAGTCTCATTGCATGAGTGCCAATGGGACAGTATCTACTTTGGGCACCAATCACTGCGGCGATGTGAGCCTTGCTAAGGGCTCTCAGTTCATTAGACTTTAGATGTTCAACTCTGGACAAGAAGGATTTCGTATTCCCACAAAGGCCGGTTGTTGACCAAGGCTTGCTGAGTTCACGCGAAGCCCATAGATCCAACACTCGAAAGCACGAAGATAGAGGAACCCTAGTTCATTCCCATTCTGATGGAACTTGGGTACGGGCAAGCTTATTGGCTTTAGAATTTTCGAAGATTCTGCTGTGGTCAGACCTATACGAGTTTAATATCGAAATAGCTTGAAGTTACTGTTAGTGACTTTATGTACTTCTAGAATAGCTTTATGCTTACTGTTAGTTTGATCAGACTTAAGCTTTTTCGCTACGGCGTGTTTTTTCCGGAAACCTTAGTTATTGCCAGGAAATTTGGATTCATCATAACTCTACAGAGGTTCATCTACTGGTGCTTTCCGCTTCGCACCATAGCCCTGCTTTCGCTACTTTATCATCCGCCTTTCCTGGTAATGACCGTCCGCTCAAATCTTCGCCTATCTATTTTCCATGAGGTTAATTCCAACTTACTTCCTCCCACGTTAATATTTGTGGTATTTTTTTCTCTATGCTATAAAAGTCCCCGGCACATCCCGGAAAGGTTGTCACCTTCATGGCAAGATTGTCTTCATAACGATGCCCGGGACCTTATAAGGATGTGCGCTTAGAGTCAATTAGTGCGAAGTGGGAACCGTCTAAACTTGCATCGACCATACCAACTTAATGATGACGGAAGCAGAGCTTACACTGAGGTTTATCAGGGTTTTAACGGAACGGATTGTAGCTTCTAAAGATGGCAGAATTTTATGCCTAGATTTTAACCAAACTAAAAAGTCATCCCAAGAATAATTCCTGTCGGTCAGAGTTCCTACGGCCGGTAAGATTTCTACAAGACCGCAAGTAATTTAGCATTACCCAGAATGCTCTGCGCTGAGGCGAACTTTCTTTACATGACACTGAATATTTATTTCGGTTGATGTTTTACCATTCGGTCAAAGAATATTAGGTATGAAATACGAAGCTTTTGTAGTAACACCCATTTTGCTTTGGACTTATGGTTCTTAAATACTTTTATATTTTAAAAAATATTTACATTTAAACAGATACCGTTAGAGCTCCTTGCTCGACTGTTATTTTATTTGAATGAGTATTGTTGAAAAACTCATTATATTGCCACACTTTTCAGCAAATCTCTCTCTTACTAGTATTTCCATTCCAGGCTCATTCCTACCACTTTAATTTAATGCAAATTGCTGAGCCTATCTCTGAGCTGTATATCAACCATTGTCGAGGTATGTTGTTTACTGTTAATTGTATGGGAAATATTCAATATTTTATGTTTTGAAAATATGAAATGCATTTCTTGTAATAAACAACATATGCATGTATTTAGTTAAGTATCAGAAATCATTTGCATGCATGTCACATCCCAAATCCAGCAGTATGGATGACCTTCACTCCAATAAAGTGGATATGTAAACAGCCAACAACTAGACACACAACTGGTAAATAGCGCCACGCCAAGTGGGTTACCTGCGGTACATGCGTCAAGCATTAAAATGCAAAGCACACTGCAAGCTCGGGTGCACAACCGAAAATAATTCAATTTTTCGATCAATCAAAGTGAAATGAGTCATTGGTAAAAACATAGTGATACGAGCTTACATATACATATATATGTTTGCTTAGTTTACCGTTTACGATCGCATGCGTTTGAATTTACGGCTTACTATTCGTGTTAGTAACAATGGTCGTAGCTGTCGAATCGATTTTTCTGGTTGATTTTTATAGCTTTTGAAACTAGGAACTTCCTCGAGTATATGTTTGTCAAGATAGTGACACTTCTATACATATGTAACAGCCTTGTTCATACCTGGTCAGTTGTTTATTTTTCAGACCTAAAGCCACACTGATAAGATCCAATAAGTTTGTTGACAGTGGGCCTTAATCTTTAACACAATACGCTCGATATAACCTTATATGAGATGTCGAACAGGCTTTTGTGGATTGTGCAGAGCACACTTAAACTCCAACCATCAGGTATGCTTTTGTTATTCTACAAAGAAGCTGATGAATGCCCCTTATCAGTTCTTCGCCGCCATTTTTGAATAGCTCGGCCGGCATTCCATCGGCCCCGCTGGATTGTTGTTCTACAGACGGGTAATTGCTATTCGAACTTCTTCATGGACGTGCATTGGAACGTCTGCTCTATCGTCCTCGATTGGGGAATCGGGTTCACCATTTTCTGGTGTAATTCTTTCACTGCTATTCAGCAGGCTGGAGAAGTGTTTTCTCCATAAATTTAGTATGCTTTGGGTATCAGTCACTAGATCACCTATGGGGGTTCTACAAGAGTATGCTCTGGTCTAGAAACCTTCCGCCAGTCGCCGCAATTTTTCGTAGAACTTTCGAACATTATCCCTCTCGGCAAGTTTGTCAAATTCTTCGTATTCATGTATTTCGGCCTCTCTCTTTATTGTCTGCAAATGCGTCTCGCTTCCCTCTTTAAATCTCGGTATCTATCCCAACTCATAAAAACTATTATGAATGGATAAATCTTAAGCCCGTTACATATTTCCTTAGGCTTAATGCCAATAATGCAGTGGAGTTTCGTTCTCATTCTACTGATATTCGTGATTAAGGTGCCTTTCCTTTCTAACTTATCAGCTTCAAGAAGTTACTCGATATTAACTTAATTCAAGCCTAGTTTAACCGCAGTTATTCTTTTATAAACATTGGGGTGAGCAAAAAAAAATATTTTTTTTTCGCTTAATACTCTGAAAAATAGCTTCTCAGAGACCTCTAAGAAAATCTCTCCAGGTATGACCTCTTAATTGTAAAAGGAAGGTCCCCCACCTTAAAGTTGTATATATTTTTTTATTTTTGTCAGACAGAAAAAATCTCGCTTCGCATTTCGGTAAAAAAGAAGCCAATATATAGGTATAATGTAGCGAGTTTTCACTGTGCAGCGTCACGCATGCGCAGTTGTACATAAATTCGCATATGATTTAACGCTTTGCTGATACGAATTTGCATTAGTGCATGGTACTGAGCGGTGGAATAAGTTTTTGGCGAGACAAACCGTCAATGGATTTGTATATATTTTTATAAACGAGTGAAAAAGCGTGTGGCTTTCGGCATTTTGTATATTTTCATAAATATGTGTGCGTGCATACACATTTAAATAAAATCAAGTGAATAGACAAGTGGCAAAAATCGCTCAAAATCGCTTCACTGACGCTGAGTCAATGCTTGGTTGTGATTGAATTTGCTGTTGTTGGGGAAATCCCCATGGTTGCAAAGCAAAAACGGCGAACGGCAAACGGCTGTCTCATTGCTGGTTTAATATTTCAGTTGGCCAAGAATGAGCCGAGGCATGAAACTTTTGTCTCAGGTAAACAAAGCTTCACAGCCGAATAATGCAGGCGAAGTGAACGAGCGATTAACACCGCTTGCGTTATTTCTTATTATTATACCATGGATATGATATTTTTGCCATGAAGTTTGTAACATTCAGAAAGAAACATAACATGTAACGGGGTCTTCAATAAGAGTGCCTAAAAACTTTTTTTTTTTATTTTAATAGAATAAAACGATTTGGGATATCAATGAAAATCTTAATTCCTCGGAAAGTATATGCCATTACGTATGGAACTCGATTTCTTTTGAATGGCAGCCACGGGCACGTTTGTAAAAGTCCAGACGCTGAACCCAATTTTCGACTGCTTTCTAGCATAAACCGGCCGATACTACAGCAATTTTACGTTCGTTATTCGTGCGAAGTTCATCAATCGTCGACGGCTTGTTGGTATAGACCACAGACTTGACGCAGTCTCACAGGAATTAGTCTCATGGCGTCAAATGGCACGACCGCGGCGGCCAATTGGCTGGGTCATTTCGTGAGATAATACGTTTAGTTTTTAATAAATCGATTATGACATTCAATGTGAGGCTTGTAATGCCGTCCTGTTGAAAACACATGTTGACAAAGACCATATTATCTAATTTGGGCCAAAAATATTCGGTTATCATTGAGCGGTAGCGATTACCATTCATATTAATGTGCCGGTCTTGATCATCACGGAAGAAGTACGGCCCAATGATACCGCCGGTCAATAAACCGCACCAAACCGTAATTTTCACGGGATGTAATGGTGACTTATTGAGTTCATACTTTGCTTATTGACGAAGCCATTCAGGCTCATCGCTGAAGATGATTTTTCGATGAAAATCCCGCTCATTTTCAAGTTGTTCCTCACAACAATTGACGAGTATACAACGACTCTGGTAGTCAAACGGCTTCAGTTCTTGCGTCAATTTGATCTTGTAAGAATGTAGGCCAAGATTTTTTCGCAAAATTCGCCACCACTGCGTTACACAGATGCTCAATGCTTGAGAACGACTGGCTAGCGGCAGCAATACTTTTTTGTCTCACTGGCACGGGAACATTTTGAACTGTGCTTGCGGATTCAAATTTTCCACTAGACGCTTAATTATTGAACTGACAGCACGATTATGACGACCATAAATTGGAGGCTACTGACTCCGAATATCGGTAGTAAATTTTAATAACTTCGATTCGTTGTTGGATCGTATATCATGGCGTCGTTTGCTGTTCCAATCGGTTTACTTTTGTAGCGTCCCCATTGAAAAACTCGTTGTATGGTATATATAAATGATCATAGTGACTAGCTGGGTCCATCTAATCATGTCGGTCTGTTTGTGTATACGCGAATACGTCCTTCAAATTTTCAGAAATTGATCTGAAATTTTACGCACGTTCTTTTTTCTCCAAGAACCTGCTCATTTGTCGAGATTCCCGATATCGGACAACTTTGGCATATAACTGACATACAAACTGAATGATTGGCATCTAACCCTTGTATTGAAAACTTTTTCATTTGACTAAATATCTTCACAAATTTCGAGCGAATTATTGTCCAAACAAACTTAACAATCGCCAGACCATTGTAGGATTAAAATCGATCAAAATCAAATACTTGTATGGAATCTCTTGTATTTGTTAAGGGTATCATAACTTCGATGCAACTGAAGTTTATGTTTTTTGTTGCTTGTTACTAGTTTTTAGCATCTGTTGTTGCAATTGTGTTGGTGTACATCTAACTCTGCGAGTGTTTGCTTGCTGATTTCGGGATTTTCCCCAATTTTGTGGCAATGCATGTTCGTTGCATTGGCGTTCGCATCGTTTCGCTTCCTGCTTAGTGCGGCATTTTATGCTTGTTTTATGCAATTTCTGGGTTTTTCGAGCAGTCATTGATGTTGCAACTTGTTATTTCAACTCTTGCAGCATTGGTTTGTTTACAATTAGCTGAATTCAGCAGCAAATTGCAAAATTTAGAAACATTAGTTTTATTGTAACCATTTATTGGCACAACGCCGTACAAATGGTGCGATCAAATAATAAATTTGTGTTAAGTTTTGAAATTATAATGATTTCCTTACAAGAAATCGAGTTTGAGCGCCGACAGCCACATTTGGGCATATTGATGGCATGCGATTTTGCTTGACAGGTCAAAAGTTATGGTCAATGTTACAGCATTTGCCCCAGTCGCTGCCTTTGAAACGTTCATTATGTGGGCGTTCGTTCGAAAATGCCAATTCTGTTAAGCAGTTAAATGTGGTAATTATAAAGTAAACATACGACGAAATAGCATTACGAATGTGTTAAAGCCACATGCAACCTTGATTTGTGACAGATTTCCGAAATGATTTGACCGTATTTACATGTCGCTGACATTATTCGCAAAGTCGGTTGCAGCAATATTTGAAATGAGCAGCAAAGCAAATGAAGCAACAAATCTGTGAGGTTAAACTGCTCTTCAAGCTGTGTTCCCATGACTTTCAATTAACACCGTGGGCGTTTCATCAATGTTCAGCATTTTAGAGTACACACAGAGATATTGGTCCCTATTATGTGTATTAATCGACATTTAATTTTCGCTGGCACTCAGCGTTTGGAAAATAAGGAAGATTAAAGTTCGAGCGGAAGCGAGTGTAAGATTCCCTGTTCCATCAAAAGAATATTTTATATAGAAACTGATGGGTAATTTGCTACAATTCAAATCAAAGTATCAAATTTCAATTTCATATGCAAGTCTGTTTCTTCTGTATTACCGTAGACACCGCTTACGCGTTTATAGCCGAGTTTACAACAGCACGCCAGTCGTTCTTTCTTTTCGCTGTTTGGCGCAAATTCGGGCAAGACGAAATATCATATCAAAGTCACTAGAGAGATAATGAGGGAAATTAAACTCCATGGGTAACAGAAAAGAAATATGTAAATAAATAAATATTTATGTACATACATACATGCAAATAAGCTCCCTCTTCATATATTCGCCTAACGGTTATTTGTAACACCTAAAACTAAACGAGATAGTTAAATTTCTGAGGATGACGAAATTTATTGAATCCAAGATGTCTGTCTGCCACCGAAAACTTGAGTAAAAATATTGAAAAATTTGATGAAATTTGATACAAGTGTTTTAAGGCATTCTGATGAGGTTGTTATTGCAGATGGCCAAATGTGGTTCATTGCAATTCCCCTAAAATCCCGTTCATCCAAATAAAAAGTGCTTTAATTATGGCACGAATAATGCACAATCTATAAACTTGTTATGCAGAATCTCAGAAAAGAGAGTTATCTGATATCTCACAAAGATTTTACATATTTCTATAATTTAGTGATAAAATCAAATTGGAGAGTAACCAATACAACGGTTAGGTTTAAAATTTCTTAAAGCGAGGTAATTGTCTGAACAAAAATATGAGAAACACTCAATTTACCTATAACGATAATATAGTAAATTCGCATGTGAACCGGTTCAAAGGTGGATAATAGACTGAGTCGATTAAAAAAAAATGTTAAAAAACTTTCAAAATAGACTCCTTTGCGTCGATGCAGCGCCACCAGCGCGATTTCCAACCATTGAAGGCATCACGAAAAGCACTCTCCGGAAAAGCCTTGAGGGCCGAGGTGCATGCTGCTTGGATTCCTTCTGTCGCCTCAAAATATTTGCCTTTTATCGTTCTTTTCAGGCACGGAAACAAAAAAATTCCGAGGGGGGCACATTTAGGCTGTAGAGCGGCTGCGGAAGCATTGGGAGGTCGGCCTTGGTTAAGTAGCTGTTCATTAGAAAGACGGTGTGAACCTGGGTGCTATCGTTGTGCTACTTGCAATCGGCTGCGATATCTTGTCGGACCCGATTGACCATCCGCTCGAGTCTTTTGAAGACTTCCACCTAAAAATTAGAGTTGACGGTTTGTACAGGAGGAACAAATTCATGGCGGACGATAGCTTTGATGTCAAAAAAGACAATGACCATCGTTTTCATTTTGGATTTGCTCATTTATCAGCGACCTCTTCTCGGCCCTCCAAATGGCCTAGTGCTACCGAAACACACCACTTCTTGCTAAAGTAACATCTGGGTAAGCCTGCTTGATCAAATCAAACGTCTCCGTCGCAGATTTACCGAGTTTCACAGAATTCTAACGAACGCTTCATTTTCGGCTTGCACCACTCACAGAAACAAGTCGCGCGAAAAAGTTTGTCCTGACTCCCCAGGTGCTCGGAGACATTGACCAGCCGCTCGTTCATTAGCTAGGAACGCCCTCTACATAATCTAGTGGGTGCGAAGCTCCGAAGTAGAGTCGCGGCGGAAGAAAATCAGAAAGAAAAATTTGCGACTGATATGCTAAGAGATCTGCCTGCGTTCATACCTCTGGTCCACAAAGCAGGACGTCTAGAATTTGGGTTTTGTTCGTCGAGAGAGGACTTTACTTCCCAATTGCGTACTCAGTCCAAAGTAGCATCTGTTGGCTACAGTTATTCTGCGTTGGATTTCCAGGCTGATGTTGTTGTTGGTGTTGGGCTCCAATATTTGTTTACTGGCAAGAAACAATTCGTCATACCCTCATTCACTACCAGACCAATTTGCTTCGCTTCTTTGTCTAACCTGGAGAAAGTCGAACCAACGGTTGAAAGTACCTTCTCTATTCAGCTCTGTATTTCGAATTATTTTCTTCAGCAATGAATTGCAGAAGTCACATGATAGGGAGTCGCCTTGTC
Source organism: Bactrocera correcta (assembly GCA_027475135.1). NCBI lineage: Eukaryota > Metazoa > Arthropoda > Insecta > Diptera > Tephritidae > Bactrocera > Bactrocera correcta. Next base: position 2,149,364 of record CM050327.1, on the reverse strand, counting down.
TGAAACCTCATTTGGTATCGAACGGCTCGAAGAGGTCCTTCTCAACCCTGATGTAGCTTTTGATATTATTCAGCGTCAGTTTATACAGCCGTATAAGTTTTGCGGGGATGCCAAATTCAGACAAAGTGAAATAAAGGCAGCTGCTACTCATGCTATGAAAAGTAGTCGATCCTTTTTTCACGGGTATTTTCCAAGATTTGTAACGTGGTGAATATCTGGTCAGTTCTTGATTTTCCAGGTCTAAAGCCACACTTATAAGGTTCAATCAGTCAGCTTCAGCTTTATCCGTGTATCTTTAAACGCGTTTTCCTCGAAAATAAATTATTCAAATCAGATTGAGTGATTTCTCGGAGACAAATAATCCGATAATCATCAAATTTATTCAATATATAGTTTCACATACAGTGACCCGTAGGTCATTGCACGGACAATGTCTTCTAGTAGATAGTTTTTTGGGCTTCATCCACGGAGAAGGCCTGAATCATTGCAATAGTACATGACCTTCTTTTAGCGCTGTCGGAGATCAAGTGTAATCCCAAAAGTATATAAAACAATCGTAAGCAAACACCTTAGACACTATTTAAATTAGATAAATTAGAGGAAAATTCCCTTTCTTTCCATCCATCTCCACTTTCTTCCAAATAAACGAATGCTCATCCTTGACGAGTCAATTTTAAATTTGAATAAAATTAATTCCTAATCGTTTAATACCCACACCGGATTTGATGAAAACGCTGTGTTACTCAGTACTGTAAACAAATATGTACATATATAAATACATATATACATACAAGACGTGTATGACTCCTTTGTTAGGAACAAGATTCTCCAACATTTAATAAGTGAGTCGTTAGGACAACAAGTTAAATGATAATGACACCCGCTGCGTCATTAGAGGTCATTTTCAGAAAAGCTTTTCACGTATTAAAGTGCATTGTGATACAGTATGTATGTATGTACTCATATACATATATGCTGTACATATTGTATATATATTTCTTTGTTTTGACTTCGTTAACATTGCTTGAACTTAAGTGCAACATAATTCACATTGCAAACAAAATTATATACACATTTAATTCAGCAATTAAGGCGTTATTTGATACTAAATATTATCAGCTGGGTGCATGGCTGATATGATATTTATGTTTTTTATATAAAAGCATTCTCGAAAGCTCCTTTTTATATACATACATATGTACTCTCGCAACATATTGCTACCGAGTATAATAGTTTTGTTCACTTCCACCGTTCGTCCGTGTTAGCGATTGATTAATTGAAAATATTTAAAGTGCCGTAATTCAACGCCAAAACTGCTATTTGGTGCAGGGGTCATTAGTGAGGAGACTCGCCGGCTGACAGAATAAAAAGGACGCCGCTAATATATTTAATATAAATTTTTTTACACAACACTAAATAATTATAACTCTAACCACTTCTCAAATAACGCTTGTATTCCTTGCAATTATGCCACGGAAAGGCTGTATCAAAATAGGGTAATGGTAAGGTTACTACCCACCTTTAGACTAAGTTCCATATGTCAGGATCTACTAGATGAATTTCAATCAAATGCGGTTCACGTCATTATTATGGGGGTATTCTGGTCTAGAAGCATGAATTTCAGATAATTTTTAAAGAGTCGTAAAAAATATTAATTATATCAATTATATTAATTAATTAATATTTTTACTAAACACTTTTTTATTAATTATTTGTTAATATTAGAAGAGTATATTTTTTTCTGTACTCTAGAAAAAAACTAAAAAGGTAAAAAATTTCAAAAAGTATGAGCTGACGAAGTGGTCTCTAAAAATTTCCACGTGACCATGCCCATGATTTCAACCCTTCTAGTTATCTAAAACCAAAAAAAAAAAAACAAAAAAGATTATTAATCTTGAATAATGTCGCAATGACTGGAACTACGGAAAAGTGGGAAAAATTTTTTTCACAAAATGGCGACTGCCTGAAAAAAAAAATTTTTGGATCACTTTTTCCGACTATTTCGAATTTTTTAAAAATAATAAAAATTTGGAGATGGGGCTAGTTCCAACCATAGACAACTTATAAAGAAGACTCTATAAAAATTTCAAGTAAATCGGTCCAGTAGAACCTGAGAAATCATGGGTATTGTTCCGAAAAAGTCAGTTTTGAAAAAAACGCGTTTAAAGTTTCCTAATGTTTTTTGTTCGATTAGTTCCGGCCGAACCAGTTGAGATGCCGGGTCAGAAAAATGCCTATATCTCCGAACATAATTTGAATTTTGAAAAATTCTCTTGTACACATATTCTTGAATAGTTAAACTTTGAAAATATAAAAAAAACTTCAATTTTTTTTTAATTTCTGGACCAGAATACCAACTTATGATGTTCGTGTATTACAATGTCAAAATAAGCGAAATCGTGTAACAACTACTTCGTACATAATTTAAACTCTGTATAAATAGTGCTTTTAAAGGAGCAAACCTCATGACTTAATTTTTTCAAAATGGTAAGAAATTTTTTAAAGGCCCTGGATACCAGATGTTAACTCCAGTGGCTATGGCTGACTTTTTATCGAAAATATCGCTCAATATTATTGAAATTCAGATAAAGTATTTTTATGATGCATTCATACATACAAGATGTCTTATTGAAATTCAGAAGGATTCACTTTTCTGTAACAGGATATACTCTCTAGTTCCTAAAATTGATAAAATACGGTGAATTTTTCCCTTTCCCATTCACCTAATATAAGGGTTCTCAAACATCAGCATTACTTCTACAGATGGCGCTAGCAGAATTAAATTTAGTTTTGGTTAGCTCTAACTCTCAAAAGGCGGGTGTATAAATGTGACAGCTGTCGGATCATTAGGTTGCTAATTATTTCAGTTTGAGTGAAACAACCTTTTTTTTATTGTGAAAAAATGGATAAAAACGAATTTTGAATGTTGATAAAATATTGCCTTTTGAAGGAAAAAAAACACAATTGAAGCAAAAACTTAGCTTGATGATGAATTTTTGAACACTGCCCAAGGAAATTAACCATCAAGCATTGGTTGGCTAGATGTGGTGGTATCGGTACCTAAGACTGTGAACGCTGTGTGCGTTCGAAAAAATTTGTTATATTTCAAAGAATTACAAAATAATTATGGATGATCGTAAAGTGGAGTTGCTCAAGATTGCAATCACTTTGAAGATATAAATATTATATCATTGACGAATATTTGGGTAAGAGAAAGCAAAGTGGGTGCAGAGCGAGCTCACTTTTAACCAGGGTTTGGAGATGTTCAAGAGTAATTGGAAAGTGACAGATATTCATTAAAAAGTCTAAAATTTACGAAATGGGTCGCTATTCACTGGAAGATAACTGGGAAATATTGAAAAAAAAAAACCGAGGATGGTCAATTTTACCGAAAAATCATCTTTTCGGACGAGGCTCATTTCCACCTCGATGGTTACGTTAACAAGCAGATTTGTCGCATTTGGGGCACAGAAAACTTGCACGTAATCGTCAAGAAGCCGATGCAGCCAGTACGAATCACTGCATGGTGCGAATTTTGGTCTGGTGGAATGATCGGCCCATTTTTCTTCGAAAATGAAGAAGGAACTGCCGTAACCATCAATGGTGAGCGATATCGCCCAATGTTAACCGAATTTTTCTTCAAGCAAATTGAAGAGGAAGGCTTGGACAACATTTGGTTCCAGCAGAACGGCGCTACGTGCAATACAGCAAACGCTACACTCAATCTTTTACGTCCTATCTACAAAAATCGCATAATCAGCAAAAGAGGTGATGTGAATTGGTCTCCTAGAAGCTGCGATTTAACTCCGTTGGACCATTTTCTGTGGGGAGCTGTTAAAGATAAATGTTACGCCAACCATCCAGAAACAATTCAAGATCTAAAGTACGAGATTCAGGCTGCTGTAGCAGCCATAAAGCCTGAAATCATCTAGAAAGTACTCCGAAATTGGGTGGATCGGATAAGCTACTGTAAACTCAGCCGTGTTTGTCATTTGTCCGAAATTGTTTTCCTCAAATAAATTTCATAAAACAACCTTTTTAATAAATGTTAGACCTTTGAAAAATATCAAGCCGTTTTTTATTGACTTTTTAAATTTAAAATTTTATATGGCCCACCCTTTAGTATTTACTGTCAAAAGTGCTTCTTCATTTGATTCCAAATGAGACAAAAGTATGTCAAACTGAAAATTTTCTCACAAATTTGTATAATAAATTAATGCTAAGGCTAAATTTAAATATGGGCTGCAATGCATTTTGTTTTATTCTTGTTAAACTACAGACATAAATACTTGTATATGTAGGTATATAAATGCACCAGCTTTAGAAGTTTACAAACTCCTCACAAACTATGAAGCCGCCTTCAAGATTTGTTTTTCACCATTGTAATAAAAGGACTATTAAGTGATACTTCGGAAAACACCTTACCAGCATAGTTCCTTGTTTTATTCCAAGTACTCAAGGAAATTACCACAATTTAGTGCAATCATAGCAATTCATTTGCCTTTTGTACTTTTTTAACAGCAATTTGGATAATTCGACTAACAAGCGCAAAGTGGATTAGATTCCAACTGTTCGACGCTTTGATTGGCAACATTCATGAGTGCCAGTCTACAGATGAATTTGCCATGTAACTATATATGTATATAAGAATTATGTACATACAAATGTATGCATATAAATACCTACTTATATCGTTATGTGCACAGGGACTCTAAAAAGGTGACTCTATTAAGGTGAGTTAACATTTAGATTAATTTTAATTTTAGTTTGAAGTGGCCACTTAGATAATAGACGATTTTTAAGATTAAGTGGACTTAGATTTGATTTCAGGCACACAATTTATAAGTTAACATATTATGAGTCTCGCATCGAATATTTTCTTCTTCGGATCTGGATCGGTGTTGACGTCATTTAACTATTTCTGAGATGTTCATGTGACGGGCTTTTTGGTCAAAATTAAAACAGAAGAACTAAAACCGAAGAAGAAGAAGATCCGATGTTATCGACCCAAATTTTGTTAAGCGATGAGGTCCATTTCTGGTTGAATTGGTATGTAAAAAAATTTATATTTGGGACAAAGACAGTTTGGTGTGGTTTGTGAGCTGGTGGAATCATCGATATATAAATGACAATAGACATTTCCCATTCAATTTGAAGTATCTTTTTTTTTATTATTATTTATTTAACTTTATATATTGGGAAATACAGGAGCATCCTAATACTATTTTAATGCCAAGACAAAACAAATATATACATTTCTTGAACACATCCATATACATATTTATTTTTTAACTAGACATAACAATATGTTTGTAGAGACGCCCCAATAGTGAAATGATTGCTGTAATTTGTCGGCTCAGCATGACAAAATCCAACAAATAGGTATTATACTACAAAAAAAATTATAAGCAAAATATTTTAAAAAGCAAGGAGTAATACTACACAGAATTTAATCTTTAAAGTTTTATTAAAACTTTTCCATATTTGCCTTCAATGTGTGGGTTCAAGAGGGAAAGAGTAGTTGGATGATGATTTTCATATAATAAGAAGAAAGGCTACTCAAACTGCCACAAATAGACATAGCAGTGGAAAGCTTTGCAGCAAAATCTATAAGCAATACTCCCACGCTTTATTTGGTAGAGAAGGTTTTAAGCCATACTAAAAGAGGGTGGATGGCGTAAGAGCATGTAACTCGTCAGCGGAGCCTATAGCATATATACAGACGCATTAAAATGGCTAATGGAGTGGGGTCAGAATCTATTTCCCAGAGCTGGATCTCAGGCGCGCCTTCGAGCTTCCACAATATTGCAGTTTCTTCCAAGCGGAAGACTTTATGGTCAGGAAAGCGGCTGAGGTAGCTAACGACGCAGAGAAAAATATGTGACCTGGTCTACGGAAAGGGGGCTTAGGTGTCAAAAAATCAATTTTCACTCTTTAGTTGATTCGGATGGAAGATAAGATGCTTTTTCACGTTTCCCAGAAAACTAGTTTTCGCATGTCAGCTCCCTTTTCGTACACCAGGTTACATATAGATAACTGCTTTATATAGCCAGGCGGCAATTAAGACAATTATTTCAAATCGCATTATATCAGAGAATGTATTTATAAACAAGAAGATATACTGATATACAGGATTCCAGGCCACAAAGAAACTCCGAGAAAAGATGAGTTGATGAGTTTGCCAAAAGTGCTATTATTGACCACATAAACAGTGATATGTGATGCATTTCGAGGTTTCCACAGAATCATCAAACTTGATGAAACGTGTGATGTTTTCCTGTAAGGACGGAATCGATGTTGAATTGTCCGCATAGACTTTCGACTTCATATATCCTCACAGGAAAGAGCTTAACGATGTGATATCACACAATCTTGGTGTCCAATCGACCCGTCCAAAACGTCAAATTATTTGCTCACTGAAGTAGTGTCTCAATAAATCCATTGATTGATGTGATGTGTGGGAAGTGGCGCCGTCTTATTAAAACCAAATATCGGTGAGACACGGGTTTCAATTTCAGGCATCATTTTTGAAGAAATCTGAACCAATTGTTCCACAGGTCCACAAACAACACCAAACCGTTGTCTTTCTGGATGAATTGGCAGCTCTTTAATCTCTTCAGGTTAATCTTCGTCCCAAATGCGGAAATGCTTGTTTACATACCCATTGAGGCAGTACAAAATCTGGCTAGAAAACATCGGATCTTCTTGAACTTTTCAAGAGTCCATAGAGCTAAGCGATGTCGCTTGGGAACGTCGAATGGCTTTAGTTCTTGCATAAGTTGTATTTTGTATGCTTTCGATTTAAGATCTCTTGTAATTTGGAGCAATGATTTGCATTAAGAAGGGGCACCTGTGGCCTGCAAAATTTAAAAAATGTGAGCCTGCCAGTACTTTATTAGGTATAACGTTTCAAGCTATGCCATCCAAAATTGTACAGCACAAATCCTTTCGAAATTTCTTACGAATACGTGAAATTGAATGACAACCCATCCAAATGTATATTTCATAATGACAACAATTATAGTGATTCGTTGGAGAAAGAAACTGAAAAAAATCGCAGAACACTGGGCTGTCATGAGAGCAGCGAACCCTGGAAGAATTGTGCCCGATATCCGCCCCATTCTCTCCCTCACTTTTCAGGTGCTCAATTCCCTACAAGTTTGTTATTTCTTATTCACACTCTTTAAGCTACACAAAAACTGGTAAAATTTGCCAAACAGCTTTAATCAGTGCCATATTTGTATGAACATTTCAACAGTAGAAGTAAATAACTGTTTTTGTTTACTACTTCCATTAACACGTTTACAGCAAATCTTTCCATTGTCGACTCTCAGCAGGCCTTGACTGTTTACCAACATGGCGTTGTCAACTTTTAGGCGCGAACTTTACGCGTCAACTGCGCTTCTGCAGCAAAAGCTTACAAAATAAGCTTCACCCTACACACCTGCAAACACAATTGTGTATGTGTGTAGTGTGTAAATTGGCATAAGTGAATCAACAAGTTGAAGTTGGCCAAAAATAACTAGAATAAACAGAAATGAGTAACCTACTTTTGCTGCATATTTCGCGGCGCAATTTTTGGAAGCCGCTAACCACACCCACATTCATTTGCATTTGGCTAGTCAACACTTCCTGATGTAGTGCAAAAAGTTCTTGTTTACGCTGCTTAGCAAATAAATAAATATTGGCCCTGTGAAAAACTTTTCCAACGAATTTTTTGATGCTTTGCTATGAGCGAAACCACCAAGCGTGTCCTGCAAGCAACTCACTCATATACATACTTATACATTTATATACTTAAATATTTACTCTATAAAAGTCTGTAGGTGTGTCAATGAGCGTTTAAGACTAATTTCCTTTGACAGTCGCCTCCACTGACCGAAAGCGCGCCTCCAGCTCTAAGTAGCTGCCCATCCTATGCAAATTAAATACACAATACATACATACATACATACTATACATGCACTTACTAATGTATATTACGCAGTTCTGTCTTCATTCTTCTTCTGATGACGGAAAATATCGGAAATCGAGCAAACATCACTTCGCCCACTTGTGTGTTGCTCTCCGCCTTGCACAGCCAATGGATAGTGTGCGTCTTTGTTATGTCTCCTTCGAACGGACCACAATTTACACAAACACATAAAGCCTAAACAATATAAATATTGTTACCTCATTTCAAAAGTATTAATACAAAATTGTTGATTATGACGAAATAAACGAGTGGGCTTGTCGGTTTTGTAGTATCGGCGATAAGAAATCTAGAAGTTGGGGTTACCTGCAAGTAGTAGCGGGCGATTTGGCACTTTTCGTTCAACGTTACAGGCCTTACTGCCTTAACTTTCCCAAATTGCTTGTAGAACTCTTTGTTAAGCTCCTACTGTACGGTACGAACTTGAGATTTATCCGCAATTTGTCGCAAGCACAGATATTCTGTCGCACTCTTTTCATATTTTCGCTCGAGTTAAGTAATGAGCGATTCTTATTCATTCCCATCTGCCATCCCACATCATTTCTTTTAGTTAGTTTGCCGGTCAATAACGCCTCTTGGTCACACAAATGCAGTGTTAAACTCTCCTCTTGGTTGGCCTAAAGCTTGCCTTTACTTGCAATCACCTTGAATTGTGTTGCTGACATTGAATGCTGTGAATGCTGCGCTTTGCATAGTCCAATGTAAGCCAAAGCTATTGTGAACTATCTACTGTTAGTAGCGGTGAATCCCTGATTCTTAGCAGATAAAGCGCTTTTGTTTGTTAGATTTTCTTGCATTTAGTAGAAATGCTTGTGCATTGGTCTCTTTCACCTGTCAATTGCAAAGTTGGTTGGTTGGTTGCAATGATATAGTTGTTTTGCTGTCGATTTGCCAGTGGCTTTAAAATTACGAGTTTAATGCCGTTTCTGAGATGTTCGAAAAGATGAGCTACTTATCACCGTTACTTGTGGGTTTGTGATTTTTAAATTTACATAAAAGTGTTTCAAAAGCGAATAACGTAATTCCAATAACTACGGGTTTTCTGAAAATCCAAGTTTAAGTTGAAGGTCGTAAGTTGAAAATTTTACTTGGGACCAATATCGGTATGGTAGTTTCTGTTGCTGTCATTTCATCTGAGAAAATAGTGCTCGGAAATTCTAAAAAAATGCATCAATATTGCTTTTGTCGCCTTCAAAGTAATCTCCACCAGATGTAATACAATTATGCCAACGATTCCATCTCTCGAAACACTTTTCATAAGCACTTTTTGGGATGGCCTTTAGATCCTTCAGCGAATTTTGTTTTATCTCTTCGATCGACTGAAAATGGCTTCGAAAGGGCGGCAATTTTAGTTTGGAGAACAAGAAAAAATCACTCGAAGCCAAATCTGGTGAATATGGGTTAATCAGGGATCAGGTAAAATCCATGAATTGTTCTTCCATAATTGCGACCGTTTTTGACGGATGTTCTCAGGCAAATGCTTCAACATGGCCAAATAGAGCTGCTCATTGACCGTCTGTCTCTCTGGAACAAATTCATGATGCAACAAACTACGAATATCGAAAAAAAAAAACAATGAACATTACCTTGATTTTTGAGCAGCTTTAACGTGGTTTTTTAGGTTTTGGTTTGTTTTTTCCCTCCATTCCGCTGATTGTTGACTGTTTTGCATGCCAAACTCTTAAGGGGGTATTCTACTCTAGAAATCAAATTTTGGGCAGTTTTTTGAATTTTATTTAAAAAAAAAAAACCAAAAATATTTTTACTATCAATTTTTTATGGTGTTTTTTATTGATATCTTAAGAATATAGAAAAAAAATTTCACAAAAAATATTAAAAATTAAAATAATTAGAGAGGGGGGGAGAGACAGGTGTAAAAAAAAAATGGCGCATCCTGGTGACATTGATCCTGACTCTCCTGGTGGTCTGAAAAAAACAATCAAAAGAAATTCTAAATCAGTAAGGATGCTGTTATAGTCCGGGAACACGAAAGTTTTTTTTGTTTTTTGAAAATGGCGACTGCCTGAAAATAAAAATCATTTTTTACGCTTTTTTTTGAAATTGCTGAATTTTTTTTAAATATTAAAAACAAAAAATTTGACACAATGCTGGTAGGAACGATAAAGGATTATAGAAAGAAGGTTCACACGAAATTTCAAGTAAATCGGTTATATAGAACTTGAGATAATGCCGATACCGTATGGAAAAAAGTACAGAAAAACGCGTTTAAAGTTTAGGAGACAATTCTAGTGAACACGGACGCCACCTCACAAAATCGGCTGTATCTCGGTAAATAAGTTGAATTTTGAAAAATCCTTCCAAGGTCATATTTTCGAAAGTCTAATCTTTAAATATGTGAAAAAAAATCGAATTTTTCAAAATTCTAGAGTAGTAAGGGGGTATTCCTTTTTATAATGCTCTCCGTGAAGGTGGGATCGGAATTCGCACGACCAAGCGCGTTCAAAGATAGCTGTTTACTGTACTCTTTTTGAAAAAAAAAAATGCAGCTTCAACGGGACCAGTCGATATCGGAACCCTTTAGCAAATGGCTGCCATTTCAACAGACCGATCACAATTAAGTTCTTGAAAATTCGACATAAATTATTAGCCAAGGCAAATCTATACCAACCATATCGGATCCCTTTATGGTATAAGAAATATACCTGTGAAGGGTATTATAGCTTCAGTGCAGCCCAGGTTAACAGTTTTTCTATTTCTTTCACAATACCTTTTATTTCTTCTAACTTAAATAAATACTCAATGACAGATCGTATAGTTATTGAGTTCGTTAAAATACGAAAAATGGTCATACTGCCATGAGTTAGGGTATTGAATGTATTGAAATTGTAATTAAATTTCCTGGGTTAACGATATTTAAAAAAATGTATTTTAATAAGTTGGTAGGACTCTCCTTAATTACTAGATCAAATATGGGCGTATCTGTCAACCAGTTTTTTTTTTTTTACAGAAACTGCTTTAGTTGATACACCTCTGAAGTGCGTTGCGATTTTTACAATAGATAAAAATATCGAACAAAGAATTTGTCTAAAATTTTGTAGTTTTAACCAAATTTCGTGTGTGGAATCGTTGCGAATGTTGGAAAAGGCTTACGGTGATTTTGTTTTATGAAAACCACAATAATACGAGTGTGTCACAAAGCCTTCAAAGACGGTCTAAAAATGCCACTTTGTTCAACTGATGAAAAAATTAAAAAAAAACGAAGGATATGATACTTGAAAGTCGTCAGACAAGTGTTAGAGAGATGGCAAGAGAGTTCGATGTCACTGTCACTGTGAGTTCTGGGGAGTCGGAAAGCATTGGTTCACAGACGTTAACGTTTTTTTTTTTTTAAATTGTGATTTTGGAACCAATAGAACCAACCAATAGAAAAGAAATATTTCGACGAATGGTTATTCACGCCAATTTTAAATAAAAAAGTCTTACTATTTTACTATAGAAGCATATTTGTAGTTAATCCTAACATTGAACGAATGGTCCACATGGTTCAAAACATTTTTAGGATATGTTTCCTGGTCGATAGTATACATATGTATTGTTGAAATATACAATATCTCTGGTGCACAATTCTCTTCATTTGCTCAGTTGCTTGGCTTTATTACTTACATACATATGTGACCAGTGACATTTTCTAACATACATACATATCTACAAAATGATAACAGCAATTGCGAAGCACATTCAATGTTGATATTCTGTGCGTCTATAAAATGGTTATTGTGTTCGAACGTGTCAAGCAGCACAACAATCATGGCAACAGTATGCGCTCTTATTTACAAATGCATTAAAATGACGCTTCCTATTGCATTTAAAGTGAAGTCGAATGCACCGTTTTGTTTATCTTAATGTTAACATACACGCAGTGTTTATACGCTCAAGAATATATGAGTTTAATACAATGAAATGACTTTAACGTTGTATGAAAAGCTTGAATGTGCTGCAAAATGGTTCAAAAACAGTATAGTATAAATAAATAAGAAATAAGTGAAGCCTAAGTGGTTTCAGGATTCCGGTGTTTGATCTAAATTGATTGATTGAAAAAGCAGGAAATTTTAACCAACCTAGATATATTTGTTTACTGACACATTACCATGGTAAATTTTCGGAAAATGCAAAACAGACTCCACTTTACCTAAGTTTGTTTTCCGGTTTATCCACAGGGTTGGTCGGAATCACTGCAGTAGTGGAGTACACGTTTTTCAGCGCTATGGAAGATCCTGTCTAACTGCCAAAATATTACATTTTTTATTAAAAAATTTTAATATTAAAATATGTATAAATATACCTTTAAAATTGACAACTTTTTTGAATTTCAATTCCCAAAAATCGCCTTTTTCGGCTATCACACTAGGTGAGTTTCTTAAGGGGTTACATGGTCTTACGGAATTCAAAAATCAATTTTTTTATTGTCTTATTAAATTTTACAACACCTTTAGAATATTGTCTTAAGATTTCAAGTTGATCCCAGTAATATTTTCGGAGACACAGCCTTGAGATCTTTGGGCTCGAGGCTAGCTAGGCTAAAGCGCCGTCTTTAAACGTGTTTTTTCGAAACTCGGTTGGCAAGTTTTCTTGAGAACTACTCAAGCGATTTTATGAAATTTTATACAGGGTTATGAGATACAATTCTTACAGACTTGGGCAAAGGAAGTTGTTTGATTACAATTATGTATTTGAAAAACAAATGTCGTGAAATTTTCATTTCTTTTGTAAAAATGTCTGCCAAAAATCCAATTTTCCCGTTTTTTTTGTCCAACTTCTTAGTAAAGGTTTTAACTGAAACACGTATTTTTTTATTCTTTAAATGATCAAGTAAGGAGTTATCCTTTCAACGCGGGCGCATCTTTTTTCTGAGGGGTCACCGAGTTTAAAATATTTTTTTCCAAAAATTTCAGATTTTTTTTTTTTGCTAAAAGTTTTTGTTTGGAACAATAAAAAATTCTAATAAAATATTTAATTTTTATATGAGAAAAAAATTGTTGAAAAATAGGCTGTTTTTTACCCGAAGAAACCCCTTAAAATAATAAAAAAGTAAAGTATAAATAAAAATCTCTTTCGACTTGGCTTTTATATCAACATTTTAAAAATACCCCAGCTCTAGTCTCATATTTTTTCATACTGCAATAACTTAATTTCGAAAATTGATTTTAAAGATTGATTAAGAGGGTTATTTACTTAGATTTTTATATTTGTATGTTTCTCAGTTTATTTACACTGTTGCCAATTTTCTTTCCCATGAAGAATTTACAAGAATTTTCGCAAAAAAATTTTAATTTTTGCCTTATTATTAAAAAAAAATACTAGAATGTTTTAAAATGTCTTAAAATTTCGTTGAAACAAAAGCCTAGGAAGCATTATTCCCTTAAATTCCGTCTAGATGAATTGTATAACAATCATATCAAACATGTGTGCATCAAAGTCTTCATTTCAGTATGAAGTAAAATCAGAGAAACGTTTTTTTTTTATTTCCAACCAACGGTGGCTAATGACATGTATATTGCCACAAAAGCCATAGAGATCCCAGTACCGCTTTCGCCTCACACCCACCGGTGTGACCTGCTGTTGGCCAGTGTGAATGCTTTTTGTGCATATGCTTTCATTACCCCTAGCCAATATACTGGCAAAAGGTCAATTTATTCTATTGTCTATTAAGTTTCCATTTGAAATTCTCAGAATGTTGCAGGTGAAAGGACAACAGCCAAACGCTCGATATGTGTGCATGTAAAATTATGATTCTACGAATATATTGTTCACCTCTATGGAAATTGATATAGAAACACGCACAGGGAACCTTGCACGCGCCTATATGTATGCTATGATTCCAGAAAACAAAAACGCCGGCGCTTTTGTAATTGCACTCTCCGAACGGGCGCCATTTGTAATGCTGCGTGTTGTTTTTGAGATATCCTTGACACTTGCGAGTGCAACGACTCTGCGCCGTGTGTTGTTGTGCATGCTGCTTGCATTGTTTCGTGCTTCCACCCTACTCTCCTCGAGGCAGTTGACCAGCGGCCATAAAATTGTGTTGTTTACCGTCTGTTACCAAGCACTGAATTTCCTTGAAATTTCGTAGGCCTAAAGGCATATTTAAATACGTAAAATGGACGCGTGTATTTGAATGTGCTTATGTGTGCGAAAAAAATTATATTATATGTGTGGCTTGAGGCAAAAATGCACAAAAAAAGCACAGTAACAGTATTGGTCTTAATGAACTGTTATTCGTCGAGTATTGAGTGTATTGACATTGTATTGGCAACACTGTTGTGATTGACGTACACTTCTTATATTGTTGATGCATTATTTTTAAATCTCTCCTTTTGTCTTTTTGGAGAGAGCTCATTGCGCTGCGGCACCCAGCTGTGAGTGAAGAAAAAGCCAAAGCCCTTTGCTGTTTACTTTGTAGCCAGTGTCCTAAGCCCAACAGGATTATAATTGCACAATCAACGTCAGGTAGTTGCTATGACAGTATTTTTGATAGTGAGGAATAGTCTTTTTAGAATATTTGAAGTGCGAGAGTAAATATTAGTTAATTCACACGTTATAAATGTTAAAATTAAGATTTGTGACAGTTGTGTCTTCAAGATGTCATCGCTGGATAATACTAAACTGAAAGCTCTTTATGAATGAAGTCGGTTCAAATCATTCTATAACAGCTAAACCTCTGTTAAAAAAAATAATTGCATACTTTTCAAGAGAAACTCCCGGGGGACTTAATCCTCAAGAATTTCCGAGTACCATTGCTGTAGAAAAAGCTGAGCTAAATGCAAATCGGCAAATACCATTTCTGGTAACAAGGAAGAATTTAACCGATTTACTTGGAGCAACAAGACTCCCCGATAGCCTGACCGACAGACTATAATGCCCATAACACAGAGCAATAAAGTTGCTATACCAACTAACCCAAAACATCATTTACAGTGAACCCACGATAATTATGAGCGAAGTAGAAAACGCACCCTCAGCTCTAGGAGAGTTAATAGATGAGTTAGTCTCTCTCATGCACAGACAGAAACAAGGCCACGTAAGACAGCACATCCGAAATATAATAGACAAAAATCGCAATTGCAAAAACAAATAGTAAACGAAGTTAGAGAGTCGGCATCTCACACGTCACACAGTCGAAAAGAGGCCCAAAGTACACAGATGAACCAATAGTAGAGGAACAGACCCAACAACAAACGAAACGGACATGTATTAATTCGCCAAAAATCCGTGTGAGAACAAGTTTAACTGGCCAGTTTAAAATCACTTATAAGAAATGACGGCGTCATTACCCCCAGAGTCAAAGGCACTGCAAAGTCGCAACCAGCGTCTCAATTAGGCATACAGACAACACAATGGACTAATTGTTCGCCTTTGACACCAAGTTCAATGAAGGAACCGTGAAAATACCGAAGCAACAGGGGATACTGAACTCCAAAAAATGGGAATCTTACTTATTCTAAGGTTCTAAGTAAAATTACGTCCGACTGCAAGGTGGTGGGTAGTGTGATTCCTATTCCAAGAGCCTTGAAATGGTGTACATAGATTGCATTGCAGTCTAAAATAAGATGCTTCGGCTGCAGAAAAGGCTATATCCATAGGTTCCGGTTCCACCATCCTACAAGCAGCAGCAGTGCGGGAAAGATCGTCTGCCATTTCTTTTATGGCATTGCAGAAAAATAGACTGTTCAGTCGTTCTATGCACTCCCGCAACAATAACGATTTTATTTCATAGGTTGAGATCGCTTTGAGGCTCGCACGACTATCGCTATTTATGGTAATACGATGACTGCGATAGTTGCGTTGCAGATATATTTCTACACATTGACTTATGTCAAAGAATTCTGGTTGGAATATGTTCGGAAATCATGCAATGAGCATGGAAAGTTTCAAGCGCGGTACAGCAATGCCGTTAAAGTTCTTTGTAAGTTGTTTGTTTGTTGTTTGTAATGTTTGCTGGTTGATTGATTACCATATGGCGCTGTGACAGTTCCAGCATGATTTCA
Source organism: Bactrocera correcta (assembly GCA_027475135.1). Lineage (NCBI taxonomy): Eukaryota > Metazoa > Arthropoda > Insecta > Diptera > Tephritidae > Bactrocera > Bactrocera correcta. The sequence continues at coordinate 2,133,386 of CM050327.1, read as the reverse complement.
AGAACTCCTTACAGTTTCAAATAATTGAAGTTCTATCGAAGTCTATGATGCTTTCGATGGTCATGCCACCATTCCATATTTAACATTCCGTCTTACAATTATAGTATACAACCCCCTGATGATACTTGTTTTATAGCCACAGAATTCATCGCCATGTGTATATATATCATCAATCAAGTGTGAAGCTAAGATATTTGATCTAGTTTTTCAAATCTCTGCCGCAAAGAGTTAGTATCCTTAGAGTCGGCTGGAAACTTTTTTTGCCCAACCCTATTGTATTATTCCTTAGTTAGGCTTATTGCAAAAGTCTTCAAGCTTCAAATTACCCACGGTGACTTAGAAGGAAGCCAGTGCCCACTTGATTGGTAAGGTGAAGTTGGAACCTTCCTTGTCTTTGGTCTTGAGTGATCCGGGATTACAACAGAAAAAAATATACTATGATTTCCTGAGTCTCTCACTAGAGAGATACCAGAATACCTTGTGTGTCTTTGTCTGGTTGCCCCTAACCTCTCCTTTGTGAGGCCTCGGTTCCTGAATTATGAAAGCTGTCATGTCGCGTGATGCAGGTTCACCTGGATAACTTCTACGTGGACTGTGGCTGCCACATCATTGACTTCATTAGGGAAAGGCACTGGGTCCACATCGTTGGTATCGAGGGACCTGAAATTATTGACAATTTTTAGGCTCGAAATGGCAAACCAAAATGCAGTATTTTTGCAAAGTTTATCTCGATATTTTCATAGGCGCTTGATTTTTATTCTGTAAAAAGGAAAGTTTGTGATTTTATTTCGAAAATTTTCACACCGTCATATAAGAACTTCAAGGTAATGTTACCGAATTACCGAATTTGCTTGAAATTGGTAGAGCTGGTCCTGATATATGGGTTTTTATATAAAGGTTTAGAAGTTATCATTTATTTTCACACTGTCGAAGGGGTAGGAAAATAACGGGTGATCCAAGTAGAGGTACTTTTCAAATAGCCTTTTTCGATGTAGCTGAGGAGCTGAGAGTGTACACAAAGACAGTGGAGAGTCGATTTGACGCAGTTCGCAGCAACTCGGACTGACATATGGAATGACTTGGCGCATTTTACGTCGAGATCTTAAATTAAAAGCGTACAAAATACAGCTTGTACAAGAACTGAAACCTCTCGACCTTCCTAAGCGACTTTGCTACCCTCTATGGGGTCTTGAAAACTTCCAAGAAGATCCGACGTTTTCGAATCAAATTTTGTTCTGTGATGAGGACCATTTCTAGCTCAATAGATATGTAAACACGGAAAACTGTGGCATTAGGAACAAAGAGCAAGCAAAAGAGATTCCAAAGCTGTCAATTCATCCAGAAAAACAACGGTTTTATAAAAACTACAGTCGCAATCATTTCTCCAAGTGTTTCTTCAGCTGTCAATGCCCTTTCATGATGTGTTAAATCGATTCAATAGGATTAGAGCGGACCTCTTTAAGTCGATAGTTTGCAAAAAGAATAAAAACCTACAACAACGCTAGCTCGCACGCACGCGCATTCAACACTTAGTGTTGTGTTTGCGCTGAGTAGTGATTGTGATCATTTGAAGCGTAGGCGTTACATGGAATACACTCAACGCCATATCACTCGGGATAATGTTGCTACAGACCATATGCGCATTCCAAAGGAAGCCCTTAGGTATTAACTTGAGGTATTCGCGCTACGACTGCCACAATAACTAATGACTTTGGGCCGAGCGATTGAAGTGTGACACACAATTGCTCTTGCGCTCTTGCCAATCAGTGTTAACTATCAACACTTGAGCATAGAACCTAGGCACACACCCACCAACCGCAAAGCATTCGTTAGGACAAGTAAATGGAGGTGTTGGTTTACGACTCGTAATCGTAGAATCGGCTTTGATGCTCTTAACTGCATCAGCGAAAGTGAAATCTCAGCTCATGGCCGCTCACATGGCCAAAAGGACTGCGCGTCCATTGACACAAAGCTTCGGAGCTGACAATGTCGTTATTTAAGAGTATTTCTGCTCGATTCTTTCGTTTGTTAGTTTATTGTTGCGGCTGAAATATGATCATTTGGATTTGTTTGCTATCTTGATGGCGCGCATGTTTGAAGCTTAGCGGCCTGTCTTCCGCTGTAGTGTTTTCAGCACAGCTTGTTCTTATGCCACTTGAGTTTCATTCTTAAAATAATTCTAGGAGTTAAGTTTTTTGCTTTCTTTTTTGGTTTTTGCATGGATCAGTGGGTTCTATAAAAGCGCTAGAAACTTGTGGCAGGTAATCAGTGTAAGTGTACGCTTCTAGTAAGAAACTTAATTCAAGACATTTAGAATTCAATTTGTTTTTTGGCAGCAAAAATGTTCAAAGTGGTGAGTGCTACAAATAAAATTGAATTAAATTAATTTAAGGTAGTAGTCTGGTAACTTATGCCTTTTTTCATGACTTAATTGGAGAGTGGTTTTTTATAGGAAAATAAAAGGGAATTATCTTGAATATCTAGGGTGTTTTTATTTACATATTGAAAATTAAAAAAAATGTATTTGAAAAAATTTAATACTTTATTACTACATATTATTATTGTCACTCGAAGTTGAAACCTCAAAAAAAATGGACGTGGGTGCCCCAGGTGATTTTGGCTCTTGATGTTACCTGAAATCAAATATTCTTGTTTGTTCTTAATCTATAATATGTCATTTTGGTCGGAACTACTGAAGTTAAATTTCAAGGGTAAATAACAAAATAGCGTACTTTGAAAAAAAAGTCCTTTTATTTTAGCAAAGAAAGGGTTTTATAATAAAAAGTTAGGTTAGTTAGTTCCGACGAGAACTATAAGTGTGTAGAACAGCCTGTTAAAATTTGAAAGCAATCGGTTAGAACCCGAGCCGACCAGAAAAACAATGCTTTGAGAAAAACGCGTTTAAAGTTCAACAACTCCGAGAGAGAGGACTCAGAGGCATTCTAGGAAACTCGTTATAACTCCCAAAATGTTTCGAATTTCTGTCTGAAATTTTTACGGTATTTTTTCAAGACATTGTACTTTCAAATTAAGCAAACAAATATTTTTAAGTTTTTTTAACCCAAGTTAGCAGACTACTACCTCAAGGAACGGTTTTTTTTTTAAATTAACTATTCGATTCTTTTTGCATCTTTGAACACAAGCCTGATATTACCTTCATTTTCGGAACATCAGCTTAGATTCATATGAAACATTATTAGCTTTCTCTTAATAAAATTTGCAGCACTTTTTTGACTTTGTTGTAGCTGCATTTACCCTCGACTAACGGTTCGTTTCAATGAGAACTAACCAGTGTTAACTAAATTTGATGAATCGTAACCTTCGGAAGGAATCCAGAGTGCACCACACCTCGATAATCGAAGAAAACTATCAACATAACCTTGATTTTTGTGCTGCCTTGGTGTGGCTTTTTAGGTTTTGGCTCACCTTTGCCACCATAGCAGGCCGATTGATCGTCTGTTCCCGGGTCGTTAGCATAGATCTAAGTCTCTTCACCAGTAATAACGGGTTTTTCAATATGAATAAAAAAACACGGTTCGTTTTGTTATATGAAATTCTTTATTCCTGTGAAAGTAAGTAAAGTTGGTGCCATTATGTATGGAACTCGATTTCTTTTGTATGGCAACCACAGCACGCTTGCTGAAGTCTAGACGCTGAACACAATTTTCGACGGTTTTCAAGCATAAATCGGCTGATACTGCTGCAATTTCGCGTTCGATATTCGTAAGAAACCCATCAATCGTCCCTGGCGTATTGGCATAGACCATAGACTTAATGTAGCTACACAGCGTCTAATCGCACAACCGAGGCAGCCAATTGACTGGGTCATTTTGTGAGATAATACGTCCACCAAACTTGGTTTTCAATAAATCGACATTCGCTGTGTGGATTGTGGCGCCGTCCTGTTGGAACCACATATTGTTTAAGTTCATTACATTCAATTCGGGCCAAAAATAATCGGTTTTCATTGAGCGGTAAGGATTCCCATTCACAGTAACGTGCCGGTCTTGATCATCATGGAAGAAGTACGGCCCAATGAGGCCGCTGGCTCATAAACCACAGCAAACTATAATTAATTCGGGATACAATGGTGACTCATGGAGTACGTGTAGACTGCTGCTTGACCAGTAACGGATATTTTGCTTATTCGCGAATCCACTCAACCAGAAATGAGCCTCATCACTGATGATGATTTTTCGATGAAGGTCCGGATCATTTTCAAGTTGTTGCTCAGCCAATTCATGAACATACGAAGATTTTGGTGATAAAACGGCTACAATTCCTACCTCAATTTGATCTTGTAAAGATGTAGGTCAATTTGGATTTTCTTCAATTTTTCGCTAGCGGCAGCAATATTCTCAACACTATGGGAACATCTTTGTCTCGCCGGCTCGGGAACATTTTATACTGTGCCTGTGGATTCAAATTTTTCCAATAGGCGCTCAATTGTTGATCTGAAAATTCGATTAAGATGACCATAAATTGGACGTAGCGCTCTTAAAGTTGGAGGCCGCTGACTCCGAATTTTGATGGTAAATTTTAATGATTTTGACTCGTTGTTGGATCGGGTATCATTCTATGATGAAACGGCAAACGTTACTGAGGACAAATGTCAAAAGAGCGGGGAAAAATATGACGTCGTTTGCTGTCCTTATCGGTCTACTTTTGTCGCGTTGTTTCGAAAAAACAAAATCTTTAAAATATTATTACTCTTTCGAGTTTTTAGCATGACTTTGACATAGGTGCATGCACACTCGACCCACGGTACATACGTTCAAATGAGATTTAGTCAGTGTAATGTCTCAAATTTTTAATTTAACAATATATCTTAAGCTGGACCCTCTGCTTGAGATATATAATTAATTAATAATTTAATAATAATATAATTTAATAATTTTTTGTTGACCTTTCAACTGCCTTTCAATAAAATAACATAATTTTCTGTTAAGTATTCTTGAAACATTTCAATTTATGCTAGAATTAAAATATTCACCACGAAAGAAAGAAAAATAAATTACATAAAACTGTAATTTTTATTTATTTCAGCTCAGCATCTTCTTCGTTTGTGCGCTGGCTAATGCAGCACCCGATAACTTAGCCGTGCTACCGCCAGCTCCACTGGCAGCCGCGCTGCCGCTCTACAAGTCCGCGCTTGTTGCTGAGCCCACTCATGTTGAAGTGCACGAACCCGCCTTGGCGAAAGTGGGCGAATTGGTCGAGAGTGTACCCACTGCTGTTTCCCATCAGAGTTCAACTGTTGTGCATAGCAAAGCCCAACGCATTACACCATTAGTAACACCCGCCGTCCGCTCATTTGCTACACCCGCTTTTCGAACTTTTGCTGCTGCCGCACCGCTTTTGCAACACACACCGCTACTGCGCACAATACCATTCGGCTTAGGACCAGCTGCCGCTTTTGTTCACGCCAACGCTCCGGTACAAGTGCGCTCGTTCGCTGCGGCTGCACCATTCCCGGCACCAGTCTATCGCTCCTATGGATTCTCCGCTTTTGGCCAGCCGCTGGTATATACCACTGCTGAATTTAAGAAATAAATTGGCAACAACTCTGACGTGCGGCTTATTTGAGGAATATTTTTAGTTAATTTCTCTACTTTATTCTCTCTTTCGACCCACAAATGTACGTTTGGAAAAAACAATAAATCCGGAATTCTGTAAATAAAATGCATACAAATGTTTTGTAAATTATCTAAGTACGTGGTTCCTTCTCATTATGCATTTAGCTTCGCTCACCTTGTCTGCTATTTTGGTCCTGCGGCATAATTAAGCTCTCGTAATCGCATAAACCTTCGCACAAATTATGTCAAGTGAGGATGATGGCTTGCTTTTGTAGTGGCTTTTATGGAGTTTAGGCCATTCTTGGCGGATTCTTCTAAATATAGAAATCAGTCGACTCAGTTCTGTTCACTAACGGCATATTGTGGCCATAAAACTTAATTAAATACTTATCTATACATATTTACCGTGCGTTCAAAAAGTAACGTTTTCGTTTTCCAAAGTGTTGGCAGCGTTTATTGGGAATTAGAGAAAATTAGAGAAAATATGTTGTAATTAGAGAAATTTGTTTCGCTATAAGTCCCGTTTATGCAATACTTCCCAGATATGTTGGAGTAGCCGTTCAGTTTGATGACAGTATTTCTCCGTTACTCTGTCCAAAAAACGTGTCCCAAAACGTGTTGAAGACGAAGAGCGTCCAGGGCGACCATCAACCTCAACCGACAAAGCTCACGTTCAACAAATCAAAGATTTGGTGTTGAAAAACCGTCGATTAACAATTAGAGACCTTTCTGATGAAGTTGGCATATAGAAAGGCACAGCCAATACCATTTTGAAGGATGTTTTGGGCCTCAAGCGCATCAAATCTCGACTGGTACTGAAAACATTGAATTTTTTGGAAAAAAGGCGTCGCGTTGAAGTGTGTGAAACGATGCTTTCCGACTACCAGGGTGTCATGAAACGCATTATAACTCGCGATGAGACTTGGATCTATGCTTACGACCCCGAAAAAACCGATCAATAGAGCAAATACCGTGCCAAAAGTGAGCCGAGGTCATGTTGACTGTTTTCTTCGATTATCGTGGTGTTGTGCATTGTGAATTCCTTCCAACCGGTCAAACAGTCAACAAGGAATATTATTTGAACGTTATGCGTCGTTTGCGTAACGCTATCCGCCTAAAAAGGCCGGAATTGTGGAAAGACAATTCTTGGTTTTTACACCATGATTATGCACCATCCCATACTACCCTCGTAATTCGTGATCATTTCGCCAAAAACTCAACCCATATCGTTCCACAACCACCGTATTCACCTGATCTGGCGCCGTGCGACTTCTGGCGATTCACCAAGCTCAAAAGACCGCTCCGGGGACACCGGAGACGACGGAACTGAAGGACATCCCGGAAAGTGACTACAACCAGTGTTTCGAAGATTGCAAAATCTGTTGGCATAAGTGCATTGCATCGGAGGGGATTACTTTGAAGGGGATGAAATTGGTTTGGAAGTATAAATAAGGAATTTTCAAAATAAATACAATGTCACCTTATTTTTTGGGCACAGTAGTAGTCTATACGGTGGAATATTATTCAATAATTAATGCTGGTTGTTCAGATGGGTGATGTTACTGCGAATAGTACGCTCGGTAGGGCGATTATATTGACCGTAAGTTGAGCGAAGCGCGTGAAACACATTGTTTATAGAATTTTCGTAAAAAAGTTGAACGATTTGTAAACGTTTTTCAGGCGTAAGACTTTCCATGATGAAATGCCAAACAATACCGAACAAAAATAACATGACAGCTTAACACGACTCACGTGCGATCTGTCAAAAAGAGGCTATTGAAAAAAGTACCTCTGCTTAGTTTACCCCTTACGACCCGTATTTAAATACTTTGCAGGTTTTTAATAGTTTTAGTTCTATTTTCGACCTTTTTGATGTTTTGTTAGCAAGTCTACTTCAATACTTTTTTTATACTGAAAAAAAACGTTATTTTTTTTAACGCACTGTATATTGATTGCGTCTATGTAAACGCAATATTTCTTATATGCTTTTACGTCATCGTTGCGTGGCTGTTATGCTCATTGAAATTGAGAGAATTGTGGCTATGCAATTGATTTAATAAATGTTCCAGCTTGTGCTGCTTGAGTGCAATTAAGAAGAGTTCCTTATAAATCATATTGTTCAAATTTAGTGGACTTAAATGCCACGAATTTATGTAACAGCTGGATCTCAGCGGTATGGCAAGTTTGGTGGGCGGTTTAAATTAAAACCCATCTATATACTCGTACGCATGTACTCGTACTCAAAATAGTCATTTATGGTTATTATGTAATAGTCTCACAAAATTTTCAATATACAGCTCTCAAATTGAAACCAATTGAGACATTTTATAATGTGAATAAAACGTGTAAGGAAATTTCTAATTCCAGAAGGACAGAAATATATAAACTATAGATTGTATGAGTAGGTTTGAGAAACATACTATAATCATCCAGCAGAGTCGACAGGGAATGTTAATTAACAAAGTAGCCGGATTTAGAGTGATGCTAATACACAAACCATAGTTATGAAGTCAACGGAGAACGCTATACAAGTAGTGCCACGATTAACGATTCGCGCCTGGATTGGAAGATGCTGATGTGGGTGACCTTTCGATCCAACAAGACGACGCTACTTGCCATATAGATCTTGACCGGATAAAAATCCGGGTCCGTTTCGGTTACGTAGACCCGACTGTCGTGGGAATCTTTTCATAGTTACGTTCCAACCATTTGATACTCTCGATGAAACTACTAATGTCTGTTATGCATTTTGTGGACAACAATTCAAGGTGTGGTGCTTGATGGGCTCCTAGTATTTCGTATCTAATTCGTAATAGGGCTAGGTATTCTAAGAGGAAGCTGAAAACCTTTTACTTATTTCCTTCTGGCTTGCAGCTGCTGCTAATATGGTTATAAGGCAGGCCCCTTTTTAGCGCATGCTCTCCAAAAGGCCAGTGTTCCGTTATAGTGGCTGTAAGTCTGTATATACTATCTCTGAACCTTTTTAATAATTTCTTGGTTTTATTTTTGTCAACCATGGGCCATTTCTATTTTATTATCGTGCATATAAAGTTCTCTTTTGATCGTTCCAGTCTGCGTGATATTCACTCCGCCTCAGATTCGTCTGAAGAGGCGCCTAGTTTCTTCAAATCGTTTGCCTTTTTGTTGCCGATAATGCTCCTATTACCTATGAAAATATAAGAATACAAACTAATTTTTCGAATACCGAATAACTTTCGAAAATATTATGGCAACGAAGTAGTTAAGTACAATTTCCATTCCGTCGGCAAAGTGTCCCTTCGGTTGTTCATGACATATTAGATGAAAGATAGTAAGAAAGCTTCATAATGGTCTACAGTTTTCAAACGAAACTATTTGAGAATTGAATATTTACCCTTTAACATGAGTATTTCCGAAGGATTACGCACATATCCGTCATGATGTGATAGTGTGAGCGCGAAATATTTGTGATGCAAAACCGTTTAACATCGATACCTTTGCATACCACTGACACATTTTTACGTAGGTAAAACGCAATACGTAGATACGCGTTTGAGAAAATTTAAGCCTTGAAGTGGGCGTATAGACATATTTACATGAACATATTTTCAGCCATGTGCCATTACAAATGTTTCGTAATATTTTTGCGCATCACAAGGCAATAAAGAATTTTAGTGTGTGTGCGTATGTCTGTATGAGGATGTTTGATATTTTTGTGGCATCTATGAACATCCTAAATTATGTCTAAAAGTATATAGCTTATGAGCCTAAGTCGTCCAATCATACATACGTACGTATATTTCAAGAAGAGGCAGTATGTTGTCTGTTGCTGTGGGAGCGACAAAAAACAAAGGCGCAGACGAATGTGGCTATGGCTTTGAACATGACGACAGTCACAACAATGTGGACGTCGCGACATGAATAACAAATACAATAAAAGAGGTATTAAATATACTTCATCAATAGTTAATGAATATTATGCTTAATTTCTTTTGCATAAATGTAAGTAAATATGTTCGCCTTAAGTTTGTGGTTCGTAGAATCCTTATTGGACCAAGTTTGGCTTGTATATGGGGTGCACCTGTTTAGAAATTCAGAGGAGATTGTCTAACCCAGAGGACGGCATAAATAGTAACATTTCAAATTTTTGATTATAGGGCCATGCTTTTGCAACAAAACATAATATATATCATAATCAGTTAAGTATTTATGTTTCATATTTTTGGAAAAGGTGAGTGTAAGGAGTAAAAATTTAAGGTACAAAATACAGTTTGTGCAAGAGCTCGGCCTTCCCAAGCGACATCAATTTACTCTATAGTCTGGTTCCAAGAAGATCTCACTTTTCGAGCCAAATTTTGATCAGCGATGAGGTCCATTTCGGGCTCAATGGGTATGTAAACAAATAAAATTGTCGCATTTGGGACGAAGAGCAATCGGAAGAGGTTCAAGAGCTACCATTCCATTCAGAAAAAAAAACAACGGTTTGGAGTGGTTTGTGGGCGTCGGTCCATATTTATATCCCGTTAATACAGGGATATGTTAAGTCTAAAGCATATGCGAACAATCCCGCTTTGATCTCCCTTCCGCTTTTTCGCTCTTTATTTAATGCTTTATGAAAAGTGTTACAGTGATCGGATTTAGTTCAAATATGCGTCGTTTCTTTCGATAATCTGTTTCCATCTAGATGGTAACTCGGTTCATACTACCCCCTCGTAGAAGCCGCCCTCCTTATTTGCAAAGAACTAGGACAGAAACAAGCCTCTTTTGAGTTCAAATTTACACCAACAAAGGACAGGAACAGTTTGACAGAAACAGGTGGTAATCACTTGGCGCTATGTCCGGGCTATAGGTGGATATGATAAAACCTCCCATCCAAGCTCCCGTGACTTTTGACGAGCCAAAAGACGAAGTGTGTTGCCTGACGATGTTCTGGTGGAACACTACACCCTTACTGTTGGCCAATTCTGGACGCTACTGGTCGATCGCCTACTTCAAGCGGTCCAATTGTTCGCAGTAGATGGTATTATTAAGCGTATGGCCATGTGGGAGCAGCTCATAGTGAATGATTCCCTTCCAATCGCACCAAACACATAGCAGAACTTTCCTGGCCGTCAATCCCGGCTTGGCCACTGTTTGGGACGATTCTCCGGTCTTCGACTACGACCGTTTTCGCTTGATATTGTCGTATGTGATCCATTTTACGTCACCAGTCACTATCCGCTTCAAAAATGGGTCGAGTTCGTTCCGTTTCAGCAGCATATCGCAGGCGTTGATTCGGTCCACAAGTTTTTTCGCGTCAAATCATGCGGCACCCAAACTTCAAGCTTTTTGGTGCATCCAGCCTTCTGCAGATTGTTTAAAATCCCTTGGTGACTAACTCACATTTTCGGGCGATGTCACGAGATGTCACTGGATGCCACATGCCGGTCTAACTCGATGTTTTCCATGATTTGATCGGTATCGGTCGTCACAGGTCTTCCGCCGTCTGTCTTATCCATGGTGTCGTTTTCACCCGCTCTGAATCATCGAAACCATTCCTCCGCATTTCGAAGTGATAGAATACCACCCTCCAAAACCAAGACCTTTCAAAGACAGCTACGAGCTCTGTAGTGCTTTATACTTGTACATAACCGCGAAACTCAAACGGCAAAAATTCGGGAGGGAGATATTTGACAACCTAATAATTACCTAGCCCACAATATGTCGACCTGAGAGCTACTTTCGAAAGTATATGCCTCGAGTAAAACTACTTTAGACCGAATAGGAAAACCTTGTCTGCGTCTTCGTTGGTTAATATTCTAAACGAGGTTTTAGACGAAGTTCAACTATAGCAGTGAAATTTCAAACTAAAAAAAATGAAGGACAATTGCAAGGGATTGAGGTTGAGTACTTTAGCGATACGATATCGGCGGTTCCGATATCGATATGAGAGTTGGTATAATGAACACACAGATAGTCAAAACAAAATGGATTTAGAAGTAAAAGGAGACTTAGTTTCGTGATGAAATTTGCGAAAGCAACCACGTCTGTATTACTGTGGAAGTTATCTTGTTGTAAAAATTATATCACACTTATTGTGTCGGTGGCGTAATACAAAAACAGGTTATAGATACGTAATTTCACCCACCATTGAAAGCTTCAATCATCTGCCCACTGAGGCGATGAAAATGTAGCATTATTCTATTTCACTTCCAGCGCATATATAAATTTATATGAAACCCAAGACGTTCTATGCGCACGATTGACGTGAAATCATTCAGCTGCAACGGCATTTAATGAGTATAAAAGCTTCCTGAAAACAATGATGGAGCATCAGTAAGACACTGGTATTTTCTAAAGCAAACATTTTGAAAGATTGTGCGACATAACAATGTTCAAATTGGTGAGCCTTAATTAAATAACTTAAGAGCTCTTGATTATACACATATTCCAACTCATAAATCTCCATCCGCAGTTGCCACTACTACTAAGCACTTGCATTGTGTGCAGTGTTGCCTCACCAGAGCCGGACGGTCTGTACAACATCATCAACAGCGGCATCGGCCTCGGCAGCGGCGCAGCCATTAAGCCGTCCCAGACAATATCCTTGACAGCCAAAAGCCAATATCCACAACAGTCCCAGCAACAACAGTTACAATCGAACGCCGTCACATCCGGTGAAGACGAGGATACAAACGACGTGGCGGGCCCCTCCAAAGGAGAGCAACAGGAATCACTTGCGCCCGCATCAGTCAAAGCAATAACAAACTCTGCACCATCCTCAGGTACTATAGCATCGTCTCCATCCTCTCTAGCACGTCTAAAAGCTGTCGCTTCTGCTGGTTCGGCTTCAGCATCGGCATCGGCATCGCGTTCCTCCTTACGTGTATCGTCTTCAGTGAAATTACCGTCGGGCAGCAGCTCCACAGCATCCATTCAACATCAAATCTTGCCCGCGGAGACCCTCCCGCTGCCTATTACCATCTCGACACGGCCAGGCTTACGTACTGTTATCGCACCGGAAACAATAACCATTCACGAGCCGACTCTTGCGAAGGTGGGTGAAGTGGTGCAGAAAATACCAACCGCCGTGTCGCATCAGAGTCAGACGGTGGTGCACAAGCATGCGCGTGTGGTCACACCCATTGTGGCACCCGCAGTGCGTACAATCACGTCACAAGTGTTGCGCGCCTATCACACCCCGCTCATCTTCGCACCTGAAACCACTGTCATCCGCTCGGGTAATGCAAAGACGAGTGCAAGCGCCAGCGCTAGCGTCACCTCGAATGCAAACACCGCCAACAGCAGTGCCAACTACAAATACAAACAATGAGCCAATGGATGCTCTCATCGCTGATCTAGCTATTATTTACTTTAAAATCTTTTGAAACTGCTTACTGTGTTCCAGGCTGATAATATTATAAGAAATTTATTTAAAAATTGAAAATTCAAAATTATAGTTCGCACATGCTTTTCGGCTTCAACATTTTCGTTAAGTTCATATTTTTTGGAATAACAAAATTAAACTCTATTCAAATCGTTTTATTAATAACCCCTTTTCTCATGACAGTCTACGTTACTGGAATGGATTCGGATTTATCTTCGGGATTTATCTTCAATTTCGATAGTTCTAACTTACCCTAAAGTTGAAAAAGAAAAGTAAGCTTGTAGGACTGGTTGGAGATTGACGAAATATTCTCTCTTCTATCATAAATATTAATAATCTCTATCTTTTCAAGCTAGCTTAGATCACTAATATCACTAATCTTAGATGAAGCCCTTGATTTGCCTCGAGAAAACAGTGAACTTCACGCAATTTTTTTTCCCTATAGTCCGACGAGTCAAAACAGGCCGTTTTCTGGTTTCTCTCTCTGCTCCAATTATTTTCTGATCAAATATGTACTAAAATGCATCTATGACTACGAAGGTTAGGTTAAATAAATTGACTGATCTCGTGAGATCACGAAAAGTCTCACTTGGACAGCTAAAGACTCTTGTCTGTTGTGATGTCTAGAACTCCTAGGTATGGATGAATAAGACCGTCGCATATCGACAAAATACCTAAAGCCTGCCACAAATTTAAATTGAGTTCCTTAAAAGTATGATAACCGAAATGTTTTAACCTTAGCCTGGCGAAAGCTGGACGGTCTTCATTGCAACATTGACAAAATAGTGCTTCAAAATCAGTGTCCAGTTAGGACGTCTATCAATGCGGCGACGTGAGCCTTGCTAAGAACTAGCAGCTCAATGGACCTTTTACGTCCCATATTCGGCCATAAGGCTTTAGCAACCCCACAAGTGATGGGTGTTGATCAACTGCCTGAAAGCACGAATACAGGAGAACCCCTGCTTGTTTCCGTGCTGATGGAACTTGTGTATGAGTGATTTTTTTTTTTGTGAGCTCATCGGCTTTACAATTTATAATAATTCCGCTGTAGCCATGAACCCAGATAAGTTTAATATGGAATTAGCTGCATCCCACTGTTAGTAAGGTCATGCACCCTTGACAAGCTTTGAGCTCATAGTCAGCGAACTCAAGGTCAGTAGAGCAGCTCTGCTATCGGAGTGAATGTACTATATACTATACTTCCCTAAAAGCACTCCGGAGAATTATATCTAGTTTGGTGGCTGCCACATCCGCTTGATGGACAGTACAGTGTTTCGATAGTCTGAAACAAGAGCTGATTGAGAGCTTCCGATAGAAGTCCTCCCTCCAACCTTCTTCTTGAGCTTTGATCCAACCGTGAAAAAGCTCACCGCGCATCTTCTCCAGCGACCCCGACCCACAACATATCTCTTGGAAGTTCGCGCTCATAGAAAATGGAATAGGTTCCGCGGTGTATTGGCTTAACTACGCTTTCGGAAAGCCAAAGCACAACTTTTGGTGAGAGACCTCACCGCTTCCCAATATCTTCTTTACAACAATATAAAGCAATCTATGCCTTTCTCACCTAACCTAATCTAATATATGGTTACGAAAATACTCCTTTCAGTAAATCACATAATTTTGCTTTCAGGTGAAACTATGCATAGAGCATAAACGTTGTTCTAAATTCTTTCCAAACTATAATAATTTATTATAAAGTTCTCCACCTTATATGTATACGAATTTTATTTGTATATTTATATTTTAGTACTACTGGGTACCGTAGTACTGCTTATTCCTTGGACTAGGCACTGATTCCTCAAAACTAATTTTTCGCACCGGCTTTATTTCCGGAAGCGTCTGATACACCACGGGCCGTGCAGAATAGGCCAAATGTGCCGGCGTATGTGTCAATGAGTTGACGATTGGCGTTCCACCGTCGCCCGCAGCGGCTGTAGCCGCAGCACCGTCTAGCAACGGAGCTTTTGGCAAATCATGCTTTATAATTGTCGTTGGGAAGACACTCAACTGTTGCGGCGTGTAGATGGGTTGGCTGGCAACGGACGGCTTCGGCTGATGTACCTCCGTTGTGTGTGTGGCTACAGTGCTGGCGAGTTGTGGCTGCGTGGTCTGGCCGCTGTCACGATGGTTATGTACACGTGTGAATGTGGTGTGCGAGACGGCCGAGGGTGCGTTATGCACAATGGTGGCGATTTTAATGTCACCCGCTTGCTGGAAATCTTCCGGTGACAAGGCCAAAAGCCCAGCCCGACATGTCGCAAAGCTGGCGATGAGAACAAGTAAAAGTTGCTGTTGCTGCAGAGTAAGCAGTTATAAATACAATATTTAGAGTTTTTGGTTATAACTTTAGACATTACCATATTGATGTGGATTTTTTCTTCAGTGTACCTTCTTATTGTCTGAAGACAATGCGTTTGACGCGCTACGCAAAATGAGATTAGCAGCTTTGTTGAGCGTCAATTGAATTTATACGTTGCAGTCGCAATGACAAGCGCATTTGTAGGGACTGTCTGCGTTGCCTGGCGCCTTGAACTGGAGTCCCGCGTGTGCAACAGCCGCAAATGTTCATGCGGTTTGGCGTTTCGAAAATGTTGAGTCACATTTTCAACGGTTTGCATATGCTTATTCAAGCACTAACGGTATCTGTCTTCACTGTTAGCGGGAAAACACATTTCTGCACTATGTTTTTGTCAACGGTTAAGGTCAGTTGCTGTGAGTGCATCTCACCGAAACAAATGGAATATTAGTAAATAAAGTTTTTGGTGATTAATTAGTGGCGTTGTAGTGGCCTACAATAATTTTGTTGCAAATGCTCATATGTTTCTTTAGGCGTGTTTCTTTAGTGCATAGAGAATGCCTTGTAGGAAACTTGAAAGATTTTTTTTTATAAATCTTCGTTTAAGTTTGAAGTCAGTGAGAGCCACAGTAGGATCGGGAAGGACCTCTCCGAGCCGTTCGATACTAAACTAGGTTTCAGACAAGGCAACTCTCTATTATGCGACTTCTTCAATCTACTGCTGGAGTAAATATTTGGAGCTGCAGAGTAGATCACTGTTGACAGACATAACTTCGAAGTCGTAGACAACTTCGTCTAGTTTGGAACCACTAATAACACAAACAACAATGTCTGAATGTCAATGCCGAAATTTAAAGCAGAATAACTCTTGCCAACAGAGGCTACTTCGAACTGAGTAGGCAATTGAGAAGTGAAGCCCTCTCTCGGTGAACAAAAACCAAACTCTATAGGCCACTCATAGTTCCCGTCCTGTTATATGGAGCAGAGGCTTGGCCGATGACAACAACTGGTGAGTTGACGTTACGAGTTTTTAAGAGGAAAGCTCTACGAAGATTTATGGTCTTTTGTTCATAGGCCACGGCGATCGCATTCGATGGAACGATGAGCTGTACAAGTTCAGCGAATTAAGAGACAGCGGCTGCGCTGGCTGGGTCATGTTGTCCGAATGGATGAAAACACTCCAGCTCTGAAAGTATTTGACGCAGTCCCCGCCGGAGGAAGCAGAGAAAAAGGAAGACCCCCACTCCGTTGGAAAAACCAGGTGGAGAAAAATCTGGTTACACTTGGAGTCTCCAACTGGCGCCAAACTGCCACAAGAAAGAACGACCGGCGCTCTGTTGTAAACACCTTTATACTAAATCTGCTCAAAGGCCTTTGACCTAACAATAAAATAACGTTTTTTGAATGAAAACATGGCTATATTTTTAAATGTGATCTCCATTTGAGTGAAACTCTTTCCACCGAGCCACTGGATGCCTGGAAATTAGAAAATCATTTGGAGGGCTCAAATTTAATGAATACGGTACGGCAGGGAACAAGTTTCCTACTTTTATTTGTACCATCACAAGTTGCTTGAACGGAAGATAATACTTGAAGAAAGAGCTCGGTGGCGGCGTGAGTTCGTGAATGACTTAATCTGGGGGTTTCTTTTCGGTCCGCGCTATGCATCGGGCACTGCTTCCAATATTCGGTTAACATAATCACCCGGCAGAGTTTCGAGCAACCATGGATCGGTTTCGCACCACGTTACTCTAGTTGATAATGCTCATTAGAGTGGTTCGGCTTTTTTCCATAAAATAGTGTGTACCGGAAATGTTTTACAAAACTTTTTGAACCACTTTTCCTAGGAGAATATGGGTCTGGTTTCGAGCCAGTGGTTTTTTAGGTGAAAATAATAGGAGGCTGTCCGATCTCGCCGATTTCGACAAATGATGAATAGAATTTTAAAACGCTTCGATGTTCTAAATTCCATTGGATATCTCAAAAACTGTCTAAGAAGTTTTTATAATCCCCAAAAATTAAATTTCACCTAAAAATCGTCAGCTCGAAACTAGTTTCAGACCCACATTTTTTCAGGCAAAGTTTTTCAGAATGATCCTTAGAACATGTCCTGCATACGCGACTTTTATGTTGTTTTGCCTCTCTGTAATTCAACCTGCTCATCTTCACAGACGATGGGGAATGCTATAAAGCCATGACTAATTATTCTTATTCGGACCTCAATTGAAGAATGTCGTTGTGGACGACTTTTGTTTCCACAAGACGATGTTTATGTCAAATAACCAAAGAAACAATCATTTTATTAATGGTAACTACTTGGTGAGGGCATGATCTTGCGTGGTTGGACTGCGGTGCAACCTTCAAATTGGACTATTTTTTGTAGGGTTATGTATAGTCATATGTCTACGTAGATAAGCTGAATAGGATATATTGAGTTTGCTACGAAGTTTATAATTGTTCAGATCGCATCACTATAGTATATAGCTGCCACAAAAACTGAACTATCGGAGTAAAGTTCTTCTAATATAAAATACTTAATTTTTTTCCATGTGTCTCACTAGCCTTTGCAGTCAGCTTTTCCTGCAGGGTACATTAAGGAGTGTGGTTCTTGCATTGCTCTGCGGTTACAATTGCCAACACTTTAACTGAGCTAATTTGAACGCAATTGCTTTTTGGCGGTTTTGAATGCTGTTACATATATATATATGTACATATACACATACATATATATATTTATTGTATACATAACACATTAATATATAATATGTATTATAGGTATGTAGATCTATGCTTGCTTATGTTATGTCTTAACAAGATGCTTTGCTCTTTTGCTGCAGGCCATTTAAGCATTTAATGTAGTTATTTAATATTTTTCGAACTTAATACTTTCGTATGTATGTATTAGGGCGCTGCTACTCATGCGCACAACAAATACCGTGTTCAATCAACCTTCAATAGCTTATTGGTTGCTTTTTCTATTTTCTTTTTTCTATTTTTTTTTTGTTTTTTATTATCAAATTGTACAGCTTATTTTATTCCGTTTACTTCTTTTACGAAAGCCTCTTACGCAACCTAAGAGCCTGAGCTAGAGAAAAAGTCAACACTACAAGCGCTTTGCTGACACCTACAACGCCAACAATTTGAATAACTTTGCTTGTTAACTTTTTTTATTTATTGCCTTTTGATCGCTATTTTGTAGTTTACACTTGCAATTGGTATTTGTCGGGGTTCTCCTACAATTTTTCTATACCCTATAATCATAATTTGAAATGGAAATATAGTCGGGTTGAAAACAGTGTGTGGTCAAAGTATGCATACTCAAAGAAGTATGAAGAAGAAGAAAATTACTTTTGTTGAGATTTGAGCCAATAGCAGCTAGGTGTCAATAGATTTTGAAACTATTTAAATAGAAAACTACTGGAACTCTACTTTTGAAATAAATATATATAAATAATAGGAAATAATATATAGGAAATCGAAATCAGAAGATAAAATTTTTGAGATAAGAGACTACTCAATATCTCCTTAAAATGGAAAAAAGTTACTTATTTGGTCGTTTCAAAGAGGAGGTCTGACCTCAATCGGCCACATTTATGGCCCACTGAACTGCGGTTCCAGTTAAGTACCTTTCAACATTTGTATAAACTCTGAAACTTTTCCGTCCTTGCTGCTCAATTCCTTTTAGATTGAATCTGTCTTAATTGGCTGATAGCTAGCCATTTGCCGAGGTAGTTAGGGATGGTGCTACTTCAGGCTCACTTAGCGCTAAACGCGCCTTTTTTGATGCACTACCGAAAGACCTCTAAAATTATGATTTTTTGTTTTCTCGTTCGAACCTTTTGATGTTCCCAATGAAAGTATGTACTTATGCTCCATGTGCTTTCTGTAGACAGCCATTCAAGGTTTGGTGAATGATGGGTTACAAGTGAACAGTGCCTGGTTTGTATGATTGCTGGGCATTTGCAGAGAAAGTGAAAAACGCTACCATTTATTATCTTTTAGCTTGCAGCTGCGGCAAATATTGGTATAGGGTTAAACCCGCAGGTTCTCCAAAAGGTCAGTGCCCCGTTTTAGTAGCAGCAAATATGTAATTACTATTCCCGGGCTTATGTAACAAATTCTTAGTTCTAGTCTTATCATACTAGGGCGATAACTGCTTTATTATCTTGTAGTTGATTACAGATTACCATCTGCATGGAGATATTTGTTCAATGCGATTACAACGCTCCCTTTTACTTCATTCTCAGTGGGCATGATATTAACCCCGCCGCAGATTCATCTAAAGAGGCTCCTAACTGGTCTAACTCGACTTGTTATTCGTTGCCGAATATGTTCCCGTGGTCTCGAACCCAAATTATAAGCAAGGGGAGTGGATCTGCCAGTGATCTTAAGGGGGTATTCTAGTCTAGAAGCATGGATTTCAAGTAATTATTAAAGTGTCGTAAAAAAGGAAATTCATATTTTTACTATCCATTTTTTTATTAGTTATTTATTAGTTTTTGCAGAGTACAGAAAAAAATTAAAAACTAAAAACGTAAGAAATTTCAAAAATTATGAGCTGACGAAGTGGGGGGTCTCTAAAAATTTCCACGTGACCACGCCCCTGATTTCAACCCTCCTGGTTATCTGAAACCAAAAAAAAAATATTATTAATCTAAAATAATGTCGCAATAGCCGAAACTACGGAAAAGTGGGAAACATTTTTTTTCACAAAATGGCGACTGTCTAAAAAAAAAAATTTTTTTTGATCACTTTTTTTGACTATTTCGAATTTTTTAAAAATAATAATAATAAAAATTTTGGAATGGGGCTATTTCCAACTATAGGCAAGCCTATAAAGAAGACTCTATAAAAATTTCAAATAAATCGGTCTAGTAGAACCTGAGAAATCGTGGGCATCGTTCCGAAAAAGTCAGTTTTGAGAAAAACGCGTTTAAAGTTTCGCGTTCCGGCCGAACCAGTTTGGATGTCGGATCAGAAAAATGCCTATATCTTCGAAAATAATTTGAATTTTGAAAAATTCTCTTGTACACATATTCCGGAATAGTTATACTTTAAAAATAAAAAAAATTTCGTTTTTGTTTTCAATTTCTAGTCTAGAATATCCCCTTAAAACCTTCCTGCAATTCTTGACTACGTGGGAATTAATTATCGAGAGGGTCAGTTAGGTTGTTCAATAGAACAGCAGATACCTTCTCTACATCTGGAACTACCGTTAGGAAGATTCTGACTTTGGTAGTTGAATAGAGGGAGAGGGATTTCGAGATTTCGATTTCAAGAGATTTTGGATCCGGCGGTGTTGATAGAAGTATCTATTGAAATCTAACCTTCGGGGGAAATAGTTTGATTTACTTAAGTCGCACAGGCCACTCACTGCATTCCATCTAGTAATGCTATGATGTTTCATCATTATCAACTCATGTTCTCCAAAGTGGGAATTCCATTTATCGAAGGTTAAGGGGTTATACCTGACCATATTACGGAATTTCCTTTTTGCTAAAAATATAATTACTTTCCTCTGTCCACTATCACACTTCCCTAAAATAGTTTTATGTTACATCTTGTTTTGTATTCTAAGATCGCAGGCGTTCTTCTAACATCTATCACTACTAGCACCCTATGTGTGATCTAAATGGTCTTAAGTGGCATTTATGCAGCTTGGGGCCTACGTTCTCGGTCGCACAAGAGCCGTAACGTCTGCTTATATCCTATACAAGTATGACTCGGTGAGAAAATTGTTTTCTCATTTTTAAACTCGATGGAGGTCTAGTCATTTCATTGCCAGCTGTCACCAAAAAAGGTAAGCTTCTGCAGCTTTGCTAGCGTGAAAGACCTAAACTGCTTATGTAAAATGTTAACCGCAACATGCACTGTGTACTGAGAGAGTGGGTGAAGGGTATGACAATTGTCTGCCACTCCTCTAATGGCGCGAAAATTACGCATAGTGTGCGCGCCATTGACGTTTCTTATTTCTTGCCTCATTTTACACGCTTCCATTGCATTGTTAATGCTATTTTTTGTACTTTTGTTATTGACTATTCCAATAAAAGGCAAAGGTAAACACAAATACCCTAGAGCACTACTTATCTAGTCACATACATCCATATATTTACTATGTTATTTTTTGTATTTACTAACGTACGTATGTTTGTGGGCATATGAAATCAAGTTTTTACCGCAACCGCAGCGATACTTTGCTCAGCGCATTCACTCGAGTACTGGAGCGTACCAATGCTTTATGGCAGCGTCGCCCGGCTCGCTAAGTACCCACTCACCGCGCTCATGCGCTCAGCCAAGTTAGTCAGTCTGTGAGCCAAGCGGCTGGCGAAACATCAAGCCAGCGATCAGTCAGCCAGTCAGTCTGTCCGCGGCATTGCGCTTTCCTAGTCAACCGTCATTTTAGCAGCGCGCGCTAAGCATTGAGCGTTTTGAAGAATTGGAATTATTCGAGCGCGTAAACATGAAGCACGTAAGTATAACTCTATAACTGTAAACGGGGTTTAGCCAATCTGTTTTGCTGTTGCAATTGCCATTCACATTTTCACACACACGCACACGAACGATTTTTCTTGCAGTTTTCCACATTTGTCGCGCTTTTCCTCAGCTGCGTGGTTTTCCATTACCATTGCCTGGCTCAGCCGGTGGAGCGTGTTGCGGCGGCGGGTATTGTGATCGATGCGGCGCCTTCGGTGGTCTCCTATCAGGGTTCATCGCAAACGCATGCGCATCTCGTATTGGCGCCCATGGGCCGTTCGTTGGGCTATGTGGAACCGTTGGATGTGAATCGTACGTTGGCGCGAAACGAACGTTTGGACGAGCGGCACGAGGTGCTGGATATTAGTCCCGTCTATGTGCCTGAGTGAAGGGCGCATGCGCTCTATGTGGGTTGGAACATATGACTAATGCGAACTGGTGTATATAAACTATCTGTATCTAAACATATTTAAGTGTGCGCTTGTGCAATATGCATGAGCTGAGTTGTTCGCGAGAATTCGGCGTTTAACTATAGCTTGTATTTCCTATTCTTAGTAGTTAGTTGTAAATATATACACATATATATATGAATTGTATTATTGATATTATGAACTAAGTGTACTGAGTATTAGTGAATGTGAATTGCTTTATTAGTTTACGAAACGATTATTATTGAATTATTTAAGCGGTAAAAATGTGTGAATACCTGAAATAAAGATTATTTATGTCTAAACAAGTTTTCTTTCGAAAGAAATGAAAATAGTAAAAATAGTAGGCAATCAAAAGTGCTTACGGAACTATCAATTTCATCTACTTATATTATACGCGTTGTAGGTAAAAGTTAGAACCTTGAACATGTAGCAGCCTCGTTTTAGTTGGCTAGTAGTAGAAGTGAGCTGCAGGAACTCTCTAGGAACTAATGAGTATATAAAAGTTGATTTAAGTCCAGCTAATTTGATAGCGGTCCTCATTTAACAATAATTTTAAAGAATCATTGTAGGCTTAAGCTGCTGGGGCTGATGTTGTGGGACTAACCAGCGGCGCCTGCGCTTATGAGGCTTCGGTGAAAATGTTTTCGATGCGAGTAACGATAGTAAAAGACTTAGAGCTAGACCGTATCTCCGGTGGAGTAACCAAGTAAAAGAAGCAGTAACAAAACTTGGTGCCCGTCCCTTTCAGAGGCGCCTGGAGGCCATTACTACGTCAGGACAAGACCTTTAGTATTGATGAGTCTTATTAAGAAAATAAAAAAATGAAGCATTAGAATTGTTTATTCCAATTTCATTGGTGGGATAAAGAAGTAAGGCTTTGGCTATGTTGAAACCATCATTGGCATAGTTTTCTACATCGCTATTGTCTATTTTCGTAACGGAACATAAGTACTTTTTTCTGTATAATTATCGCGTCTTCTTTATTTTCATAGACATCTATGCTGGAATCTAGCACTACAGACAACTACTTCCCGGCGAAGTCGATCAGCCTCAACCAATTTGGGGATGTTTCCTTGTGGAAGCAGAATTTAGCGACCGTTGTGCCAAAGATACCTTTTTCTCTCTTTGATACAGATTGTGGCTAGACGTTCATCCACCGGAGAGAATACCAGTACTCGGCGACCGAGTCAATCTCCCATCTCGAATCCTATAACGAATTTGTGCTCTTTATATAGCCCTTATAGTAAATGCCACAAGGATCTACTCGCCTTAGTCCTTGCCCCGTCCATCGCACTACTTAGACGGCGGTGATGTCAGCCTTTACTTTCACGTGGACATTAAGCAGCTGGTCAGCGCCAACTTTCCAATTAGGAGACCAGATATTCCACATGCAACCCTTAAATCATAATAATTTGTACGTTTGGAAAGGGAGGTCCCTCATCCGAGGCTGTTTTTTTCTTTTCTTTTGGCGCATTTTTACGTAAGTTCGTAAAGGCTTTGTCGTTGCCACATTTTTCCAAAAAGTTTGTCGAGTTATTAAATTTACAGGGAATTGAAAGGCTATTGACCTTGCTCGGACATGAACTTCAGTCTCAATGATGGTGGTAAGGGAACGGGGTAGGATCTCCCTTGCTTCTTGTGGATCACAAGTGGATTGTTGGGCTCGACACCAGCTCAGCAAGCGTTGATCAACTACAACCAGGTGTGCAGTTCAAGGTCTTTCTAGCCCAGGGTAAATCATGGGAGGTCTAAAAACTATTCGTCACCAGCAAGGAACCATTGAAAGATTGTAGGAGTTCTAACTGGACACTGTCCAATCGGAATTCAAGAACTTTATCCAACATCGCCATGCTGAGGAATCAGCCATTTAATCAAGTCTATCATGTTTACTTCAATTCGATTTTGTTATCTTTGGTTTTATATGGTTTAACAAATTTTTATTTTGGGTTATGAAACATGGGTTTGAAAAAGAGTGTAATCTGAGGTGCAATTTTTGTAAAAAAACGAAGGTAAAATGAACTAAATTTCATTAGCACTAACTTAAAGTTGTAAAACGCTTTATTTAAAAACTCGAAAAACTGAGTAATTTCTGTAAATGATCTAGAGTTTTATAAAAGCTTGACTTTATCCACACCAAAACTAAAACGAATCAAAATTAATTGAATTCGTAAGAAATATTTCATTTTAGTATTCAATTATGTGGAGAATACTGTATGGTACACTTGTACGTCTACTTCGACATACCTGTCGGCTTATGTAATATAAATGATCGCATGAGACATGTTCGCATTGAACTTGAATATCAAATGTTGCGTGTTGCTTAGCAACATTGTTGCTTTAGTACTTCGGTTGGGCACAGAAAAACTGAAATGTATACTGGTTAGCTTCAAGTTTCCCAAATTTAACGAAACACCAAAAAAACGTAACGAATTTGGCTTGTGAGCGGTTGGGGAATTCAAGTAGTAAATGTACTTAGCCACTCACATTCATGTACACAAAATATTTCATGTCTGAGTACTCAGTTCGGCTTTCTAGAGTTGTGGATCTCGAAAAAGCACAGCTTACTTACAAGTATCTACACCTTGCAGCAAAACTACACATTATTTGAATGCGTTTATTTATATGTAAAAAGTCTATCTAAGGTGTATCTTTGCCAATATTTCTAAATTCGAGGATATTATTATATGTGTTTTGGTCATGACTGGAGGAGATTCAGGAAGTAGAGATGCCAAAAATGAGATTTCCTTACGAAAACAACAAAAGAAAAGAAGTTAACTTTTTCTGCACCGAAGCTAATACACCCTTAACAGGTACATTTCTTTTAGTAACTATGTGTTCAGTTTGTATGGAAGCTATATGCTATAGTAATCCGATCTGAACAATTTTTTCGGAGATTATATTATTATCTTAAGCAGTAATCTATGTGAAACTTCGTGAAGATACCACTTCCACAAGAACTTGATTCCGATCATTCAGTTTGTATGGCAGCTATATGATATAGTTAACCGATCTGAACAATTCCTTCAGATATTGCATTGTTGCCTTAGAAAATAATCTGTCCCAAAATTTGTGAAGATACATTGTCAAATGTGAAAGTTTTCCTTACAAGAACTTGATTCCGATCGTTCAGTTTGTATGACAGCTATATGTTATAGTGGTCCAATATCGACAGTTCCGACAAATGAGCAGCTTCTTGAAGAGAAAATGACGGCTGTAAAATTTCAAAACGATATCTTAAAAACTGAGTGACTAGTTCGTACAGATACAGATATCGACTCAGCTCAACATACTGATCATTTGAATATACACTTTATAGGGTCTCCGACGCTTCCTTCTGTGTGTTACAAACTTCTTGGCAAACTTAATATACCCTGTTCAGGGTATAAAAAGAGGGACCGGAGTAGATTTTCTGACAATATCTTACCGTTACGATTACCGTTTTGTTCACCCAACGGTTGTTTGGATTTCCGAAAATTATTCGAGATAGATGTAGAGTTATATTATATGTATATTTATATATATATATAAATATATATTTGTGAAAATGAGCGACTTAACTGCAACCATCCAACTTCCTATATAACAAACTTTTGAAGTCCATGTTATTCTTTCCCTTTACAGTATCCAAATCCAAAATCAATGAGGTTAATTAAAAATTTCCATAATCGACCTATAACTTTTCAAGCACCCCGATTCCAAATGCTTAGATCCAGGGTTGATTTTTTGCCGAATATACCGGTCCATTTGTGGAGTCTGGTATTGAAATTCGGTAATATTTTTGTGGCGGCAAATGATATACTAATATATGAAATATATGTATGAGCTGTGATTTTTACAATAGATAAATATGTCCAACAAAGAATTTGTCTCAAATTTTGTATATCTAAGCAAATTTCGTGCACGGAATCGAGACGAATGTTGGAAAGGGCTTACGGATATTCAGTTTTATCAAAAACACAAGCCTACGACTGGTACAAGGTTTTCAAAGGCGGTCGAGAGATCGTTGAATACATGTCTCGTTCTAGACGACCTTCGACTTCTTCTATTGATGAAAATATTATATTAAAAAGTGAAGTCCAGGTGGTGCTTGGAAAGTGTCCGGCAAGTGTTAGAGAGATGGTAAGAGAGCTCGACTTCTCTCGCGCGTCGAATGGTTTTGGTGGATATTT
Source organism: Bactrocera correcta (assembly GCA_027475135.1). NCBI lineage: Eukaryota > Metazoa > Arthropoda > Insecta > Diptera > Tephritidae > Bactrocera > Bactrocera correcta. The sequence continues at coordinate 2,107,095 of CM050327.1, read as the reverse complement.
TCGATATGAAACGCATTCTTTCTCGTCTCGATCGATAAAGCTGATTTTTTTTTGAAGATACCGTAAGCAGATCTCTTTGAGCATACTTGATCGTGAGAATTCCGATCCGACATGCACGGCAAGCATTATACTCGTAACTGCCGATGAGAAATAGGTTCATGTGTTTGACATGCAAACAAGACAACAATCATCGGAATGGAATCTGTTTTAAGTTGATCAAAGAGATAAAACAAAATTTGCTGAAGGCGCTGAAAGCCATCCCAATAAGTATTTCAATGACTTAAAAAATTGTTGGCATAAGTGTATTACATCTGGTGGGGATTACTTTGATGAATAATTAAATATTTTGCATTTTATTTACAATTTCCGGGTACTTTGTGTCACCATGTACATAAATATTTTCGAACTTTCGGTTGACTTTATTAGAAATTTTAACGAAATTCAGGGAGAATCGCTTTCTAACCACAGTGTATAATCTTGTGGAAAATGGGTAAAGACAGTGTAATGCATTCTCTAGTCCTTATATACTTAACAAATAGATTTTCAAACGAAAACGTGAGATATCGATTCATCATTAGCCTAGCTTTAAAATTTAGAAATGAAATAACATAAGTTTAGGACTCTTAATATGCCTAAGTTACTAAAATACAAATTTGATTGTAATCCATACAAAATTTCGTTGAACAATGAATGTAAAATTCTTTCGCAATAGTTTAGGAAATACCTACGGCTTTGATTCTTCCAAATTGTGAGCGTATGAAATGTTTTGATTCATCCGATCTTAGCCTTGTTTAGAATTCATTTCATACGCAACAGTGGTACTGTAAAAAATAAGCGATTAACTAACGCTAGACCTTCGGCTTTTGATCACAACCTGAGTAATATTCCAACATTCCCCTTTTTAAGTAATCTTTGAAGAGGCTGACTGGTCTAAAAAAGCGATGACTCTAGTCGGTTTACATTGCATTTACGGCATGTTATTAGAAACCTATACGTCCAAAAGCAGATCAATTCAAAATAAATACTATATTCTCCGTTTCAGACTTTTTTATTTGGATTGTCAATACAATTTTTTAGTGATGAACAATGTGTGCAATTGGAGCAGCTAAAACTGATTTAACAACTGGAACGTGGTGTACCAGAGGGGCGGAGTATGTCTTCACAACAGGGACGACTGGAGCCACAGTTTTGACTACTGGAACCACAGGAGCAGAGTAGGTCTTCACAACTGGAGCAGCATGAATCACTGGAGCTACAGTTTTCACAACAGGTGTAACAATATGAGCATTATTGTGCACTTGGGTGATGCTTTGGTGTGAGGTGGCAGATGGAACGGTGTGCACAACGGCACCCACTTTGGCTACAACGGGTTGAGCGATGAAACCGGGAGTGGCGGTGGCGATGGCGAAGAGTGCGAAAAAAGCTATCTGGAATAATTTTGATCAATTATGAATTTTATCTTAACTTAAGCAATTAATGGTCTTACGTATTTGAACATGTTGCTAGGTTTGCAGTTCTCTTGATGCTGCGGTGAACTCCTTTAAGTTGAAAGTCTGACTGATGCTTATTTAACAGTTTGAGCAAAATTTATAGTTTACTGCACGCCAATTTGCCAGGAGTAACATTAGCGACGTGAAAATAATTATGAGCGTATTTCGATCATAGAAAAAGTGGTGTGATTTTCTTATTAGAGGTGTCAATAATTAGAAGTAACACAAGTATTGTTGTAATTCTTATTGCAAGTACTTGCATAAAAGATAAAATTTAGGAAACTTGTTTGCTACTAACATACTAACAGCAATATTATGTCCTTGTCAATAAATTTAAATGGAAGTCAAGAAAACTTGCCATGTCATTACCGATGCCGAATTTCAAACCGACTATGCGTACTTAATTAACAGTGTTATTGCATTTAGCCATCGTGGAGTAGTGCTTGATGTCAGGCTGTTGAATGGCTATGTGGTGGCGCTAATTAAATAACCTGCTGCCTTTAAGGCAAAGAAAAAAAATAATTTATATTCAATTCAAATGCGTACTTATAACTCCTGAAAAGATAATTCAAGCTTAATTTCAATTGACCTTTATATTTACTTTGCTGCTACTGAAATAATACTGAATGTATTATTTATGCAGTGATGATTTCCTTTTTATGCTGTTCGAGTCTCTTGTGCAAAATCTAAGTTCAAGTTCAATGCGAATACCAAATTCTATTACTCAACTGTCGATCGATCTTTATTCTCTCGTAGTATAAATTTCGCACAAATTCATTGGAAACTCATCAGTTAGCTTCCACATTTCAAGCTGTAAGCCACCACAACTACTACCCAAAACAGCAGCATTATGTTCAAATACGTAAGCCCAATAACTGGTCTAGCTAAAATAAGTTGAACAATAATGACAGAATTTAATTTGCATTTGCATTTGCCGCCCTCTTCGCCATCGCCACCGCTGCTCCCGGTTTCATCGCTCAACCCGTTGTGGCCAAGGTAGGTGCCGTTGTACACACCGTTCCATCTGCCACTTCACACCAAAGCATCACTCAAGTGCACAATAATGCTCATATTGTCACACCTGTTGTGAAAGCTGTGGCTCCAGTGGTTCATGTTGCTCCAGTTGTGAAGACCTACTCTGCTCCTGTGGTTCCAGTTGTCAAGACTGTTGCTCCAGTCGTCCCCGTGGTTCATGCTGCTCCTGTAGTTCCAGTAGTCAAAACTGTTGCTCCAGTCGTCCCAGTCGTGAAGACCTACTCCGCTCCAGTAGTTCATCATGTTCCAGTTGCGAAGTCAGTTGTTGCTCCTGTGGTGCCGGTGGTTCATGCTGCTCCAGTTCTAAAATCAGTTGTCCCAGCTCCTGTTGCTCACTTTGTTCATCATTAAATTCATGTTTTGTGTTCATTGATAATTTTTGGGTTATTTTAAATAAATGTTGAATATTTTGTTGAAATTACTTTGAAACAATTTAATGTTATGTTTATAATCTCGCCGAATTGTGCACAGAGCATCATAGGTTTGTTTATATAAAGGTAACTCTTACATCTAAAACCTATGGGGTTATATATGAAGTTAAAGTATTCAAATAATAAGTATGACGAGTCTAGGCAATATCCTGATTAAGTATTTATGTATCGAATTGAGATTAGGGAAAAGCGCATCGACACAGTGAGGTTAGCGAAAAGTAAAATATTTACACTTTTTATGCCCCAAAATGGATTTTTTCAAAAAACATGAAATTCTACAAACTTATCACCGTTTAAGGAACGAAGCTCATTTTTCAAAACAGGGGATCACAGGGAGAAGTGTCAGGCGTGTTTTAAATTTTTTCAAACTGGACGTGGCACCGCTCACTATATCAAACTATACTAACTACAACTCTGTATATACAGCCAAAACTTAAGTTTTACTTGCCAAAGAACTCAATTTCAATTCCATGAGATTTTATTTTGGTTTACAATTATAACTGAAGTATCAACCAACTTATCGAATCAAATTTTTGCACGAATAGTACTTCTAATATTTACTTACGTTTCCACTCCTTAATACGAGCATGAGAAGCTCTTGACTTTATATCAAAATAAATAAGGAGAATCTAAGTTTCGGCGTGGAGCAGACCAGAATGGAGGAACTATATCAATTCTACATATAGCTATGATAAATATAATAATTTTCCGCTCAAACTTACAGTAGGTCCGATATATACGGTGTAAAGTCACAGTGAAGAGTGATACAAGTGCCTAACATACCATAGTCACGTAAGACTCGTCAGCAACCACTGCCACTATAGTGGTTCCTGATGAAATTATATCTATTTTTGGCAACAGAATACACTATTTCTAGAAAAAGCCAACCCCCCAGTAAAAACTAGTAGGTCGATCGAAGACTGCAGCCATCACATTCGGTACCTGGGGACATGAAAAGTTCGAGTCTATCATAGTCCGTTTTTCGACGAGAGCTTTTAAACGTTGAATACACTATTTGTGGTAGTAGTCCGATTTTGTCTTATATTCAAGGTGTTAGAGTATCAGATTTATGATATTCGAATTAGGTCAAGTAATTGCATAGATATTTGATGTAAAACTGCGTAATGCCATTGTATAATTTTTACACCAACTAATATGTAACCCTACCGAACCATCCTTACTGTGAAATTTATTTTATAGACAATTTTGTAGAGAAGATTTTCGACTAAATACGGTGGACATTGCTTTATGAGTTTGTGACATATTTTAATTAAACCACGCCCACTTTATTAAATATCTCAACAAAATTTCCTCTTATGATTCGTTATTTAAAATTTTAGCTTAATTTATGGACGGCTTAGCATATCAATAGTTCGATTTCGCATACAGGTATACGTATATAATACCAGCCTCCTCAGAGTTATACGACTCGTTTGTCAAGATCGAGACATCTAAAGTTCATGCTACAAGTATTTATATAAGTAGCAGATATTTACATAAATTATTGCTAAATTTTGTAACATATAAGGACATTTTGGGACGCCTCATTCAAATTGAATGGTCAAGGGATCAATTATTTAATATAAGGCTTCTGATTCCCAATATCAATAGGTGTGCTAAGAACGAGGAAGCGCGGCTTTTTATTTAATTATTCTTTTTTAATTTATATAGCATAATTGAGTTATCTACTCAATATAATTCCGATATATTCTCCTAACGTATGTATTCCTATGCGTTGGCAGACTAATTGTTAATTGGAATTGTTTGGTGCCCTTTCCATCCCATCCTTTTCTTTTACAAGATATGGCATATCTTCTTCTTTTTACCATATCATTCATTAAAAATAAGTTTTGCCATGGGTTTCTAAAATTACAATAACATTTATTCAGAAATTCTTCTCGGGTATGCAGTTGTATTAATGGTGAACAATGTGGGCGACTGGAGCAGCATGAACCACTGGTACGACGGGCGCAACAACAGACTTCACAACTGGAACATGATGAACCACCGGGGCGGAATAAGTCTTCACTACTGGAACTACAGGAGCAGCGTGAACTACGGGGACGGCTGGAGCCACAGTTTTGACTACTGGAAGTACAGGAGCAGAGTAGGTCTTCACAACGGGCGCAACATGAACCACTGGAGCCACAGCTTTCACAACAGGAGTAACAATATGGGCATTATTGTGCACTTGAGTGATGCTTTGGTGGGAGGTGGCAGATGGAACGGTGTGTACAACAGCACCAACTTTGGCTACAACGGGTTGAGCGATGAAACCGGGAGCCGCGGTGGCGAATGCGAAGAGGGCGACGAATGTGATCTGGAATAAAATTTGATCAATTATACATTTCATCTTAATTTAAGCAATTAATGGTCTTACGTATTTGAACATGTTGCTGCTGTTGTATAGTTTGAGATGTGGAATCTAACTGATAATTTACCATTGAACTCGCGCGAAATTTATACTGTGCAAATCGGTATGAAATCCAAGAGAATAATAATTGGCAATGTGACATTGGTTTGACACTTCAATAATTCACTAACCTGTTTAGGTCACTGGCATTTCTAGGGATCACTCATGCTAAAAATGCTTGGTCAGTGCATACAAATACATGTAAACACTTCATTAGTGATTTTTACTGTTTGACTATTCAGTAGTATTACGGGTAAAAATGTACACTAAAACTACTGTCAGAAACTTTAGTTTAATAGTTTCTTACTACTGCTACTTACACTGCGCTGCCAAAAGGCTTAAAGTTCCATGGCTCAACCTCCGAATTGCTGAATATCTTCATAAATAATTTTCGCTTTCTCGAGCCACATTTCGACAGTTACCAAACAACCAAACTGGAAACAGTAGCTGTTTACAACTTGTTAAACTTTAGAGAGTAGTGAGTCGAACTAATTAGTTCTTCAAACAAATAAATTTAAGTAACCTAATATAATACTCGCACTTTTTGGAGAAAATACGTGTAGACCAGTAGTGACCTTATAAATTATTATTTTATAACTGTTTTTGCAATGAGTTGATATTTTAATACAATTCATAAACGAATGAAATGAATTGGCCAAAGACCCGAAAATTTGTTTTTGGAATTAAGTGGAATCGCAATGAACTTTAATGATTTTCCTCAACTGATATATTTATGCTATTTTTATAAAACGAGTACTATTTTTATTTCGATAACAACGAACTTTATTTTAACACACAATTAACCTTGTATTTCTCAAAAAGTTTGGCATAAAAATATTTCGAATTGCGGGCGTCTAAGTTTCGTCTAGAGCATGTTCTGCGTGATAATCCATCACTGTCAATAAGTATTTGCTTATTCTAAGCTCCGATATTCACTTCTCTTGTTTGTTTACTCTTTTTACCTATGGGCACTACTGAGGCCGCGACTTGTTGCTATTAGGCTTTGAAAAGGGTGTAGCGTCAGAAGCGCATGCGCTGCCAATCACGTTGGATTATTGTTCAGAATAATGTTGCATAAAATAGCAAAACGCAAAACTGGTTGTTTGTGGTTGCTTAATGTTTGTCTAGCGAAAAGATTCAAGTTCAATGCCGGCCATACAAGCATTGATATTTGCAACAAACTTAAACAAATATACCGTTGAAAATAATCAAAAAAAAAAAATAAATAAAATAAAATGTGAAATAATATTTAGTAAGCTGCATACGAGTACTAAATTTTTTCACATGTTTTCGGTGTAAAAATTTTTTTATAAATATGCTGCGAGAAACATAGAAAGATATCAGTTTTCATCCAGTTTTCTTGCAGTAAACAGTCACAAGCACCAAGCGAGCAAAATGTTCAAATATGTAAGATTTAATTATTTGTGGATTAAGAAAAGTGCTAATAATCAATTTTTCTATCACAGATTACCTTCGCCGCTCTCTTCGCATTCGCCACCGCTGCTCCCGGTTTCATCGCTCAACCCGTTGTAGCCAAAGTGGGTGCCGTTGTACACACCGTTCCATCTGCCACCTCCCACCAGAGCATCACCCAAGTTCACAATAACGCCCATATTGTTACACCTGTTGTGAAAGCTGTAGCTCCAGTGGTTCATGTTGCTCCAGTTGTAAAGACCTACTCTGCTCCTGTGGTTCCAGTAGTCAAAGCTGTGGCTCCAGTCGTCCCCGTAGTTCATGCTGCTCCCGTAGTTCCAGTAGTGAAGACCTTTTCTGCACCGGTAGTTCATCATGTTCCAGTTGTTAAGTCGGTTGTTGCCCCAGTGGTGCCAGTAGTTCATGCCGCTCCTGTTGTGAAGTCAGTTGTTGCAGCCCCTGTCGCTCACTTTGTTCATCACTAATTATCTGTGATCGTGAAGTTGTTGAATAAATATATAAGATTTTGATCTATGAAACCCTTTTGTTTTTTATAATTTTTTCAGAATTATAAAATATTTACTTAGCTTGTAGTAATACATATGTATATCATTAGATATCATGAGTTTACAGGAAATTAAAAAACATACGCTTGCCGATATGCTGTTTGAAAACTATGAAGTACATTATTAAACAAATCTAATGCTGCAGGATATCATCCTGAGTTTGACAAACAAGAAATGAACTCCGACAAATGCTGAAGTATTGTAGAGGTACATAATTTAGAAGCGCCGATGGAATAGTAAAAATAAAAATACTTTTGTCCAAACGCCCTGGGTTCTCCGATCTTCAACTCCTGAAAATATTAAAAAAGGAAGGATATGGTGCTTAAAATCGTCAGGCAAGTGTTAGAGAGATGGCAAGAGAGCTCGACATCTCTCTCGAGTCCGTTGTAATGATTTTGAAACCAAACTGAAAGTGTTGCTCCGTGGGATCCATTTTCAGTCGATCGAAGAGATAAAACAAAGTTAGCTGAATGAGCTGAAGGCCATCCCAAAAAGTGCTTATGAAAAGTGTTTCGAGGACTAGAAAAGTCGTTGTAATAAGTGTATTAGAACTGGTGAAATTTATTTTAAGGTGACGCAATAAATATTGATGAATATTTAAATATCTTGCGTTCTATTAACATTTCCCCGGCACTTTTTTATCACAATGTATATCGGCGCTTATATCTCAACATACTGTCATAACCCCAAGCATGAAAACAAGAAATATTATAATTGTTGGAACACTCCATTTATCGAATAATATCAAGAGCGGAGAAGATCGGCAAACAACTGCAAGGGTACAAGCTCCAAATTTAATTACTAAAGCATATCTGAATTATTATTCTCTTGTTATTTCACTTCTTTTAACTGACGTAGAAACCGCTTACGCGTTTATAGCAGAGCTAACAACAGTTTTTTGCAAGGTGACGCCAATTGGAAATTCCAAGCGAAGCCAGGCCCTTCTCCACATGATTATTTCAAGGGAGTGGTCTTCTTCTTACTCTGCTTCCCCTGGCAGGCATGCGTCGAATACTTTCAGAGCTGGAATGTTTTCGTCCATTCGGACGTCATGACCTAGCCAGCGTAGCCGCTGTCTTTTAATTCGCTGAACTCTGTCAATGTCATCGTATATTTCATGCAGCTCATTCTTCCATCGAACGCGATATTCGCCGTGGCCAACGCGCAAAGGGCCATAAATCTTTCGTAGAACTTTTCTCGAAAACCCGCAAAGTCGACTCATCAGTTGTTGTCATCGTCCATGCCTCTGCACCATATAGCTGGACGGGATAATGACTGTGTTATAGATTTTTGGTTTTGCTCGTCGAGAGAGGACTTTACTTCTCAAATGCCTACTTAGTCTGAAGTAGCACCTGTTGGTAAGAGATATACTGTGTTAGATTTCGAGGCTGACGTTGTTGGCGGTGTGGATACTGGTTTCAAGATAGACAAAATCATCTACGACTTTGAAGTTTTAACTGTCAACAGTGAAGTGGAACAGAAGATATTTCGTTTTGCCCTCGTTCACTACCAGACTCATTTGCTTTGCTTCCTTGTACAGTCTGAAGAAAGCAGAATTAACGACGCGACGTTAGGCTACCCAGAGGATACTTGGTCAAAGAAAGAAAGTCGTGAGCTGCTTGAGCCATATGTAAAAAAATCGTGTCTGGCCACTCCCAAGTGAATGGCGATCTGAGAACTTTCCTAGTTTGCGTGAATTTCTACAAATGTAGGGAGGATATCTACACATGACTCCATCCTAAAAAAATATATCATTAAATACTGAAATAATAACAGCTCAATGCTAGGAAAATTTATGTGGACTGCAAAAAATTGTTAACGTAAATTAATTAATTTGATCTACCAAACTAGTGCTGTTGTACTAATAAAGGGAGTAATTACGCTTAGTATTCAAATGACGTTAGAGTTTTAAAATTTGGTCAAGTCATTACTTTGAAAGGCTTTTTGCACTGTGATTATATTAAAAATCATTAACCAAAAGTTTTCGGTAAATCTGAAATGAGTAATGTCAGTTACTGAAAGAAAATTCAATCAATTCAATTCAAACATAAAACTCACAAGAAGTGAACCAGTTTTGTATTTAACGCTGGCCTTTTCATTAGTCTGAATTTGTTGACATTTAAGTAATTGCATATTGTTGGTTTTTCAAATTTGTTTTGCAAATTTAAAGTTCAAGTTCATTGCTCCAGTCAACTATGAATAATCTAAAGCGCAACTCTGATTACTTTTCGGTACTATAAATAAGACAAACATTTATTGAGATATCACCAATCCGTTTCCACACTTTAAACAGTAGCAACCGGCACCACAACATTAGCAACAGCAACATGTTCAAATACGTAAGACCACTAATTTATTGAATAGAAATATATTGTACAATAATACTACCTTCTCATTTTAGATTACCTTCGCCACCCTCTTTGCCATCGCCACCGCTGCTCCTGGTTTCATCGCTCAACCCGTTGTAGCCAAAGTGGGTGCCGTTGTACATACCATTCCATCTGCCACCTCCCACCAGAGCATCACTCAAGTGCACAATAATGCCCATATTGTTACACCTGTTGTTAAAGCTGTGGCTCCAGTGGTTCATGTTGCTCCAGTTGTGAAGACTTACTCTGCTCCCGTGGTTCCGGTAGTCAAGACCGTTGCTCCAATCGTTCCAGTTGTGAAGACTTATTCCGCCCCGGTGGTTCATCATGTTCCAGTCGTGAAGTCTGTAGTTGCTCCCGTGGTGCCTGTGGTTCATGCTACTCCAGTTGTAAAATCGGTTTTTGCTGCGCCTGTTGCCCATTTCGTCCACCATTAATTGTATAAAAATGAATTGAGTTAAAAAGTAGCAAATAAAAGTTATTGAAATTTTAGAAGAATCAAAAGAGAATTATTTTTAAAATTTGGTAATTTCTTAAGGTCCACCAGGATTTAGATTTTATTAGATGGCTAGTGAATCCTGGTTTTTCAGGCATTAACTCAATACCAAATGTAAATCGTACATGGTCCATTTAAGTTGCATGAGCAAAATGAATCGATAAATATGCTTTCCTAGATTGCTAAAACCTAACAAACTTGCCTCATCTCAATCGTGAATGACGATAACACCGAAAATGTTAAAAATCAATGTGTTAGCATCAAAGAGATTGTAGAGCAAGTCAGCATATCTTATGGAGCTACTCAGCACGTTTTGGTCAATATTCATATCTAAAATACCGTGTCAGTGCAAGACTCGCCTCAAACGACCCGAATGCGCCGTCACCATTTAGCATGATTTTGATTCCTGTGACGTTTTTCTGTTTGCGAAACTGACAAATCCTCTTTGAGAAACGCCCCTTGAGTCCATTGGAGATACCAAATTAAAATACAGCGGCATAAAGGCAGATCCTTTTCCTATCGATTGTCTTTTCACGGATCTTTTTCAAGACTTGGCGCATCGTGAATATCTGGTCGGTTGTTGATTTTCCAGACCCGAAGCCACAGTGATAAGGTTCAATCAGTTTGTTTGAGCTTTAATCTCTAGATTTCTGACGACGCACCTAGGCCTTTATGAAGCTCATTGGGAAAACACCGGGACTAAAATCTTGATGATACTCGTATGTATATTCTCTCCTCATCGGAGTCTGTTTTGGCTAGTTCATCTGCTTCACAGGAATATGACTCGATTATGCAGTTTGGATTTATCTCGCTCTGTACTAAGGACGTAAGAGAGAGAATATTACCTCTCTTCGCGTCGGTGACACCCTGTTATCCCCCCTATCGGGGGTTCTGCTAGGTGCGTTCTTCAAGGAGGCATTTGAAAACCTAAGCTGGGGTCGAGTGGTGTACCGACTGGAGGAGTTTCGTGGCTGCCTGAAGGGTTCCATCTGTATCCATATATCTGAAATCTCATGATGGACTCTCTGCTGTGGTAGCTCAAGGGACTCTGTAAGTGTTGAGCATATGCGGAAACCTTCTTCTTCTGGTCAAGGATCACTCGCGGTGTGAGTTAGAGAGAGCGGGGGGACAATTTCATCAATTTAGAAACCACTTTTTTAAATTATAAAAAATTAAAAATTCACACCAAATATGAGTGGATGGTGTATTGTTGCCTATCTAAGCGGGAAAATTACTATAAATAAATCATTCCCAAAAAAAAAAAAATCTGAAAGACTTTGCTTATTAAGCAGCCCTCAGGAATACCGCTGTGCATGTAGGAATTGGAGGTGATTACACTTGAAATAGCTGTTCCCTCGCTGAGGTTATTTGAGATAATGCAAATTGTGTTGCTTGAGAGCAGTAATACGCAACACACATATGACATGAACTTATAATAACGAATGATCCAACGCCAACATGCATAGACATAGGTCAGTTAGATTTCCATCCGCTGTTCATTCCTTTGAATAAATGTATGAGCGTATGAAAATAAAGTCCGAAACGTAGAAACCGGTTGCTCTTTAATTCACAATAACTCCACACAATTGAATTTGCTTTTAATTGTGCACTTTTCTTCTCTCATTACCAACAACAAAGAAACTATGATAACCAATTTGATTGATGTTGGACTTGGTGCTAAGCGGCAATTGGTTTTGTATAAAAAGGGTGAGCAGATTCGACAAAATCATCAGTTCCCATTCAACAGTCAACCAATCAAAACTTAAAATGTTCAAATACGTAAGTTGATTGCAGCTCATCTAATTCATATAATCAAAATCTATTGACTATCATAATCTCTATAAAAATGTAGGTCGCATTCTTCGCCCTCCTCGCTGTTGCTGCTGCCAAGCCAGGTCTGCTCGCTGAGACACATACAATCGTCCAACCAGCTGTGGTTGCTAAAACTGCCTATGTCGATACGAGCGCATCCTCGGCCATAACTCACCAGAGCCATGTGAACCTCGTCAGGAAGGTGCCAGTTGTACCAGTCGTCCACGCCGCACCCGTCGTACATGCCGCCCCCGTCTTGAAGACCATCTCCGCTCCAGTAGTGCATGCCGCCCCTGTGGTTCACTCAGCTCCAGTCGTCCATGCTGCTCCTGTGGTTCACTCGGCTCCCGTAGTTCATGCTGCTCCTGTGGCTCATTCCGCTCCAGTCGTGCATGCCGCCCCCGTAGTTCACTCAGCTCCCGTAGTTCATGCTGCTCCAGTCGTCCACTCGGTAGTCCATTCAGCTCCTCTAGTCAAAACTGTAGTCTCATCTCCATTGGCCTACAGCATCCACCATTAGAAAAATATGTACATTAAAGGTGATATGAGAAATACAATGGCACAAAATTGTTACCAAAATATTTAAATAATAAAAAGACGATTTTATAAAGATACTAACGAAATTTCTATATTTCTAATAGTACAGAGTGTATTGGTATATACCTCTTACCTTTGCTAATTCTCTACTTCAGAAGGCATATTTTATATTGACGAATCTATTTATCAGAAACAATACTATAATTCCAATATCGCATGTGTCATGATTATGTGATTCAAAGTATATGTGATGGGATCATAAAATTTTCGATTCCCTTTCAGAGATGCCATACAGACTTCCAGAAGTATAGATAATTTTGTAAAAAGGTTAATTATCTCAACGTTTTAAAACGAAATTTTTAAAATTGATTGTGTTTCCAAAAAAAAAAGAAGTAATTGTAACCAAAAAACAGCCGATCTATTTTTGGACACTTGAAATACAAGGCATGGCATATGAAGGAGTTATAAGCGTTCAAGAGAGATCATCTCATTTCACGACATCCCTAAAAGTCACCAACCAAATGAGGATGTCAAAAGCCGTAAAAGCAAAAATGATCTATTGGAAAGGTGTATGCTACACACTAGCTCACTCATTTGTTCGGCCACAATTCCTGACCAAGCTAAAGAAAAACTTTTATACAATCACCCAATCAAACGAAATTTGCCGTTTCGGTTTCTAAGTTTGGGTCGTCTGTATTTGTCTCACATTTCCTTCAAGTTGGCGTTTGGGAAACATTAAGAATGTTGTCTACTTCTATATGTTTTCTATACAGAACAATGTGTGTATTACAATTTGTGTGTAGCCACAAAAAATAATCAGTGAGATTCAAAGAATGTCTGAATATCTAAAGGAACTTAGAATTCAGTTTATAAGTACTCGGTGCATATGTATAATTCATTGAAATTAAAGCTTTTTATTTATTTTATTGGTCTTAAGGTATAAGTTTAATGGTGCAACAAGAGAAGTATGCACTGAAACCACGGCTGATACGCGACATATCATATTATAAAGTTCAAGGTTGTCCAAACAACCAAATATTTCTTGTTTTCCTTCAAAATATCTTTTTCTTGTATGGTCTCAAGGTTTTGTTTGTTGTCTGGAGTGAGCAAACGCGGCTCCCATCGCGCCGACAACTCTCAGCTTCAATATTTCATACAAACTATAAGCGCACGGTTTTACAGATGCCCACAGTCTCAGTTATTTCTCGCATCTGCAAGGGGTTACATGTGTCTCCTCGGGTAAAAAATAGCATTTTTTCAAAAATTTTTTTTCATATAAAAAATTAAATATTTTATTAGAATTTTTTAGTGTTACAAACATACACTATTAACAAAGAAATTCTGCTATTTTTGGAAAAAATATGTTGAACTCGGCTACAGCGACGCAATTTCCGATGAAAAAACCTGCGCCCCCGATGGTAGGATAACTCCTAATAAGATCATCTAAAGTGAAAAAATACAAGTTTTAGTTAAAATTTTTACTTAGAACTTTAACGAAGGAAAAAAACTGAAAAATGGATTTTTTACAAAAAAAAAAAAAAAAAATTAAAATTTCGCGAATTTTTTTTTTAAACTGTTGTAATGGAAAAAAAAATCTTTTGTCCAAATTTAAATTATATTACTCCCAGTTATTGAAGTATATAATATTTAACATATAATAATATTTAACATTTCAAGAAATTATAAAGTTCTATGGGAATTCATGATTAAAATCTTATATATTTATTCAACAACTTCAAGATCACAGTATAATTAGTGATGAACCAAGTGAGCCACAGGGGCTGCAACAACTGACTTCACAACAGGAGCGGCATGAACCACTGGCACCACTGGGGCAACAACTGACTTCACAACTGGAACATGATGAACCACCGGGGCGGAGTAAGTCTTCACAACTGGAACTACGGGAGCAGCATGAACCACGGGGACGACTGGAGCAACAGTTTTGACTACTGGAACCACAGGAGCAGAGTAGGTCTTCACAACTGGAGCAACATGAACCACTGGAGCCACAGCTTTCACAACAGGTGTAACAATATGGGCGTTATTGTGCACTTGAGTGATGCTTTGGTGTGAGGTGGCAGATGGAACGGTGTGTACAACGGCACCCACTTTGGCTACAACGGGTTGAGCGATGAAACCAGGAGCAGCGGTGGCGAATGCGAAGAGAGCGGCGAAGGTAATCTGTGGTGGAAAGATTGATTATTAACACATTTCTTAGTCCACAAATAATTGTAACTTACATATTTAAACATTTTACTCGTTTGGTGCTTGTGACTGTGTACTACAAGAAAGCTGTGCGAAAACTGATATCTTTCAATGCTTCTCGCAGCATATTTATAAGTAATTTTTGCACCGAAAACATGTGAAAAAAATGTAGTAAGCAGCTTACTAAATATTATTTCACATTTTATTTTATTTATTTTTTTTTTTGATTATTTTCAACGGTATATTTGCTTAAGTTTGTTGCAAATATCAATGATTGCATGGCCGGCATTGAACTTGAATCTTTTCGCTAGACAAACATTAAGCAACCACAAACAACCAGTTTTGCGTTGTGCTGTTTTGTGCAACATTATTCTGAACAATAATCCAACGTGATTGGCAGCGCATGCGCTTCAGTTGCTACACCCTTTTAGAAGCCTAATAGCAACAAAAGAAAAAGAGTAAACAAACAATAGAAGTGAATATCGGAGCTTAGAATAAGCAAATACTTATTGACAGTGATGGATTATCACGCAGAACATACTCTAGACGAAACTTAGACGCCCGCAATTCGAAACATTTTTATGCCAAACTTTTTGAGAAATACAATTTTAATGGTGTGTTAAAATAAAGTTCGTTGTTATCGGAATAAAAATAGTACTCGTTTTATAAAAATAGCATCAATATATCAGTTGAGGAAAATAAATAAAGTTCGTTGCGTTTCCACTTAATTCCAAAAACAAATTTTCGGGTCTTTGGCCACTTATTTCATTCGTTTTTGAATTATATTAAAATATCAACTCATTGCAATAACAGTTATAAATTATTAATTCATTTGATCAACACTGATCTACATATATTGTCCCCAAAAAGTGCTAGTATTATAAGAGGTTACTTAAATTTGTTTTTTTGAAGAACTAATTTGTTCGATTCACTACTCTCTAAAGTTTAACAAGTTGTAAACAGCTCCTGTTTCCAGTTTGGTTGTGAGGCAACTGTCGAAATGTGGCTCGGGAAAGGGAAATTTATTTATGAAGATACTCAGCAATTCGGAGGTTGAGCTAATGAACTTTAAGCCCTCTTGGCAGCACAGTGTAAATAACAGTAGTTAGAAACTATTCAACTAAATTTTCAAACATTATTTTCAGTGTATATTTTTACCCGTAATTCAGTAGTATGTCAAACAGTAAAAATCGCTAATGAAGTGTTTATATTTGTATGCCCTGACCAAGCATTTTTAGCATGTGTGCCCCTTAGTCACAATAGAAATGCGAGTGACCTAAACAGGTTAGTGAATTATTGAAGTATCAAATCAATGTCACATTGCCAATTATTATTCTCTTGGATTTCATACCGATTTGCACAGTATAAATTTCGTGCGAATTAAATGGTAAATTATCAGTTAGATTCTACATCTCAAACTATACAACAGCAGCAACATGTTCAAATACGTAAGACCATTAATTGCTTAAATTAAGATAAAATGTATAATTGATCAAATTTTATTCCAGATCACATTCGTCGCCCTCTTCGCCATCGCCATCGCTGCTCCCGGTTTCATCGCTGAACCCGTTGTAGCCAAAGTGGGTGCCGTTGTACACACCGTTCCATCTGCCACCTCCCACCAGAGCATCACCCAAGTACACAATAATGCGCATATTGTTACACCTGTTGTTAAAGCTGTGGCTCCAGTGGTTCATGTTGCTCCAGTTGTGAAGACTTACTCCGCACCGGTGGTTCATCATGTTCCAGTGGTGAAGTCAGTTGTTGCCCCCGTGGTGCCCGTGGTTCATGCTGCTCCTGTTGCCCACCTTGTTCACCACTAAATTTGTTAACTCCTCTTTTTTTGGGATATAACTTGTGATTGTTAAAATAAATATAAAATCCAATATTAAATTTTATTTCCATGGAGTTTTTATCCACGCTGCATTCTTGTTCCGTAAGATTACGTCTGATGAGACATTTGCCTGATGACACATGAAAACGAGATTGCACGACAAAACTTAGAACTGTAATCTTTAGTTTCTTATACTTTTTTGTTCAGGAAATTGTTCTAATAATTTATTAATATCAATTCGAAAATATGTTTTCTTTTTCACTTTCGATAACGGCATAAGTTTTATGTGAAAGTTTTTAATGGCATTTTGAAAATGAAACCTAACCTGAGGTATAAGGATGCCCAGATATTTATTTTAAATATGCGATTACAATAGTAATCTTTGGTTGTGGTAACCACATATAAAAACCTTAAACTCTGTTCTTTGAACCTTTATGATCGAAAAGAACACATACCTATAATGTTGATTAGCAGTCAACTTCATAAATTATATTTCCTAACAAACCCGGATCTCAATTTTATAGAATTCCATAAGTTCTACCAAAGTGGAATGTAGTTTATAAGGTTCGGCTCCTACTTGTGTTACGCGTCAAGTAAATTTAGCTTTAGATGAGTGCTTCGGAAAACTCTACAGAAAATACTTGATTCGAACTCTACACAGTTTATTAAGGCTGCGAAGTGGATTCAGAGAATTTTAATTCCGTTTCCCAACAAAAATAAAACCTATATTAGTTTTGGAGCTTCGAAAACTCTCATTTTAAGAAGCGAACTATAATTTTGAAAGGTTTTGTAGCATTTAGTTTTTTGGAAATGTAGTATACACTATTTTAATAACAAAAGTAGTAATATGGCTTTATTATATAATGTGTTGACTTGAAGTCACGAAAATTTCCAAAAAAAAAAAAAAAATGTAATTACCAAAGTTATAGTTTTTTGTGTTGACCCAGTTTCAAAAAAAGGTACTTGCGGTGATAACTATAAGTCCTTGGAGATTTATCTAAAATTAATCGGACAAAATTAGTTTTA
Organism: Bactrocera correcta; assembly: GCA_027475135.1. NCBI lineage: Eukaryota > Metazoa > Arthropoda > Insecta > Diptera > Tephritidae > Bactrocera > Bactrocera correcta. The sequence goes on along the minus strand of CM050327.1, from coordinate 2,089,465 downwards.
TTAATAGATAATCCCGGGCCTGATCGAAGGATTTATTTTTTTTTCAAAATTACAAATCTAAATAAATAAATAAATTATTCTAAAAGCTGAATAAATTTCATTAAAATCTACTGAGTGGTTTTCGAGTTACAGTTGTCACCAGTTCTAAAAACATAGTTTTGAGAAAAACACGTTCAAAGTTTCACACTAGCGCTTTGAAATGCCCGAACTCTCTTTGTTATTTGTCGCATAACTCAAAAACTAATTAACAGATCAGCGTGAAATTTTCAGAGAATATTTTAGATATTACACTTAACGAAAATGAAATAATGAAAATTATTTTTTTAAAATTCTAATTATCCCTAACCCCTTAAATCTATTCAGAAAAAAGTCAGGGGAAGCCAAGTCTGGCGAATACGGTGACTGAACTATGGCTCTCATAAAATCAGTCACAGTCATTGTAGAATGTGACGGAGCTTTATCATGCTGAAAAATTCAAGTATTTTCTGCTAACTAATCTAGTCAACGAATTGACCCAGTAGATAGCTTAAATCGGTCAAGTAGTACTGCTTATCCACCGTTTGACCTTCTGGAATGGATACCCAGTAAACCACTCCACGGCATTCAAAAAAATAATAGGTATCACCTTGATTTTTGACAGCCTTTAGTTGTGTTTTATGCGGTGAACAATTTTGACGTCATATTTACGGACCTACGCCTCGTCATCAGCAATGGTGCGTATAATGAATGTAAAGCTCTCAGTTACGTTGTCAATCATCTCTTTCTTCTGGCCTTCTGGTACGAGTTTACCATTGACAAGTTTCATACCCAAAGCATTAACCAAAAATCTGTTGAGTCAATCCACAAGATATTTTGAGATTCTCTACTATCTTTCTGATCCCAATACCTCGATTTCCAAGTACTCTTTCCTTAACTTTTTCGATGTTATCGTAATTAAGAGAAGTACTTGGACGACACGCATGAAACTTATGTGCCACTCAAGTATTTGTATTCGTGATGAAGTGGACGATTCTGTTCGAAAATAAAATCTTGGAAAGAATAATAAGCGATTCGGTTGGAGCGAAAAAGGAAAGATCAGAGTCAAATTTGATCAGAAATTATATCATAATTACAAAATTGCATCTGTATATATTAAACCTGATAAATGCAAGATGTAAGTAACTAAAGTACACATTTTGCTGAAGAGGATAACTGGTCAACTTGATTTTTGACGTTTGCAGGCAATAAGTAATATAGAAATCCACATTTTTGGAGAAATATCAGTGATGTATTTTTAAATTTCCTATTTCAATTATTTTAATGACTTTTTAACAATTGCAAATCGTTCGATTTTTTAAATCACATTCAGTTTATTTTATTAATGGTGGATGCTATAGGTCAAAGGAGATGAGACTACAGTTTTAACAAGAGGCGCTGTGTGGACCACGGAGTGTACAACTGGGGCGGCATGTACGACTGGAGCGGTGTGAACAACAGGAGCAGCATGAACCACATGAGCAGCATGGACGACTGGAGCTGAATGAACTACGGGGGCGGCATGCACAACTGGAGCGGAGATGGTCTTCAAGACGGGGGCGGCATGTACGACAGGTGCGGCGTGGACGACTGGAACAACTGGCACCTTCCGGACTAGGTTCACGTGGCTCTGGTGAGTTATGGCCGAGGATGCGCTCGTATCGACATAGGCAGTTTTAGCAACCACAGCTGGTTGAACGATTGCATGTGTCTCAGCGAGCAGACCTGGCTTGGCAGCAGCAACAGCGAGGAGGGCGAAGAATGCGACCTACATTTTTATAGAGATTAGTCAAGAGATTTTGATTATATGGATTAGATGGGCTACAATCAACTTACGTATTTGAACATTTTGAGTTTTGTTTGATGCTTGGTTGACAGTTAAATGGGAACTGATGATTTTGTCGAATCTGCTCACCCTTTTTATACAAAACCATTTGCCGCTTAGCACCAAGCCCAACATCAATCAAATTGGTTATCATAGTTTCTTTGTTGTTGGTAATGAGAGAAAACTGCGTCAATAAAAAAACTAATGAATGCGATGGAGTAGAAACGTTAAATCCATGCTTATCACACAACTATGTGTTTAGTCAGCTGGTGAGGTACAGCGTGGGTTAAAAATTAACCGGTTTTACTTTACTCTCTATGCGTACTGGAAGCTAATTGACCTAGGTCTATGTATGTTGGGAGGCGTTAGATCATTAGCTCTCACATTTATAAATTCGTTGGTAAATATGCTTCAATTCGGAAGATTGAGTAATCGAATGCATTTAAGGGAAGTAAACATTTTAATGTTTTGACTGTTTTGTTTTCAATTACATGTTTTTTTATAGGCAAATTAACTTTGATACGCATAATAATAATAATACTTTTCAGATGAATTAAACAATGAACTGCGACTTGTGTATGATAACAAATAGTAATGAAGAGCATTTTGAGCAGGACCCATTCTAACAAATTAAATCAAAATGAGACATGAAAGACGTATCGGAAGCCTTGCGTCAAGTTTATGTTAAAATGCTATCTGCAGGTGTCGCTATTTAACGTTATGATTATAAGAATCCATTCCTATTCGCATCATCTTCGGAGGAAAGCTGTCATTAATATAATGATGATTTTAAAGTGATCATCTTCAATGTTGTTCGGATTATCAGTTGTATGATGATGTAAACTTAGTTGTTGTCAAATGTGGTACTTTTTAAAGTATGGATTATGGCAACGTTCGGTAAGAAGGTGATTACAATTCAAATAAAGCTGTATATTTTTATTATATAATGTTAGCACATTAAATATAAGTATCATAATAATGATAGACAGTCTGATATTATTAAAACAGCACGATAAGTTCTGTTCAGATATCTGAGTACTAACTCAATTTATTTGCTGCACGAGCTACCTAAAACTAAGTAAAAATTTTGCATTCCTACAGCAAAAATGGTAAAAAAATAAACTTTTCGATCTAGTAGTCCGATTTAAGGGGGTATTCTAGTCTAGAAGCTCGAATTTCGAACTTTTTTCAACACTTAATAAAAAAAAAAAGCACTAAGAATTTTTACTATCCGTTTTTTAATCATTTGTTTATTAAATTTAGAAGAGTACACAAAATAAATTTCAAAATAAACTAAAACAATTTTTTTTTTCATCGAGTTATGCGTCCTTGAAGAAAAGGGTGGAAACAGAGGCAGTGTCGTCATCGCTATGATTTCTACCCTTGTCGTCATCTGTAAAATAAAACAATGATAGATTCTTAATTCTTCAATGTCGCTATGTCATGAAGCAGCAAAACTAAAAATAATTTTTTTTTTTTCATAAAATGGCGGCTACTCAAAAAAAAAAAAGGTCGATTTTTTCACTAATTTTTCAATTTTGTCGATTTTTTTTTTAATATTATAAATTTCAAACTATTATATTTTGGTACTTCTAGTGATAGAGATATATTTAAAGAATATTCATGCCGAATTTCAAATAAATCGACTGATTAGAACTTAAGATATTGTGGCTACCGCAACAAAAATGAAGTTTTGTGAAAAGCGCGTTTAAAGTTTTACGTTATACGATATTCATTCAACCGGTCTAGTTGCTACGTCACTAAAATGGCTATAACTTTGAAAATATTTAAAATATTTATATAAATTTGAGTTTTGAAAAATCCTTTTAGGGAGATATTTTTGAATATTAAAACTATCGAATTATGAAAAAAAAAATTTTTTTTTCGATTTTTCCAAATTTCTAGACAAGAATATCCCCTTAAATAATAAGTTCAGAGATTTCTCGTAGAAAAAAAAGTTATGTGGAAGATTTACACTAAAGTGGTCTGCTATCGGATGTTCCGACAAAGGAAAATTTCTGACCTCGTGTTTATATATTTTTGGAAAATAATTATACTATTGCCTAGCACATTTAAATCACTAACACTATAAAATTTAAATTATTTTATTTACTTTATCTGTACTCATTTACTTGTATAAAATATAAAATAAATGTAGAGGGTGATTCATTTCAAGGTTTCCTACTTAAAAAAAAAAAAAAAAACAACACAGAAATTTCAAAATTAAAAGGGAATGTTTATTATCATTCGAAAGAAGATTTTCTGACATTTATTTTTTGAGGATTATCTCTTTTAAATGTTGACCCCGGCTACGTCTTAGATGGTCTATCTGTTTAGTCCAATTTTTGAAGACTCGTTCGGACATTTCGAATAGTAACTGGCGAGTGATACGCGTGATGTTTTGCTCCAAGGCATGAAGCGGGACCACATAGACTTTAGACTTATCCCCACAGGACAAAATCTAACGGCGTGATATCAGACGTTCTTGGAGGCCAATTGACCGGCCTGCTCACCGAAGTGTTCTCTCAATAAATTCATTGATTGATACGATTTATGGGAAGTGGCGCCGACTTGTTGAAACCAAATGTCTGCGAGATCACGAACTTCAATTTCAGGCATCAACTAGTCGGTTATCATGGCTTGATAACGATCACCTTTGGCGATTACGGCATCGTTTTTGAAAAAATATGGACAAGTTGTTCGATACGTCAGTGCGAGTTGTTTCGAACGGCGCCGAATAGACTCCCAACTCTCAGTTACGGCTGCCACACCCAATATTTGAATGAGGTAATATTCAAAAAATAAATACCAAAAAATATTCTTTCAAATGATAATAAACTTTATCTATTAAATTTGTAGTTTCTGTGTTTTTTCTTTAAAAAAGTAGGGAACCTCGAAATGGATCACCCTTTATAAGTACTCCCTGGTCTAAACTTACAATTATTGCTGCTCTGACAAATTTAGCTATTTTCGCAAACTAACACAATGAGTCACAACGACCATGGTCTTGGGCGGTAGAAGAAGAGAAAGACACATTCGCATATATACATATATCATACAGTTAAAAGATGTACGAGTATATACGCATGAACGTTTTGGCAAACAAAGTTAATTGCTTACATAATCAGGTCATCGAAATTAATTTAATGCCAGCAACAACAAAAAGCCAAGACTAAAGAAAATAAAACTCCTTTAAATGCGAAATTAATGAAATAAAATTAATGCAATAAAAGAAACATTAAAATAAACAGAGAACAACAGCACTAAAGAGAGATTAATATCGTTTTTGTTACCGTTTGATGTTGCATGCTGCAGAGGTGATGCTGGCTTCGGTTGCAGTTGTCAAAATTATAGGTTAAGTGCTTTAGGGCAACCTTGACATAGGGACATACACATACATACATATACTTATAACACTAAGCCGTCAAAAACATCTACAGTCTGTGAGTTGTGTAAACGTGTTTGTATGTACGTATGTATGTGTATTTTTCTTTTGGTTGCTGCGGTTAGTTGGTGGGCCGGTTCTACATACTTCAATTTGAAGTGAGCTCAATTGTCTTGCTTTTATTTAAATGTATTTTTCATTTGTACTTTAAATGTTGACCGTGAATCATTCAATTGGATTTGGCTGCAAGTTTTGCGGTGCAACATTTAATTGTTTATTATGATATTTTTTCTTTCTTTTCTGCTTTTTTTTGTTTTTTTTTTTGTTGCTTCTACACGCACTTAAGTGCAGTCAGATCGTGATTGAAGGGCATGGAACTTAAGCAGTTTACCAAAATGCAGCTTAAAATTGATAAAATATGCTTATGCTTATATGAGTTATAAATAAACCCAGTAGAAATTTATTTCGATGCAGAACGGGTACTTTTGGTATTTCTCTTTCTTCTGGGAGGATAATGTCGTAAAAAAGCTAAGTGAAGCATACCCAAGCATCGCAGTTACTGAATCAAAGTATAACGTTATTCGGACTTGGGTTTGCGGACCACGCCAAGTCCAGCAAAATATATCTGTGGAGATAGCTAATATGCAGCTTATGTATCGAAGACGAAGAACTAAGCGAGATTGAAAATGGAGTTGATCGATATTGCTCACTCTTGAAATGCACAAAAGAATGTGATAGACATATTTTTGGAACTTCAAAATATACAAAAAACAGTACCAAATTTATAATTCTCTGCGATGGTTTAAATATACTTGATTTTTGGCAATAAAATACATATGTCTAAGTAATGAAATATGAATGTGTTATTCCTCTGGAAAGTCTACTGAAGTCGACTGCATGAAATTAATGAAATCTAAGCCGTGGAAAGACTCAAAAATCAGCTGCTAAAGTTATGGAGGGTCAATTTTATATCTACTTCAAAAAAGGAAAAAAAAAAAACCAGCAACGAGTATTATAAGGCGTAATTGGAACGTTAGAAGGATGAAGTGGAAAAAATCTATTTCGAATTAATTCGGATTTACCATACTTACGATTTTTCCATTTCTTATATTTCAAGAGAAAGTTGACTACAGAAGACGTGTTTATTGCAGTTGAAACCTAACTTGATGGTATCAAAAAGTTAGAAGACCAATTATCTGGGTATTACCCTCTATGGATCAAAGAGCTATTTAATTTTTAATAGGGACGTCTCTGATACATACAGGGTTTGTCCAGAAAGTAATGAAAGTCTTTGAAAAAGACGTTTCATATGATCAAGCAGGGTTACCCAGATGTTGCTTTAGCAAGAAAACGGTGGGGTATGTTTCAGTGGCATCGTGAAGATGGTCCTCACTGACGATCAGAAATTGCGGCAAGTGGAAGTGTGCCAAGAAAAATTGAAAATGTGTAAAAGTGAACCCCAATTTTTGAATAACGTAATCACAGGTGACGAGTCATGGACCACGGACATTTTTTGTTTCCTTGTCAGAAGAGCCAGATTAAAGGCAAGCATTTTGAGCCGACAGAGGAGATCCAAGTAGCATGCACTTCGGCTCTCAAGGCTTTTTCGGATAATAACTTCCTGACTGCGCTGCATCGACGCAGAAGGAGCCTGTTTTGAAAGTTTTTAAAGAATTGTTGAATTGTTGATCGGTTGAATAATTTTTTTAAATCGACTCAGTTCTATTACTTTCCAGACAAACCCTGTTCACTACACCACGAATATCGAAAAAAAACAATCAGCATCACCTTGATCTTTGAGCGGCTTTTGTATGGTTTTTTTTTTTTTTGGTTTCGGCTCGTTTTTTCCTCCATTCCGATGATTGTTGACTTGTTTGTATGTCAAACTCATAAACCCATGTGTCCTCAGCCGTTACAATGCTCTCCATGAATGTGTGATAGGAATTCGCTCAAGCATATCCAAAGATATCTTTAAGGTACTATTTTTGAGAAACAAAAATTCAGCTTTATCGGAATGAGTCGAGAAAAAACGCGTTTCATACTCAAAATATCCTCAAAAATCACTCGAACGGACTCGCGAGAGATGTCGAGCTCTCTTACCATTTCTTTAACACTTACCTGACGATTTTCAAGACTTCATTTTTTTGATCTTTTCACCAGTTGAAGTGGTCAAAGGTCGTCCAGAACGAGGTATGCCTTCAACGATCTCTCGACCGTCTTTGAAGGCTTTTTACAACCCGTAGGCTTGTGTTTTTGATAAAAGTGAACCATCGTGCGTCTTTTTGAACATTCTCAACGATGCCGCACACAAAATTTGGATAGAAATAAAAACTTTGAGGCAAATTCTTTTTACGATTTTTTATCCATTGTAAAAATTGTTTCGACACACTGGTTGACAGATTGCGCTCATATTCGTCATAGGAATTAAGGACAGTCCTACGAAAAATATTTTTTTTTTGAAATATCATTTACATGGGAAATTTAATTACAATTTCTTTGTGTTTTTTTTTTCACAATATATTTATATATTTAGAGGTTCGATAAACGGTAGCATTCTTTGATTAAGAAAATTGCGGGTCAATTACTACAAGGCTAATTTGCTTTATTGAGTTCACTTCCCTAAAAAAACGTTTGTTCATTTGTTTTTTAGTCCTTCTAAGGACTAGTTGGGAACTAATTAGTCGGGTTAAGTTATATTTTATACATGCACAGATATGTACAAATATACATACATATTAAATATGTACAAACTGGTAGACGAATTACGCATTAAATTTATGCTGAAATGCGCAGGTTTCTTCATATTGATAATTTGTTTTAATCTCACAGAATTAATTCGCCTACAAATTGCAATAATTCATTTTTTTGTTTATATTTTGTGTACGGTTGTATTGAAGGGCTAACCACTTAGGGCTTACACAAAGGTAATACGATAACAATAACAGCCGTGTGATTACTTGATGAAGCATGAAAAATTGCTGGCTCATATTAGGGTGTTACCAACAGACGTATCTACACACACACACCTAAGTGTACTCCCACAAATATCAGTGTGTATGTATTCAGGTAAAGTACAATACCATGTACGAAGTAAATTGTTAAAAAGTTTTCAATTTTGTCCAACTAGCTCGTTATTCTTCAATTGCGCTGAGCATTAGTCGCCCAAGGTCTAAACGGTCTTAGAAACAAATAAAACTTGTTAGCATTAGTTGGCGTTTTTGAGTGCTTTAGCCGTTTATTTTCTTGCTCGTTAGATTCATATTGTCATTTGTTGGAAAAATATTAAATTGATTACTTCAATAAAATAATTTCATTTTGATTTCCGTTTATTTACTTCCGCTTGATTCGTTTCGTTCATTGTCAATGCTTGCGCGCTTAAAACGGACTGATTAATTGACTGTTCATAATTGAACCCTAATGCATTCTGTTTAGCAAGGTAAACTAGAAATCGATTTATACCATATAAATTCCCTATTTTGGTACTGGAGTAAACGTAGGCTGTAAAATTTATATAATTTCTTTGAGAGGGCGCTACATGTGAATCTATTTGTATGCAATTGTTAAACAATCGGTTCTAGACCACAAGAGAACAAAAAAAAAATGCTGAACAGAAAAAGATTCGGAGACATATCGTTGAGACTAAACCAAGAAAAAATGCCTCTAATACATATGGACATGAGTAAATCAATCAAATCAAAAATTTGTTTCTGTCTTTCCATATTAAATGCCATATACAGTCGAACTTACCTCGGGATCGCTTGGGACCTAAAAATCACTTCACTATGTTGAAACTTCTTTATATGGAGACTATAATTTTTTTAGAACTTTATTTACAATAATTAATAAGTTTGGTTTGAAGTACACTATTCCATACTTCACTCTCAACAAAACCTTCCAAATCATTTAGAGAGTTGAAAACAGTAATCGGAACGTAACTCCTCTTCTTTACAAAGTTTCGTCTTAAGTTAAAGGATAAAGGAACTTGTCGTAATTTAGGTAATGCCTCATAAGTATTTGCCTCTTCTTCTTTTACGACCAAATCCTGTTCATCTTTATCTGAATATGTCAAAGTATAAATGTTAGGAAGAATTCCAAATGGAACTCTTATTTTTGTATTCCTTTCTTTTTCAATAAACTGAAACTTTTTTTCAAATGAAATGCTGTCTCAATGTGTCAATTCAATTCCAATGGCTAGATTAGGTTGAAATAGATAGCTGATTTTGAGAGATCGCGCGTGGACTGCTATATGTAGTCCTTGTGAAGCTATAGAGAAGAAGAAATCCTGTTTTAGGGATTACACGATTTTGCGGGTTTCAAAAAATCGATTTTTGTTATTGTCTTATTAAATTTCACAACACTCCTAGAATAGTTTCGGAGACAAAGCCTTGAGAACTTGTGCGCTCGAGGCTAGCTAGACTAAGTGCGCTGTCGCGTTTTTCTCGAAACAAAGTTTTTTGTAGTCGTATGGCAAGATTTCTCGAGAAACACTAAACTGAATTTCATGAAATTCCACACTTACAAGAATGATTTTTTTTGAACATTTAAAACTTAAAAAAAATACGGCGAAATTTTCACTGAAATTTTTATTTTTTTATTTTTTGTTTTCTTCGTCCAAGTTCAAAATTTCAGATTATCTTTTTTAATAGTGTACTATATGTTTGTAACAATAAAAAATTACCATAAAATAGTTCACTGTTTATACAGTTGAAAAGGGCTGTTTTTTACCCGAGGAAACCCATGTAATCCCTTAAGCTAGTATTAAGTATTTAAGCATTGACCACCCAAACGCGGGACAGTCAAGAACGAAGTGTTGAGTTGTTTCCACCTCTTCTTTTTCCATACTGCTTCTCCAGATGGCGAAAATTCCCAGCTTAATAGCATGAACACCAATAGGTTAATGGTCTGTTAAAACTCTCATAACTAGGGAGAGTTTAGCCTTACAAAGAGAACACTACATCTCTTGCGATCGATCTTGGGTCTGTACTGATGGTGGCCCAGCGCTGGCCAAGTTCCCGTTAAGGCCAGAGAATACAAGATCACTGACCTGTCCCCATTCTACTTATAGCGGTTCTAGGCTGTCTTTACTTGCTAGTTCATCAGCTTCACAATTTCCTGTGATTCCACTATGACCTAGTACCCATACCAGTCTTATCACAAAGAGATTCGATGCTATTGATAGCTAAGTTAGGCCCCCCTTGATCAACCCTGATCTCACTACAAATGAGCTCAAGGCTAGTATAGCCGCCCTGCTGTCTAAATGGATGGTCATTTCCTTGAATGATAAATTTCAATAGCTGAAATCTCTAATTTAATTTTGGGATTCCCCTTAAAGCTTTTAATTCAAGCTGTAAAACTTGTTAATTATATGGAAAACTATACAGAAATTTATTATAAGGGGACAAAAATACACTGAAAGTAGCTTAAAAATGCTGGGTCTTCGAAATCAATTTATTAGAAGGAGGGCTTCACTGTATGGAAGCTCACTATATGAAAGGTCGACTGGGTGAACATTTTTGGCTTCCTGGGTAAAGCCGACCCTATATAAATGGAGGAAAAGGTGAGGCTGAGCACGAAAGGATACTATTAGAATCTTCGGACTTCATTTAATAACTTCGGGATTTTTTATATCCGTACAACACCAATGGTTTTTTTTTTAAGTAATTGGAAAAAATTATTAACCTCACAATTTAGCTTTTAAAATTTGTTTGAAAAATTTTGAGCCCAAATTTCATTGGCATCATCGTCTCCACCAGTTAGTTTGAATATTTAGTAATTTTTAGTTTTAAATAAATAAGCAAGTTTTAAATTTATATCACAACTTTATTTTATTTTCGTTTTCGCAAAATATTCGATAAATAGTGTACCAGTCCGAAATATTCTAATGATGGAGAGTGTAAGCAAGTGGAGCCGAAACAATGCTCTTGACGACAGGAGCAGAATGAACCACAGGCACGGAGTGGACGACTGGTACGCTGTGTACAACAGGAGCGGCGTGAACTACAGGAGCAGCATGGACTACAGGAGCAGCGTGGACTACTGGAACGACGGGTGCGGAGTGTACGGTTGTCTTGACTGCGTGGGCGAGTACTGGACTCACTACAGCTTTGCTATGCACCTGAGTGATGCTCTGGTGGGAAACGGCTGAAGGAGCACTGTGGACCACCGAGCCGACCTTGGCCAACACTGGCTCATGCACTACATGGTGGGTCTCGAGGAGCCCAGCGCTGACGGATGCAGCAACGGCGAAAAGGCAGACAGCAGCGAGGATGGCGTTCTGTGCAGGAATGTGTTATAAATTAATAAAAATTAAAAAAGTATGTAGAGAAGTATATGAACTTACGAGCTTGAACATTTTTGTTGATTTTAAGAGTTGTTTGTCTGTAAGTCTACGAAATACTTCTGATGCTGATTGTGCATCACTGCTTTGCTTTTATACGATGCGTGTTACGGCAATAAGCAGTAGCTGAAGTATTTTTCTGATGATCGCTTGTAGCCAAGGGAGGCTCAGTAAACTAAAGTCCATTACTTCATTATGTTTTGCGTACTTCTTTTGGTTGGAGGAATTTACGCGTCAACTAGAAGTTGGTTAATGCAAAACAAAATATTTTCAACACACTCACACACGCGCGGAGAGAAGTCATCACTACAAGCGGCAGCAACAGAAAGACATTCAGCTGATTACTTGCGCTTAGCGGCGGTAATATTTTTAATGCTTAAATGGGTTAACGCCTTTGATGAATGAGTTTTTGAACTCAGCATCAGCTGTTACGCCGCGTCATTGTGTTCAGAACAAATACACATACACTCACACTGACCCAACTGAAGCAGTTATTATGATGTTTTCTCATTACTCCATTTACTTGTTCTTCTTTCAGCTCATTTCCTAACTTTTTGGTATAAAAGTTAACACCAAAACGGCATCCAACATCAGTCACACACCACTATTTCCGAGCTCAACTAATCAGCCAAACTCAAAAACTCCAAAATGTTCAAATACGTAAGCAGAATAAATAATACTAAAAAATAAAATATTTTTAAAAAACTTTTTAAACCCTTTTATAGTTCGCCCTCATTTGCGTATTCGCCGTGGCCACCGTCAGCGCTGGACTCATCGAGACCCACCATGTAGTACATGAACCAGTCTTGGCTAAGGTCGGCTCAGTGGTCCACAGTGCTCCTTCAGCCGTTTCCCACCAGAGCATTACTCAGGTCCATAGTAAAGCTGTAGTGAGTCCAGTACTCGCCCACGCTGTCAAGACAACCGTACACTCCGCACCCGTCGTTCCTGTAGTCCATGCAGCTCCCGTAGTTCATGCTGCTCCTGTTGTACACAGCGTACCAGTCGTCCACTCCGTGCCTGTGGTTCATTCTGCTCCTGTCGTCAAGAGCATTGTTTCGGCTCCACTTGCTTACGCTCTACATCATTAGAACATTTCGGACTGGTACACTAACTGTCGAATATTTTGCGAAAACGAAAATAAAAAAAAAAATTGTGATATAAACTACAACAATTTTCATAAAATTTTTGGCTCAGTTACTGTTTTCTAAGTAGACATTTGTAGATCCTGTCGTGGAATAGAAACAGCTCTTTTGAAAGTTTTGTACGAATATTTGGTTTTTCTGCATTATTTTTAGAAGAAAAAAAAGAAGGAGAAAAAATCTACCTTAAAACTTTCTTCAGTTTTGATTTGGACTCACGAAATCATTGTTGGGAAGCTTAAGGTACATTTTTTCTCCCTTCATTTTTTGTAGTAGGAAATAGAGAGTCGCATTTCATACATTTAAGAAATCGATTTATTCCTTGAAAATCAAGTTACTTTAAGACTATACTGGTTTGGGGGCCTGGTCACAGCGACATTGCGGGAAACTGTAGGGCTGATGAGCTTGCTACGACAGGTACCTCAGTCTCTATAACTGCAGAATGGGAACGGTTTGGAGCTTTGGATTCCAGTTGTTTGCTACAGGACCGTTGGGTCTCAGACCAGATCAGCAAAGGCTGGTTAACTACCACGAGCTGTGCAGTCCTGGGGTCCTTCTGGTCTGGGGTAAATGGGAAGAGGTCTAAGAAGCTCGTCGTTCTTAGAATAATTCAATGCTTATAGGAGTTCTAACTGAACACTGCCCCATTAAGATTCATGAAATGAGATTGACCATCTTACCGAATGCCAGCTGCATCTTCCTAGAAAGATAAGATAGAAACATCTCACCACTTTCTTCTCGAATGTTCCTCTGTTACCAGAACAAAGAAAAAACTTATCGGATTTTATACACTTCGACATCCAGGGGATTTAAAAATAGTTATAAAACACCTTAACCGATTTGCAACAGGTTCAGGGCGCTTTGCCGATAGTTAATATCTAGCCACGGTAGTTTTTTCATTTGGCTACACAAAGGTCTGAATTAACAGTCTAAGTGTGATTCCTCCGCAACGCTGAGGGTTCAGCCATCTAACCTAACCTAACATAACATCGTAACTGGTTTTTGACTTAAATATCTTTTCCCCAGCGTAAATCAAACTGTTAAATGGCTGCTGCTATCACTTGATAAAATATTATGTAAGAAAAAGGGTGCGGTCGTTTTAATACAATGTTGTGTTTTCTGGTTGGTAATAACATAGAAACTGTATATTAAAGCTGTATCTTTATGATTTGCATATAAGAGAAAGCCTTGACCATTTTGCATTAGAAGGTGATTGGAACAAGAATGTGTGGCGAGCTATAATGTTATATAAGGTCATTTAAGGGCGCATTGCAGCTACAAGAATATTTATATAGACCCTAACGATTGGCTCATGAAATGGGCTACTAAAGCCTGGCGGCTATTGTTTGTCCAAAATTCTTGAATGAAAAAAAAAAAAATAAATACGTAAGTCCTGGTGTCTTTTTTGTTCATTCAAGGTGCGACCTTTGTAGTGTTGAGCCTGTGATTTCTTTTCTGTTTCCGAAAACGAAATCGCGCAGGAAAATCTTATTTGGTTTAGATACCGTATGCTGTGATTCTTCTTCTCGGATGGCGACGGTGAAAATTTGTTTACGTGAGTAAAGAATATCTTGTTTGAAATATTGGCCTTGCGAAAACTCAGGTTGACGAGTAAGGATAGAAAGGAGTTTCTGTGCCATTTTATGATTGCCGACGGTACAAGGTACAAAACTATTAACTTCCCCGGCGAATCTGCTCCGACTTAGCGAAGATTGTTCTCTCGTCCTAAAAGTTGATGGCAACCGTTTATTGGAAATCATAAGGTGTGAACTAAAGCGATAGTGAAGCGCAAATGGTTTCAGGATCGATTCTTCATTTAGCAAATAATAAGTTCTTCAAGTATTACTCTGCACCGACTTACGCCTTCACCATTACCTCGGGCGAACTACGAACGTCCACCCTATTCCCAGATTAGAAGTCTTGTGATCGTTTCAAAGCAGCAGAGTTCTAGAAAACGCAATTTCAGACGTTGGGACAAGCGTATCGATTATATTATTCTGCCCGGCTGTCACGCCATATATAGACCTACTCGCCCCTTAGTAAAGGAGGTTATGATAAATTTGAGGTGAAGTATTCGTAAATATGATGTCAATGGCTTTAGCGAAGTTTAAGGGCGACTTGATATCTAAAATTGATATTTCGTCTAGTCTTTTGAACTGCGATTTTCCTAGATATTTAAGTTTTAGATAGTGCTAGACAGAGGCAATGGCGCGCCATGGCGGTGCTCCAGCGTTTTCCTAATGTTTACTTCTCTACACTTTCTGCCTGTATCGTCGTTACTTATGCTCCTTCGGCTCGTGTATGACGCCAGTAGGTTGTGACCTGTCAGCTCTTTCGGAAATTTTTTAGTTTATCATTTTTAGTGACTTCCGTATTTCCTGTACTTGTAGGTAGCTCGACTTATGGGAATTCTGGCAATAATAATAAAAGTATGTTGAGAAATAAATCACATTTTTTTTAATTCTTTTTTATTTATGATTGATCCAAAGAGACGTACTCTCCCCATAGTTTGTATTTGACAGATCACGCGTGAGTCGTCATGTTATTTTTGTTGACTATGGTTTCGCTTTTCATTATGGAAAGACTTACTTCTAAACACGGTTTACAAATCATTCAACTTAATTACGAAAATTCACGTTCTGCAAAGAACGTGTTTCGAGCGCTTCGCTCAACTTATGGTAAATATAAATAATCGGCCTACTGAGCATACTATTCACCATTACCCATCTTGAGGCCAAACCTTCATTATTGGATAATATCGACCGAATAAACCACATCTAGCACGTAGTGAAGAAAAAATAGCAGCTGTAGCTGAGAGCGTACACGATGACCCGATGACCGTGAAGAGTCGATAGTGTGATATCCCACCGGTAGACTTCCTACTGTGGGGATATATGAAGTGCAAAGTCCATGCCGACAATCCCGTTTAGATTCACACATTGCAGCAAAAGATCAGCCAGTGTCATTCGCCAGTTACCAGTCGAAACGTTCGAACGAGTCTTTAAAATATGGAATCAACGGATGGACCATCTGAGCTGCGGCCAACATTTGAAAGAGATAATTTTCAAAACGTTAATGCCAAAGAAAGGTCTTTCGATTGAAAATAAATATTAACCATTAAGTTTGAAGTTTCTGTGATTTTTTTTTTTTTTTAAGTAGAAAATTTCGAAATGTATCAATCAACCTTTACTTATCAAACCGTTATACATTGTATTTTAAAATCAGTTTACTACTACAGTAATATGTAGTTGTCGGCATTGATAATCCAAATACAGGCGGTTTGATTTTTCCTTCAGCTACGTTTTTTGTGTAATAAAATCTGAGCCATTAATTCACATGATCGGTAGATCGGTATGCATACTTTTAGGCTTTAGGAATGAAGATCGCTATAATAATGTCGCTGAAAGTATGTTAAGCAGAATCGTTGGTCACTACGAGGTGTTGAATAATGATCATTAATTTTTTATCCATCATTACTATAATTAGTATTTTGCATAGCTGACTTTCTGTTATGATCATAACTCATGCGATCGAGCTTTAGTAAAAATTTGGGAATAAAATTAAGAAGGACGAGGAATTGAACATTGTATAAAGAGGTTCCAGAACTGTAGATTTCCTGCTACTTTGTTGACGTTTTTATGGAAATTAAGTCACAAAGTTTTAATAGTCAATCCAGACAAACAAGGGGAACAAGTGAAGGATGATGTTTTCTCTAAGCTCAGCTGAAAAACATTCGAAAAACGATAAACAAAACGAACAAAATAAATCAATTCTTAATATTTTTAATTGCTTTGGGTTTTATTGAAAAGGTATATAGCTCTAAATTGTTACTAAGTGTCTGTTGAATGCAATAGAACTCAAAAAAAAAAAAAAAAAGTAAAGAGAAGTTTTAAAATAAAAAGTGTTCACAAGAAATGCACTGCAACGCAACGAGCGCAAGATCGTAAGAAAGCAAATCGGCGCGTTTCAAACAACAAACACACATAAATATGTATGTGTACTTAGTTTTATGAATATGACTGTACTTATGTGTGGCTAAGAAAGTGCTACTGTGGCTGTGTGTGAAAATAAGTGGTGATCACGTGTGGCATTGTGGTGCTGAGTATTCACTTTGTAGAGTTGTCCATACGCAGTCGCAAAATGGCGGTCAATGTTAACTGTTGTTGTCACTACAACAACATTTTAACCAATAACAATATGCTCAGGATGATGGAGGATGGGAGTTACAATTGGATGCACCGCGGTGACGATTGGTGTGGCGACGAGCACCGGATGAGTGGCATGCACTTGAGTGACACTCTGATGCGAGACGGCGGATGGCGAGACCAGGATGGGCCCCAAGATGCTTGGCCTTGCGGCAGTGAAGCTCAGCAGCGCAGCGAATACCACAAACTGTGAAAAGCATAGGATGAATCTATTTAATTAAGTCTATTTCAACTAGTTTTAAGCGTTATCCTTACCAATTTGTAGAAGTTGAACATGTTTGCGCTTAAATCGTTGCGTTGTACTTGCAGTGAACACGAAAAGTGAGACTTTGATGCCACTGCTTCAACACGATGGCACTTTTATAGCGCGTCAGTTGCGGCGTTGTTCTTACCGATTCAACGCTCTCGTGATATCATATGAATTACAATGTTGACTTTTCTCTCGCAAACAATAATCAGCAACAACAATTGATGAGCTCGCTATTGCATTTACGATTGAGCATAGCAAATCCGGCCGATGCGGAAGATAATATTGTCTCCAAGTGCTTGAAGCAGCAGCATAACTCGAGCATATTGTGTTGCATTTGAAGTTCAATGCTGGTTTAGTGCTTGGTTTGGCACGGTGGGTTCTATTTCATTAAATTTCGGCCTACTAGCTTTGATATTTTTCTATTTAAAATAAATATTATTTCTTTGTAAAGTCTTCAAAAAGCTAGATTTATTAGTATGAGCATGAAATGCCTCTGGAGTTGTAGATTGATCCTTTGGATTTGATTGCTATAAACTTACAAAACAATAGAAACAGGCAGATCTGAGGGATTCTATTTTCAGTAAAGAAAGAATTGTCATCAAAAGGCGTTTACTCTTGAAAGCTCACTTGATAGTACAGGAGTTCTCAAGGTACTTATTGTTGGCTTTGTGCTCAAACGTTCTCCTCAATATTATCTATCTATTAAGGGGTTTTCAAAAGGGAAACTATAAAAGTAGATCAAAAGGGACAGCAAACAATGCCATATTTTTTTCGTTCTTTTGACATTTCTCTTCAGTAAGGTTTGCTATTTCATTAAGAAAAGATATGCGATCCAACATCAAGTCGAAATTATTAAAATTTGCTACCGAAATTCGGAGTCAGTGGCTTCAACTTTAAGAGACCTACGTCCAATTTATGGTCGTCATAATCGTCCTGTCCGCTGAAAAACTGAGCGTCTTGTGGAAAAAATTGAATCCACATGCATAGTACAGAATATTCCCGCGTCAGTGAGACAAAGAAGTGCCCGTATATTGCCGCCGCTAGCGCTTCAATGGAGGAAGACCCAAATCTGTCTCTCACACGTCGTTCCCAAGCCTTGGGCATCTCTGTGACGTCGTTGTGGCGAATTTTGCGAATAGATCTTGGCCTACATCCTTACAAGATCAAATTGACGTCGTATGTTCGTGAAGCAGCAATCCACACGCACTCCGTGAGTCACCATTGCATCTCGAAAAAATTACAGTTGGGTGTGGTTTATTGACTGCGGCGTCATTGGGTCGTGCTTCTTCCGTGATGATCAAGACCGACACGTTACAGTGAATGTAACTCTCTATGGCTCAATGATAACCGAATATTTTTGGCCGGAATTGGATGATATGGACTTGGACAATATGTGGTTACAACAGGACGGCACTAATTTATTGAAAACGAACGTGTTATCTCACAATATGGCTCAGCAATTTGACGCCGGTAGACTACATATATCCTGTGGCGCTACGTCAAGTCTATGGTCCATGCAAAAAAACCAACGACAATTGATGCGAATATCGAACGTGAAATGCTTGATTTATGCTTGAAAACCCTCGAAAATTGGCTTCAGCGTCTGGACTTCTGCGAACGTGCCCGTGCTGGCCATGCAAAAGAAATCGAGTTCCATATATAATGGCATTGAATGGAATTTTCTAGCGTTTTTGTTGAAAACCCGGTTATTAGTCAAAGTTTTACAGTATAAGTCGTCAACTTTAAATATTTCAAAACTGTATACATAACATTATTAATTGAAGGATGGCATGATTATTCCCTGTTATTTTTGTAACAAAATCAAATTGCGGATTTTAATTTCCTATATTTTTTGGCAAGGGTAATCAATTCGCGTTTACCACGTCAATCACATTTGAGTTCGAATTCTGTTATTCAGTAGCAGTTGAAAGTTCGGACTCTCCATTTATAGGATAACACTAAAGTTGTTTTATTTATTATTATAATTTATTGCCCTTTAGTATTCATTGTACTTTCACTTTTTTCAAAACACTGTGCATTGCATTCTGATTATGTTAACATATCATATCAAGACTAATATCATACAAGCATATAATTCCATTTGATACTTAATTAAATAAAATATCATTTTAAAACTGGTTTGGTTTGTATTAAGTTATTCTTGTTATATGATCACAGTTTTCTATAGAACAAACATTTTGAATATATAATAATTTATGTATTACTTACGTATGTGTATTTGCCGGCACTAAGTACATATGTACTTATGTCTTCTTCCAATCAAATAAAATGTAATTGAGGGAAAAGTGTGATTATAGAGTACAGAATTCAAGGTCACTGCTGTAAGTTAATGGCTGAAAGCCACAATCCGCATCAAAGTGAGGTTCTTCAACATATCGCTGAATTGTGCCCATGCCCCGGCGGAAGAGAAGGACAACGTGGCCAAAGGTGCCTTCTATGAGCGCTTAGCACACTTATAAGAGCTGCCCCCACCACGATGTCAAAATCGTGCTTGGCGACTTTAACGCCAGGGTGGGCAAAGAAGGTATCTTTGGCACTACGGTCGGTAAATTCAGCCTCCACGACGAAACATTCCCAAATGGGTTGAGGCTGATCGACTTCGCCGGGGCCCGAAATATGGTTATCTGTGGTACTAGATTCCAGAACAAGAAAATACATTAAACTACTTGGCTGTCTCCGGATCGAAAAGCCACCAACCAGAACGATCATGTTGTGATAGACGGAAGACACGTCTCCAGTGTTCTAGCCATGCAGACAGAAAAAGAAAGAGGCCGAAATGCGTGAATATGAAGAGCTTGATAAGCTGGCCGACAGGGGTAATGCTCGAAAATTCTACGAAAAGATCCGGCGACTTACAGAAGGTTTCAAGACCGGAGCACACTCTTGTGGAACCCCCAAAGGTAATCTGGTTACCGATGCCCAGAGCATACTTAAATTATGGAGGGAACACTTCTCCAACCTGCTGAATGCCAGCGAACGTACAACGCCAACCGATTCCCCAATCGATGATGATTGAGCAGACGTTCCATTTCCCGACCATGAAGAAGTTCGTATAGCAATTACCCGCTTGAAGAACACCAAAGCCGACCAGATATTCACCATGCGCAAAATCTTGGAAAAGACCCGTGGGGAGAATCAACACACACCACCTCTTCGTCGAATTCAGAGCTGCTTTTGACAGCATGAAAAGGAGCTGCCTTTATGCCGCGATGTCTGAAATTGGCATACATGCTGTAAGACTGCGAATTCTACCGGACGCCGCATGCAGAAACTGCTTGGAAGAAGATGCGGTAGAAATTAGAATGCACTTCCCTCTTGACTGCCCTGCGTTTGGGAGATTAAGACTTAGACACAAGCGCCTTTGCAAATTTGTATTGGCTACGAAGCGTTTTGCCGATTTTTAAGTCCAAACACGGGAGTTCTATTTTCAATGGCTTCTCAAAGGACTACATCTAGTCCACGTGCGATCTATGATCAGCCATCTAACCTAACCTAACCTATATAGTGGTGTGAAAATTGCAAAATAACCAAAAGCTATTTATAAAATACCCAAATCTAATATTTTTCAGCAGTGGCATCATTGGAAAATGTTATAAAAAAATTTTTGAAAGATTTCTCTCTCGAATCAAAGAGTTTCGTATCATTTTATCTTTGCTGCTGTATCAGTTCGTGTAGCACAACACGTTATGTTGTGGAAATTTCGATATAAAAGATGCACTTCGCTCTGATTTCGACTTATCGTTGAAAAAGTCAAAGAAATGATGGAAAAGATTGATCAGGACCGTCACATAAGCAGCCATGATATCGCTAGCTAGGATCAAGCGGTTTTAAACTATTCAGCTAAGGCTGGTTACAAAAAGATGCTCGATGTTTTGGTACCACATGAATTATCTTGAAAAAATTTATAGAGCGGATTCTTTGCTGAAACGAAATGAAATCGAACTATTTCTGAAGCGAATGGAAACAGGAGACAAAAAGTGGGTCAAATACGACAATAATGTGTGAAAGAGATCATGGTCTAAGTTGGCTTCGAGAGAAACCTGTGAAAATTACTTGTCTCAGCCGAGAAACCAGAAAACTTCTGCAATGTTGGAGTAATATCTCTAGCGGAAAAATGGCAAAAAGTGGTCGACCAAAAGGATACATATTTGGTTCATTATAAGTTTAAAAAATAAGTTGAAGTTTGATTACAAATAAGACTTTTCGACTACCCAATATAAAGAGTGATTCATTTCGGTTCCCTCTTCTTTGTATTTATTTGTATGTTTTTTTTTTTTTTTAATTTTGAACATTTATTTATGTAAAACACGACCAGTAGCATTATTAAAAGGCTTAGCTGCTATTTTCCAAATAGTTTTTAATCGGCCTTTTATAATGAAGCCGAGTGCTGTCACAAATTCAGGTAATTTCGGCAATCGTTCTGTTTAATTTGATAGGTTTTTGACGGCAGGTTTTTTACCTTAATGGTTTAATTCTTTTTCAGATATTCAGGACATTTTCGTGGCGTAATAGATTTCGACTTTGCCGTTGATTTTGTGATTGACCAGGTTTCATATATGATTTCTGGCGTTTAAGGCTGTCGTAAAAAAACATTTGTCCTCAATAGAACGACAGTAGTTGAAAATGGTCGATATATCCATTTTCTTTCACATAATTGTCTGCGTTGGCAATCAGTTTTTATAGCTGAATTGGTTTGTAGGTGAGGACTACCACGTCTCTTTCTATCATCAACTATAACCGTTTGGGAAAACAACTAATAGTGTGGTAACATTCCCGACTATTATAATATTATTATACTATTGATTATATATGTTATAATTATATTATTGATATTACTATTAAGTGTTCTGAGAATTTTATTGATGTATAGCGATAACCCCAAATCGACCTTCTTTAGCTTCCCACTCCACTGTTCATGAGCGAAAGCAAGCACTAAACTGATTGTATACAGAGTATTGAGTATACACTGCATACAAATTATAAAAAAATAATTAGGGAAATATAAGTACGAATTGGTCCTCGCTGAATACACGGTAAACTTTGCAACAATGTATGACAACCTTATCAAACTTATTCCTGATATCGCATGAAACATTTAATATTTTCTATTAGTTTATTGTATATTTATTCAAATCAAATTAATATAAAAATACATATTTACAAAAAATTATTGATAGTTGATAAAGGAGTACGCAACAATGCAACGAACGAGACACAAAGATATGCTAAAGTTGCGAAATTCCTAACATTCGTGGTTCCATAAGTGATGTGGGGTGAGAAGAAATAATGATAAGTGCAAAGTGATTTGTCAAGTGGCGACTGTTGGCAGTCCAATTAGTTTAGTTTAGAAGTAGTTATTTAACCATGTAAATGTGGGTGACCAACAACACCACCATGACCCACACCTACAATTGGGCCGACTGGTCCGACTGGTCCCACAACTACAGCTGAGCCAAGACCGTGGACGAGGCCGGGTCCCACAATGCTTGGATTGGCAGCAGCGATGCACACCAAGGCGGCGATCACGACGAGCTGCAGAAAAATATAATACGTAAATATCCTTTAAGTCAAAGAGGCTCTTTGCTAGGCTCGCATCCTTACCACTTTGAAAAGGTTGAACATTTTTGCGGTTGAGTTTGTTGCACAAAAGTAAGAACTGTTTGATAACTTTTCAAAAGGGCGCACGAGCTTTTATACAAAATCTTTGTCACACAAGTACAAATCCACAATCTTATTTGAATATCAAATCGGTGTGTGCATTTTAAATTTTTATCACTCAGCTGCAAGTAAACTACATATATTAACTGGGCGTCGCCAAAAGCCACTTGCACATTATGTGTGTGTGTCTATTGGTCACACTGCTTTCTTAAGGCAAAAGGTTGTTCGTATTCCCCAAGAATGAAGTTCAAAGTGATCAACTCGCTTGCCGAGGTTGCCGCTTGCTGTTGGCATGTTATTTGCCAGCATTTGCATGTGTCTACAAATGTTGTGGGCTGTCAATATGTTGCACGCTATGTACACTGCACTCATTCAAGTAGAGCGGACTGAGGGAGTGCTGATGGGGGAAAATTGAAAAGATCTAAGGGTTACCCTGTAAAGCGTTGCGCAAATAAAATGTTCTTCTTCGCGAAAATGCAACTCTGTAAGGTGATAAGCGCAACTTTCTAAAAATATTTAAAAGCTGTTGATCCGAAAAACTCTGCACATAATTTATGGAAACAATCCTTTATGCGCGATGTTAACGGATGGAAAAAGGTAATAAGATAGATTTAAAAATTATATTTCCAGGTTTGTTGGTGTTCCTTCAAGTCACTGGACTTTATCACCGTTTGAGGAGCAGGTTTGTGAGTTTCTGGCAATGGAAGTGTACGTAATAGGAATTAGAGCCACCTAAGAGTTCGGAGCACAACTAACTCCACCAAAGGTGTCAGACATCACAACAGATGAAATCGGATAGAACAACCAACAAGCAGCAAAAATGGAAGAAATACTAATCATTGAGTTTCACTCGCTTTTGAATGTGGGCATTTGTAGTCCTTGACATACTAACTTGATAAGCCCATTATATATGGGGGGCAAATCTGATTGTACATGAAGGCCGTGGATATAAAAAGGCCTGTCGCCAAATACATAAGTGAAGAAGACATTAGTAAAACAGCAACTTCGGACTCTACAATTTTACGCGTATAACTTTCGGTGTACGGAGCGAAACACAAGCATTCTAAGCATGATGTTATTAGGGACTTAAACCGTCTCGATGATGTATACATAGTTGCCATTCCAGAAGAAGACCATTAAAACCCCGTACGGCGAGTTATCTAACGACTTACTGATAATTTATTATCTGGGACCAATTCTGAAGGCTCTACACATAATTTTAAACGTGTTCTACCGATGCTTCTTTCTCTTTCTATCGCCGACATTGAGTCTTACCCGGACCTGTAAGAATTTTTCTGCTGCTTTTGTACCAAAAGTCTCCATTCAAACTCAACATCTGTTAGGTGTAATGCAATGAACGGATCCACCTTAAGATCTGCTCGGGGCTTGAGACAATTAAGGAGTAAACCAAACGTTATGTGGCCCTTGCTGCCAATCATACAATCTCTCCAGGGGTCAAGAAGCGCATCAAGAATTATATGATGAAGCGGCGAACATTCGCACTTTTTTGAGGTCAGAAATCTAGGCTAAGAAGAAAATGAACAGTGTGGTGTCTTCTCCACGGCACTGTTTAACGTCAGTATATTCGAGACTATCTCATCGATTTTTTTCCTTATTCTCTGTGAAGAGCCTAATACCCTAACTTCACTAAAACCACATTATAAGCCGCTGTTCACGCATTCACCTTAAGTGCCAGTGCCCAGGGATGCGTTTTTGCGGTCAATTCCCAATTTGTCACGCTTAGGTAGTAAAGGGACCAAATGATTGGTGACACAGAGATTTGTCCAGCGAGATACCAGCAATTTTTGATCGTTGCTGTTTGCACTGTCAGCGGTGCACAATTATTCGACACAACCGAAGCTTGTTATGACAACATATCAGAAATGTATGATAGTTCGTTATGCTCGTGCTATTCATATCGACATAGTTGGATTATTTTCACCATCTGAAATAAATTGATATTGTTTCGCATTCGTCGAAGAAGCGTTGGGTATGTCAAATACAATAGCATCGATGTCGCCGGCTTTAAAAACAGCATTTCTATATTACAATACCAGCTGATAGACTACAAACACAAAAGGCTCGGCCGCAGCTCTAGCCGATCTAGTCCATGTATAATAGACCTACGACCAATTCACATGGTATATAGACGGGTTAAAAACCAGTGAACAAGTATTTATTCTAGGCGATTTAGTGCGACCATCGTTATCGCCTCCATTCCATAATACCTTTTAAAAGAAATGAACAATAGCGCTATTAACGTCGTAAGTTGATCGTTTGACCCATGTCTTCATCTTACCATAAATCAAGGTTTACTGGTCACCGTCATTCTGACCATTTCGGTATAGATAAATTTAGTCATTCCAAAGTGTTAAGTGCCGAGTTCATTTCCCACTCTTATTACCACGGCTCTAATGAACGTATGTGGGAGGAACTCAAATATGTTATAGAAAGCAGTTAAAGAAGAAAGTCGTGTAAAGTAAACGCTGTACTTATTCCAATATTTTCCCCTATTCTTCGCTAATTTCGCCATGAAACATTTAACACTTGCTGTCAGTTTGTTGTATATTTATTTAAATCAAAATAAGAAAATATATATTTACAAAAAATTATTGATAAAGAAGCACGCAACAGTGCAACGAACAAGACACAAGGATATACTAAAGTTGCGAAATTCCAAATATTTGTGGTTCCATAAGTGATGTGGGGTGCGAAAAAGTAACGATGAGTAAGTCTGCAAAGGGAGTTGTCCAGTGGGGAATGTTGGCAGTCCAATTAGAATTGTTTAACCAAGTAAATGAGGGTGGCCATGAACGCCACCATGACCAACACCTACAATTGGGCCGACTGGTCCGACTGGTCCCACAGCTACAGCTCCAAGACCGTGGACGAGGCCGGGTCCCACGATACTTGGATCGGCAACAGCGATGCACACCAAGGCGGCGATCACGATGAGCTGCAGAAAAATGTAATTAGTAAATATCCTTTAAAGCAAAGCGGGCAGCTTGTAAGGCTCGCATCCTTACTACTTTGAAGAGGTTGAACATTTTTGCGGTTGAGTTTGTTGTACAAAAGTAAAAACTGTTTGATAACTTTTCCAAAGGGCGTCCGAGCTTTTATACAAAATCTATGTCACCTAAATGCAAAGCCCAATCTTATTTGAATATTGAATCGGTGTGTCCAATGTCAATTTTTACTTCTCAGCTGCAAGCCAATTGCATTATGCAACTTGTGTGTGTGTGAATGTGTATTGGTTCCACTGCTTTCTTAAGGTAAAAGGTAGTGGTCTAAAATTGTTATTGGAATTCGGTTAGAATTGAATTTCAATGTTGTTATTCGCCTGCCACGGTCGCCTCATGTTATTTGTAAGCATTAGCACGGGTCAACAAATGTTGTTTTTGTTGTGGTCTGTTTGAACAATACATATTTTGCACATTATAGAATTGTAAGAAGAGTCGACAGAGTGCAATGTGATAAGTCTTTTGGAGTGCTGGTGGGGTATATTTTGAAATATCTGGTCAGTTAATCCGCGTTGGGCAAATGAAAGCGTTCGCTATCTCAAAAATGCAACTCTGTAAGGCAATAAGCGCAACTTTCCAAGATACATCTTAAAACTGTTGACCCGAAAACCACTGCATATAATATAGTCTAAGAAAGAGACCTATATTACCATGTAAATGTTTTCAAGCTTACCGTTATTTGACTAGTCTTCAGTCAAATCTACTTTGTTAAGATATATTAGTATTAAACGGTGCTCTAGAGAGGTCAACACTCTACAGAAATCTCTGTTCATTTTTTTCTTAGCTTGGATTTGTGACCTCGAAATAGAAGAGATGATCGGCGCTCGATTAGATAATTCTTGATCCGTTTCTTCAGCTCTAGAATAATCGCAGATTGTTCGATACAAACGATACTAGGATCGTTGTCCAGCAGGGTAGTTTTGTTAAATTTATTATTTCAGACGGTGTTGCGTATTGAGTTCCTTGGATCGAAGAGGTTCTTTATTGTCGACTTGATTAGAATAGCGAAACAGTGCGTGGGCAAGGAACAATTTACACAGCTGTAGAGTCTTAGTCTCGTACATGTGTGGTTGGCACCAAAGGGCCACATAAAGTGTGGTTCACTTTTTAATTGTCTCAAGCCCCGAGCAGATCTTAAAGTGGACCCGTTCAATGCATTACACCTAACAAATGGAAACTTTTGCCAGCCAGCCCCGATCAGAAGGATGTGAGCAACACTGCTGGGATGTGTTACTCCAATTATGGCAAACTTAACTTAAAACTTATCAATCCATGCAGCGTTAGATCGAGGAATAAGAACTTTGGGCGTGTAAATTCTTGGTTAAGTCCAGTATCGTAGACCTTTCTGTTGTGGAAATTACTCTCACTGCTAGTTAATCCTTACAGGCGTGAAGTTGATCATTCCTTCCGAAAACCTATTACCACGAACCATTTCGAAAAGGGAGCCTTGTGTCTTCAGTGTGTATGGTATGAAGCGACGATAGAAGGAAGCATCGCAGAGCCTTCGCCAGTCGAGGAATTGCAGATTCGAGACGCCAAATTCCGACATGCTAATGTTGATCGTAAAATTGTTCTTCCTTACTATTTGGAAACAGTGACGTTGGTGGTTTTAATGGTCTTGGATCTCGGAAGTGGTTGCATTGCATACTCCATCGACATAAACAAACATGAATTTTAAGCCAAGAAAAACTTCATTAATGAGCCTTTAAAATGTTTGTGTTTCATACGTGTAAGCCGCAGCGTCCGAAATTGCCTTTTTACTAGTAGACGTTTGTACTTATTGGCTTTTGGTGGAAGGCTGTTTTGAAAGCATTTCTGAAAACATGTGTTTTCCAGCAAGAATTTTAGAGCAAAATCGTGCAAAAATCATTATTTATACTTTTATGTAGAAACGTCAGCTCCGGCATCGATACAAAAGAAAAAAACAAAAAAAAACTGACGTATCTTTTATGCGTAGACGATATGTTTTGCCAGTTTTAAAGTAGTTGCTTAATGTGAAAACTTGGTCAACCGAGCGGGCTTATAGTTATTTTCCAACTTTCGGATAACTTTATACCTCATATAACGGCTAATTTGTGAGTTATCTGAATACAAATGAGAGAGCATGTTTTACTCATAATATCATATCTTTGTAGCTAAAATATTATTGAATTGGGCGAAAACTGAACATAGCCTCTATATGACTGATATACAAGTTTTCGAACAACTAGCTGAATTTACTCCACGTGATTGGTGATGAAACTCAGGAAACAATTTTTTTAGTAATTGGTATGTTAATAATTTGTGTTATTGGAAAAAATAGGTATAATCGGGTCAATACTATCCCCAATTCCCATATTTTCCTGTAGAAATTTTTCAAACTTTGATTCTTGTAAGTTGAAAGAGTATAAAATGTTCGGTTACAACCAAACTTATCCCTTCATCATTGGGTTTTCTTCAATTTATCTTTTTTTTTCTTAAATTTATAAATTATCTTTAGATTTTTATTAATTTCAGACAACGCCTTTGACGGCAATCTTCTTGGTCATTCTGTCCGATTTCCTCTGTTGTGAAGTCCACCACCTTTGGTGGAATTAGTTGTGCTGCCCCAAATTCCAAGGTACCACTTATTCTGTTTATGTTCATTTCCATTGCCAGAAGCTCACTACCCTGCTCCTCAAACGGTAATAAAGTCCAATGACTGGTAGGACTTTTAAATAATTAACAAACAAGTGATTGAAATAAAATTTCAAAATTTATCCAAAAACTATATGCAGTGCTTTTAGGGTCAACAGTTTTTAGATGTTTTTTTAAAAGTTGTGCTTATCGTCTTACAGAGTTGCATTTTCGCGATAACGAACATTTTCATTTGCTTCACAACTTACAAAGTAACCCCCAGGTCTATTCAAATATCTCCCGCCAGCACTCCATAATGCATACCACATTACCCTCTGTGCACTCTTCTTGCAAGTGTCTATGTAGATCAAACAGCCCACAATACCAACAGCATTTGTAGACATATGCAAATGTTTGCAAATAATACACAAATAACAAGCGGCAACCGCGGCAGGCAAGTTGACAACATTGAACCTCAATTCTAAAAGAATACCAACAACATTTTTAGACCACTACCTTTTACCTTAAGAAAGTAGTGTGGCCAATACACGGTCAACATAAGTTGCATAATGTAGTTGGCTTGCAGCTGAGAGGTAAAAATTGACATTGGACACACCGATTCAATATTCAAATAAGATTGGGCTTTGCATTTAGGTGACTTAGATTTTGTATAAAAGCTCGAGCGCCCTTCGGAAAAGTTATCAAACAGTTTTTACTTTTGTGCAACAAACTCAAACGCAAAAATGTTCAACCTTTTCAAAGTGGTAAGGATGCGAGCCTTACAAGCTGCCCGCTTTGACTTAAAGTGTATTTACTAATTATATTTTTCTTCAGCTCATCGTGATTGCCGCCTTGGTGTGCATCGCTGTTGCCGATCCAAGCATCGTGGGACCCGGCCTCGTCCACGGTCTAGGAGCTGTAGCTGTGGGACCAGTCGGCCCAATTGTAGGTGTGGGTCATGGTGGCGTTGTTGGTCACCCACATTTACATGGTTAAATAACTGCTTCTAAACTACACTAATTGGACTGCCAACATTCCCCACTGGACAACTCCCTTTGCAGACTTACTCATCGTTATTTTTTCTCACTCTACAGCACTTATGGAACCACGAATATTTGGAATTTCGCAACTTTAGTTTATCTTTGTGTCTTGTTCGTTGCATTGTTGCGTACTCCTTTATCAATATTTTTTTCAAATACGTATTTTTTTTTTATTTTAATTTGATTTGAATAAATATGCAATAATAAATAATAAAATATTTAATGTGAAATTTTCAACAAGATTAGAAGGAGTATGGTACTTACTTTATAAGACTCTTTCTTTCAACCTTAGTCTCCTACAACATACGTTCATTAGAGTCGTGGTGATAAGAGTGGAAATTGAATTCGACCAAGCAGATGAAATCGGACACACTGCTCCAACAGAAGAGTCCTACCGCAAAAGCAAAAGAGCCTTTTAAATAAGCAGGTGGATAACCAAATTGGTTATCATAAAAGTTCTTTGAAGTTGTGGTCTGAAATCAATGAAAAGCTAAAGACAATTTCGTAATTTAAGAAAATTGCGACTTGCAAGAGTCTAAGCCCGAGAAACTCCTTCAGGAAAATATAGGAGTTGGGGCTATTATTGACTTGATTTTATATATTTTTACCAGTAATACCTACTGTTAACATGCCACATACTAAATAATATCACCATGGTTTCTTTAAGGCACCAAAATATTCGGTTAGCGGCGATAGCGATTCCCGTTCACAGTAACGTGCCGGTCTTGATCATCATGGAAGAAATGCGGCCCTATGACGTCACTGGCTCATAAACCAAACCAAACCGAGGTACGTAGGAATATACTTTCACAGGAATAAAGAATTTTATTGATAATCCGAACCGTTTTCCTTTTCGTTAAAAAAACTTTTGTAGCACTCTTATTGAAAAACCCGCTCTTAAAGTTGAGGCCACTGACTCCGAATTTCGGTAGTAAATTTTAATAATGTCGACTCGTTGTTGGATCGTACCTCTTTCCATGATGAATCCTTACTGAAAAGATATATCAAAAAGGCGGAAAATTACAAGGCGCCGGTTGCTGGTCGGTATACTTTTGTAGTTTTCTTATTTTCAAAAATCCGTTAAAGGAACTAGGTTAAGTTTTTGACTAAGTTTCCTTATTTAAGCACAGATATGTTCTAATGTAGATAAAACACGCCCTTTAATTTTACCCGTATTTGAAAACTTTTATATTAGGTATATGATTCAACCTATTTTTGACACACAGAGCATTGAACTTTGTCAAAATCGATCCTTCGGGTCCCTAGAAATGGGATTTCACCTAAAAGTGGGTGCGTCTATTATCGTATTTTTAACCTAATTCCATAAAACCCTCTTATACCATCCCGGACTTGGACTTTTACCTAAAAGTGGGCTGTGCAAGGTCAATCATCTGACCTTTTTCCCTGGTCACATTTCTAATGACGGAGCCAGGTCCTTTTTCACCTGGTCCTTCCAACGGAGTGGATTTCGTTCTCTTCCTCTGCTTCCCCCGGCGGGTACTGCGTCAAATACTTTCAAAGCTGGAGTGTTTTCGTCCATTCGGACAACCTGACTTAGCCGCTGTCTTTTAATTCAATGTCAATGTCGATGTCAATTTCTCATACAGCTCATCGTTCCATCGAATGCGATATATGCCATGGTCAACTGCTAGACCCATTTGCTTAGCTTCCTTTTCCAGTCTGGAGAAAGCAGAACTAACGGCGTGGGTGTTAAGGCCGATGTCAATATCAGCGTCGTACGTCAGTAGTTATACACTAGGGTGGATCGATTCCGGAATTTTTTTGATTCAGGATTTCTAATAGTGCGGAAAAGTTGCCTTAGTACTTCCTGATTCAAATGCCAACTCCGTACTTGAAATTTCGAAAATTCGCCTAAAATCGTGAAATTGTCTACCTTGCGCCTGAAATACGCATATCATGGCAAAATGTATAAAATAAAAGTTATTTGTCACGTCATTTGCTACCGAATCATTTGCTGATCATGGCCGTAGGACGAACCATTCCCGAGATACGAGCGAAAAGGCGGCGCGTCACAGCGCAAGGTGAAAATCGGTTTGCGGCCACACTTCTTGACGTTGATTTTGCCGAGTGCTATCGCTCACATTCATTCACCTACGCCAAAGGACACATTCGGACTGGTCTCCACACAAATATTTTTTCATCGAGTTCCTTCACTCTTGTCGTTGATTTCGCCGAGTGCTATCACTTATATTCTCTCAACAGAACACAGAACTCAAAATGTATGTATCTAAATTTAAATTTCGACAGAAATGTCCTGTGTTTGGCATATATCCGTACAATCTCTCTGAGTCTCAGTTACCTACTTACCAGGATGATTTTTTGTGTTATTAGTTTGAAAGGTAACCATTGTACACTCTTATAAAAGATTGTACCTGCTCGATTAAGTTCTGCAGCACGAATTATTCTCTCCGGCAGCATATTGAAGAAGTCGCACGATAGGATTCGGAGAGGTCCTTCACGATCCTGACAGAGCTTTTGGTGCTGCTCAACGTCAGTTTACACAGCTGTATTAGTTTTGGGATACCAAATTCAGACATCGGGGCACAAAGACAGCTCCTTTTCGAGCTGTCGAAAACAGCCGAGCGGAGATTATCGAGCACTGAGTGCAATAACTGTTCATATCGGGACCCGTAGTCATTTTGCACGATTTTGCTAAATTTTTTACGGAGCGAGGTACAAGCATTCCAAAGGCTCATAAATGAAATTATTCTTGGTTTAAACTTCGCGTTTATTTATCTCGATATATCTGTGTAGATAGCAGACATTTCAGAAGAAGATCATTAAAACCACCCATGGAAAGTTTTCCAACGACGTATAGAAAACAGTTTTATTCTCAGTGGCCAGTTCCGAAGGCTCTACGCATAAATTTCAACAACCAATCATTGACATTGAAGCGAATTCTAACGATTCTAACAAACACTAATAAGTGAAATGACACTATTCCTTGGTTTGCTGAAGCAATGGACAGCTTCCCGCCAGTAAGGACCAACTAGCAATGAGACTAATTCCCACAACAAAACGGTCTACGATACTGGAATTGATCCGCCCATGGGTCTTATTTCGTCGATCTAGTGCTGTATGTATCGATAAGTTTTAAGTTAAGTTTATTATCATTGGAGCAACACCTCACAGCAGGATTGCCCACATCCTCCTGATCGGTGTTGGCATAGAATTTTACCCGGTCCGTTAGAAATTTTCTGCTGCGTCTGTACCAAAAGTCTCCATCCTAATTCCACATGTGTTGGGTGTAATGCAATGAATTGACCTGCTTGGGGCTTAATGCTATTAATAAGTGAACCACACATTATGTAACAGTTTGCTGTCAACCGCACAAGTGCGACAATAGTCTCTACTGCTCCTAGTTCACTCACTGCTTCACTATTCCAATCGAGTCGACAACAAAGAAGTTCTTCGGTCACAGAAACTTTAAGTAGGCGGCATGACTTACCCCAGCTAGAGGAATAAAACCAAAACTACCCTGCTGGGATACGGTTAAACAACTACGTCCATGTATGAGGGCCCTGCGACTTGTTGACATGGTATACAGAAAGTATTTGTTCACTCCGGGTTAAAAACCAGTGAATAATTTTTTATTCTAGGCGATGTAATGTGACCATCGGTAAGGGCTCCATTCCATATTCAACGATTATCTAATTATGAAAGAAACTATTATTTTCCAAGGTGTTCAGCGCCGAATTCATTTTCTATTCTTATTACTACGGCTCCAATGAACATACAAGTATACTGGGAGAAACTAAATGTTCTAGAAAGCAGTTAGAAGTTAGAGTCTTATAAAGTAGATACTACATACACCATTTCCTCTGTTATTGGTTGATTTCGCATGAAATTTTAACATTATCGATTAGTTTATTGCACATTTATTCAAATCAAATTAAGAAATATATATTTACAAAAAGTTATTTATACAGGAGAATGCAACAATGCAACGAACGAGACACAAATATATACTAAAGTTGCGAAATTCCAAATATTCGTGGTTTCATAAGTGATATGGGGTGAGAAGAAATAACGTTGAGTAAGTCTGCAAAGGGAGTTGTCTAGTGGGTAATGTTGGCAGTCCAATTAGTATTGTTTAACCAATTACATGAGGGTGACCAACAACGCCACCATGACCCAGACCTACACCTACAATTGGGCCGACTGGTCCCACAGCTACAGCTCCAAGACCGTGGACAAGGCCGGGTCCCACGATACTTGGATCGGCAACAGCGATGCACACCAAGGCGGCGATCACGACGAGCTGCAGAAAAAATGTAATTAGTAAATATCCTTTAAGTCAAAGCGGGCTGCTTGCAAGGCTCGCATCCTTACCACTTTGAAAAGGTTGAACATTTTTGCGTTTGAGTTTGTTGCACAAAAGTAAAAACTGTTTGATAACTTTTCCAAAGTGCGCTCTAGCTTTTATACAAAATCTCTGTCACCTAAATGCAAAGCCACAATCTCATTTGAATATCAAATCGGTGTTTCCACTTTCAATTTTTACCACTCAGATGCAAGTCAACTGCATACGCAACATGGCGTCGCCGAAAGCCAGCTGCGCATGATGTGTGTGTGTGTGTGAATGTGGTGTATTGACCACACTGTTTTCTTAAGGTGAAAGGTAGAGGTCTAAAATTGTTGTTGCTATACGTTTAGAATTGAAGTTCAATGTTTCATTCGCCTGCCGCGGTTGCCGCTTGTTGTTGGTATAATGTTGTTGGTGTTGTGGATTATTTAATCGACATTTTGCAGGCAAAGCAGATAGAGGGTGCTGTGATACATGTTTCAGAGGGCTGGTAGGGTATAATTGAAAAGACCTCGGGGGTTACTCTGTAAGGCGTTGAGCAAATTAACATTTGAGGTGCAGGTTAGTGAGCTTCTGTAAATGGAGGTACGCACACCTGGAATTAAGGGCACCTTAGAGTTTGGTGTAGCACAACCAACACAATAAAGTGTGTCAGGCATCACAACAGATGAAATCGAACAGAATGACCACGTAAGAGTGCCTCTGCGAAAACAAGAGAGCCTTTTAAATAAGCAGATGGATAACCAAATCGATTCTCTCTGAATTTCAATTATATATCTCATAAATTTACCGATATTTTCAATCAAATGTCAGCTATAGAATCTGGGTCCACATATTTGGTACCTAGAGACTTGAGATTTGGACAATTTGTGGTCGTAACGTGGCATACTTTTAAAGAATTATTGGTGCATTACATTAATTACTTTCTGGTTTGTGTACTGAAAAGTGAAAGAATGAAATGGAATTTTAAATTTTGTTATATGGGAAGCAGGCGTGGTTACAGCCTAATTTCCTTATTTTTGTACTGTGTTATAGGAATATGAGAGGAATATCAGGTACTGAATTTAGTCGAAATCGGCCGGTCTGGCCCCGACATATGGGATTTCAAAAAGTGGATAGTGCCAGGCCAAACGTTTAATTTTCACACCATAATAAAGCTATCTTATAAAGTCTCGGGCGTAAAATTTTAAATCTCTGGGGTGTTTAGTTTAACAGTACTGTTATATGGGGAGTGGACGGAGTTAGCTTTCGTTTTTAACCATTTTTACAGTGTCGATAGAAGTGCTAAAGGGGTTTGTCGTCAGCGAATTTAGTTATTGTAGTTTTAGTGATCTAGGATATATGTATATTAAACCAAATGGACGACGGAGTCAAACCAACTTTTTCGCATCGTTTAGTCCACAGGTGATCCTTGTTTCTACCATCCCCAACGATAAATTACGGTTCTATTTCTTAATGTAGTGCAAAGATTAAAAAAGTTCGGAGGAGTTTTTTGTGGATCCTCGGTGATCGGTGCTGCTATTGTGTCTTAGCCAGCCCCGTAAATACTTTTATGATACGTTTGCACCAAAAGTCTCCATTCATTAGGGAGTGAAACACACGTTATTTGGGTTCTTGCTTCTTTGCTTCTTTTTAAACTCTTGGCACAGTCAATCACACAACAATATTAGAAGACTTCGAACAATCTACGATCTCTCCAGAGCTGAAGAAGAGGAACAAAAGCTAACTGATCGAGCTGCGATCTTCCGTACTATTTCGCAGTCAGAAATCTAAGCTGAGAAGAAAATAAACACATGTTCCATGTGGTGGTGTCCTCTCCACAGCACTGTTTAATACAAATATTTTGAAACTCCCCCAACCACCACAGAGTAGATTTGGGTGATTACAAGTCCGAAAAGAGCTTGGCGTGGAAAACCTTTAAACGATAACATAAATTTCTTGCTTAACCTAAAAAGTTTTTTTCTTCCTTTTATTTCCAGTACTCAGATTTACAACCTGGCCAGAAGCGTTGCGTAAGCCAAGTTCCATAGCATATTGTAGCCAAAGCAGTGCTGAATGGTTGGATCTCCCGATTTAGTGTACCAGGGTTCATCACATTAGAATTACGACGTCAGTGCCAGAGGGTCGTATTTCAACAATTGCAGTCGCAGTTATATACCCGCTATTTTCGTACTAGGCAACATAATCCAAATGAACTCTTTGAAAGCTTTCATCGTACTTCAAAAGCAGCACTTATATTGTATAACACTAGCCGATAGATTTCAAATTTGCCATTCATTTTATTCGGCTTACGATCTACCTACAAAAACGTCTTGGCCGCACCTTTAGCCGATCTAGGCTGTACCGAGATTCTGCGACTATATTCAGAATATTTTCTAGATTGCAAACAAATAGCTCTGCGGATATGGTCAAACAACTACGTCTATGCATGAGAGACCTGCGACCAGTTGACATGGTACACAGAAAGTAATAGTTCACTTCGGGTTAAAAACCCGGGAACAAGTTATTATTCTAGGCGATGTAGTGCGACCATCGTTATCGCCTCCATTCCTTTTTTAACGATTTTCCAAATACCTTTCAGTGAAAGTGAACAATTAATGTTGAGTTGATTGTTTGAAACCTGCCCTCATGGTACCATATATCAAGGAATAAGACAAGATAACAGATGACTATTGCGGTACGGATAAATTTAATATATCTCAAATAGTTCTATGTGTTTTAAGTACACGAGGTGTGTTCAAAAAGTATCGCGAATCGTAACTGACAGTTTTCTTCGATTGCAGGGGCGTGGTGCATCATGAGTTCTCGCCACAGAGAAGAACGGTCAATATTAGGCAAGTTTTGCGCAATTTGCGCGAAGCAATCTGCCAGAAACGCCCGGATTTGTGGAAGAACAAAAATTGGCTTTTGCACCACGATAACGCCCCTGCTACACACATCGTTGCTTGTGCGCGACTTTTTGGCCAAAAACAACACACTAATGATGCCGCAGCCACCGTATTTTCTTTTTCTTGTTCCCTAAACTGAAGAGGCCCATGAAATGACGACATTACGCTTCTCTTGACATGATAAAGACGGCATCGAAGGAGGAGCTGAATAAGATAAAAAAAATGATTTTTTGAAGTTGGCACAAGTGTATAATATCTCATGGGGATTACTTTGAAGGGGACAAAATAGATATTCATGAATAAATAAATAATTTTTGAAAAAACACAAAATTCGCGATTCTTTTGCCTCAAGGAGTTCAGTGCCGAGTTCATTTTCCATTCCTATTACAAAGGCTCTACTAAAATAATATATAATATTGGAGGTACCCAAAAATGTTCTAGAAAGCAGTTAAAAGGAGAGAGTCGTATAAAGTAAACGCTATGCTCCCTCAAATCTTTTCCACTGTTACTGGTTCATTTCAAATTAACTATTTTAGATTTTTTTTTTATCAGTTTATTACATTTTTATTTTATTGATAATTAATAAAGGAGTACGCAACAATACAACGAACGAGACACAAAGATATACTAAAGTTGCGAAATTCCTGACATCCGTGGTTCCATAAGTGATGTGGTGTGTGAAAAAATTAGGATAAGCAGGTCTGCTAAGGGAGTAGTCCAGAGGGATATGCTGGCAGCGCAATTAGTATAGTTTAGAAAGAGTTATTTAACCAAGTAAATGACCATGAACGCCACCATGACCCAGACCTACACCTACAATTGGTCCGACTGGTCCGACAGCTCCCACAACAAGACCTGCGCCAATACCAGGAACGATGCCTGGTCCCACAATGCCTGGCCCCACGATGCTTGGGTAAGCAGCAGCGATGCACAATAAGGCGGCGAACACGATGAGCTGCATAAAAATACAATTAGTAAATATCCTTTAAGTCAAAGCGAGCTGCTTGCATTCTTACCACTTTGTGAAGGTTGAACATTTTTGCGTTTGAGTTTGTTGCGTTAAAGACTGATAATTTTTCCAACGATTGCTCGAGTTTATATACAAAATCTTTGTCACCACACCAATTTGAATATCGACTCGGTGTGTCCACTTTCAATTTTTACCACTCAGCTACACGTCAATTGCATTAACTGGGTGTCGCCGAAGGTGTTTGGGTGTGTATTGGTCACACTGCTTTCTTAAGCTAAAAGGTAGTGGTCTAAAATTGTTATTGGTTGTCGTTTAGAATTGAAGTTCAATGTTGTCAACTCGACTGGTGCGAATGCTGCTTGTTGTTGGTTTATGATTTGCAATGTGTCTACAAATGTTGTTATTGTTGTGGGATGTTTGATCGACATTTTGCACGCTACACTGGACACTTGAAAGTAGAGTGGACAGAAAGTAATGTGATACGCATTATTGATTGCTGGTTGAGGATTATTAAAAAGACTTGCATGCATTGTTGTCTAGGTTACTTAGATAATGAAATTATTAGAAGATTCAAATTTGAATTTGTAGTCTTAGTTTCTGGTGGCGGTGTAATGTATATCATGATTCAGATAAGGATTAATTAAGAGGCACATCCATTGTGAAATATCCAACAAAAAGTGATTATTTCGATAGTTTATATAGTACGTCTCAAGTTAAAATACTCGTATTAAAATTTTAGAATTAACAAGTAAGGAAGGGCTAAGTTCGGGTGTTACCGAATATTTTTTACTTTCGCATGATAAAGTGATAATCGAGATTTCATTATCCGTCATTTACATATTTTTTTATTTTACTGTAAAATTAATTAGATTAGATCAATTTGTGTACATTGAGTATTGAATTGTATTTTCATTTATTTTAACTGTATTGAGGACTATGTAAAAAAAACAAAAACAATCGTTTTTAGAAGTTAATGCACATTTTAGTTTTTACATGAATACGATTATACAGGTTTGACTTAGAAGTAATAAGTATTATATATTTTAATAATTAAATGTTATATTTTTAAATTCTAAAGACATGTTTTTACAAATAGCAAAACGTATCCTACGAGAGTATAAAAATGATGCCCTCTGAATTACATGAAAATATTTGAGAGACTTACCGACATTTTCATTGAAAAATTAGGTCAGGTTAGACACTAAGTTCTTCGCGTTCGATATCAGGGACCTTGAAAAGTTATAGTCCGATCACGATAATTTTTCCAAAAGGCATACCTCAGCTCAAATACCTTATTTGTGTAAAGTTTTATTCCGCTATCATCATTGGTTACTAATATATATATTATACAGAGAAGGTATCAGATGGAATTCAAAATAGCGTTATATTGGAAGAAGGAGTGGTGGAACCGATTTCACCCATGTTTCGTACATGTCATCTGGGTGTTAAGAAAATATTATATACCAAATTTCATTAAAATCGGTTGAGTAGTTCCTGAGATATGGTTTTTGGTCCATAAGTGGGTGACGCCACGCCCATTTTCAATTTCAAAAAAAGCCTATGTGCTTCTGCCATTTATTCCGTAAAATTTAGTGTTTCTGACGTTTTTTGTTAGTCGGTTAACGCACTTTTAGTGATTTTCAACATAGCCCCTGTATGGGAGGTGGGCGTGGTTATTATCCGATTTCTTCCATTTTTGAACTGTATGTGGAAATGTCTGAAGGAAACGACTCTATTGAGTTTGGTAGACATAACTACAGTAGTTTCCGAGATATGTACAAAAAACTTAGTGGGGGATGGACCACGCCCACTTTTCCAAAACAATTACGTCCAAATATGCATCTCGCTAATGCGATCCTCTTTATTTATGGTTTAGTTATGACACTTTATAGGTTTTCAGTTTTCGCCATTTCGGGGCGTGGCAGTGGGCCGATTTTGCCCATCCTCGAACTTAACCTTCTTATGGAGCCAAGAAATACGTGTCCCAAGTTTCATCATGACATCTCAATTTTTACTCAAGTTACAGCTTGCACGGACGGACAGACGGACGGACGGACAGATAGACATCCGAATTTCAACTCCACTTGTCACCCTGATCACTTTGGTATATATAACCTTATATCTGACTCTTTTAGTTTTAGGACTGACTTAGGTGAACAAAACTATAATACTCTCCTTAGCAACTTTGTTACGAGAGTATAAAAATATACACCAATATTATTGTTGTTGCACCTTCATAAAATGTAGCTACTGGGTTCAAACAATTTAATTAGCTTATCTTTAAAACATTTTTCTCGACAAAGCATTTTCTTAATTTTCTTGGATAATTACACGGAGGCATATTAAGCAATTATTATCAAATTTTCTCTGCGTGTTCTGGGTATAAATTTGTATATAATCTCCCTTCTTAAAGATTTCGTATGACTTTTTACTGCATATATCGGTCAATACGTGAGTTATCTCAATCAATATGAGGAAACGTGTTTTTCTATCAACAATGTTTCTTTGTGTCTAAAAATGATGGAATTAGATGAAAACTTAACCCAGCTCCCACATAATTAATATTACTTTTGTCGAACAAGTGGCTGAATTTATTTTTTAAAGATTAATTATGATATGTCAAATATCTTAATGAAACCCAGAAGGCATTTTATTAGTACGTCGTGTGTTAATAGTATGTCGTGATGGCAAAAATACATAAAACCTGGTCAATACTTCTATCAGGTCATAGCTAAATAGTGTTTTATTATTAAGTATTCTCTTGCAACAAATTGCTACAGAGTATGATAATTATTATTTTAACAAATTTTATGTCGATTAAGTGATTTTGTGTGTAAGTTGTATATTTATAAAATTGCTTAAAATATATTGTAAAGTATACGTGAGTATTTCCAAAGTAATGTAATCTTTTCGTCCCTTTCTCTGCACCCAAAACTAACATATAATGATTTCTGTTTTTCCATCTGACTATAAACCGATCAATTTGACCAAAATTTCTAAATAAAATTAAAAAATAAAAGTTTTCTTAAAAACAGTCAGCTTTTACTTGTATTGATGAGCAAGTTCAGGCTGTCATCAATAAACCGAAATCGTTAAAGTCCATCCCCGCAGAATTGACATGTTGCTGCTGCAGCATCTGGGCTTGAGGGGGTAGAAAAACCTAACTACGGTTCTCAATTTATCTTTGATCACTTTTCATATTCGCTTATGTATGAAAAGTCGGATGAGTGGGCACTCTACTGAAGCTTTTGGAAAGTTTGGAAGTTTTTGGAAATCTGTCAATCTAGTGGAGCTTTATCGTTGGATAACTTTTTTTTCCGCAGTCGTGAATACACCAGGGATTTCACATGACCACTCATAGCACATTCTCACCTCCATTTTCACATATAACCAATATTTTAGAGACATATTTTCCATAAGCTTCACGAAAATTAGCCAATACAACAATTTTCCGGTTAAAAGTCGGTCATCTTGAATGCCAATACAAACTCAACCCTAAAGTCCCCCTTGTCATTTCTCTCTGAACACCTTTCAGCTATGGCTTTGTTTTTCTACTCCCTCTATATGGTGGTGAAGACATTTGAGGCTGTCGCACTAATTTTTCTCCCTTCTTCTGCATTTCACAAAAGGCTTGACCGCCATTGCGTAAAAAATCATTTTGCTCAAGAACTTTCAACTAAGATAATTTTAGCTTTCTGTTTTATCAATCTGTACAATCTGTATACAATCTGTCATACCCAGGTAATAATGGGAATACAAGTCAACTTGATTCACCATCTGAAAGAAATCCCTTTTTTTAACCTTATAGCACACACTGTCGACGAAGCAATACTTGATCTCCTGATTTATTGTATCACTGTTCATCACATCAGACTTAGGATGTCAGTACGAGAGCGTCCTATTTCGACCATTATTACATCTATTAGGTACTTGCCATTTTTGTATGTCACTTTACCGTCGGCAATCAAATGGACTCGTTGGAAGATCTTATTGCACTTTAAAAGCTGCACTTCTATTCTATGACACTAGCCAATAGACTTCGTATTTACCACTCATTTTATGAGTCTTTCGATCTACATACAAATACATTTCGGATGCAGTTTAGTCAATATAGGTTTTGATAAGTTTCTGCGACTGGAATCTGGTCAAGCAACTAGGTTCGTGTATGAGAGACCACCAAACAGTTAACACCGCTTAACATGCTAAACCGAAAGTATTCGCTGACTCCGGGTTAAAAATCTGCGGAAGATATCTTTTCATTCAAGACGATGTAGTAGGGCCATCGCTATCACCTCAACACAAAGGACTATCCTAAGTTATTCAACAATTTCACAAATATTTTTTGTGGAATTGAACAACAAGTTGGTGGAGGGGAAAACTATCAGGAGCCCTATACCAACTCCAGCTTCAAACTTCCTGACTATTACAGTGTTTTCCAAGCCGAGGTAGGAGTCATTAAGATATCAGCAGATTTGCTGCTCCGGTATGCAACCTCCTTCAGAGAAGTGATCATCAACTCAGATAGCAGGGCGCCGATAATGGTCTTCAACTCAATAACAGTGCGTTTAAGGTTGGTCACGGAGTGCCTAACCTCGTTTTCTATAGCATTGAGTGACTTTTTTATAAGACTGACCAGAGCGTAATCGCAGGAAATTGTAAAGCCGATAAGCTAGCAAGCTGCTTCCGTGTCCTTTTGTGTTCTACTACTAAATAGCTGAGCTTTGCGGGAGCTTGGCCAACGCTGGCATATGCGCTGACGCAAAAGATTGATCGCAAGAGATCTAGTGATCCCTTATTGCTTTCAGTAAGGCTAGCCTCTCCCTCGTTGTGGGGCTTTTATCAGACAAACTTGTATTGGCTACTAAGCGTTTTGCTAATTTATAAGTTCGAACACAGAAGTTCTACGGCTTCACAAAGGACGCGCTTTCTCTCTAAATCTAACCTAAGCTAAAACTGTTGTAAGGAAAAAGAGAGGAAAGAGTCTTTCTGAAATAGAAGTAAACGCTGCATTTCCTTTCAATATTATCTCCCATTCTTGGCTAATGAATTATATAACATTTGTGTTTGGTTTATTGCATATTTATTCAAATCAAATTAAAATAAAAAATACAATTTAAAAAAATTATTGATGGTTGATAAAGGAGTACACAACAATGTAGCGAACGAGACGCAAAGATATACTAAAGTTGCGAAATTCCTATCATTCGTGGTTCCATAAGTGATGTGGGGTGCGAAAAATAACGATGGGCAGGTATGCAAAGGGGGGTTGTCCAGTGGGGAATGTTGGCAGTCCAATTAAGTTTGCTCAGGAGTAGTTATTTTACCAAGGGTGTCCAATAACGCGTCCATGACCCAAACCTACGATTGGTCCGACAGGTCCGACTGGTCCCACCACAACAGTTGAGGCAAGCCCAGGGACGATGGCTGGTCCTATGATGCTTGGGTAGGCAGCAGCGATGCACACCAAGGCGGCGAACACGATGAGCTAGAGAATAATATAATTTATAGATAGCCTTTAAGTGAACGAAGGCTGCTTTCAACACCCGTATACTTACCACTTTGTGAAGGTTGAACATTTTTGCGTTAGAGTTTGTTGCGCTAGCGAACACTTGTAATTGAATACCAAAGTAAAGACTGTTTGATAACTTATCCAAAGGGCGCTCGAGTTTTTATACAAAATCTATGTCACACAAATACAAAGCTGCATCTTAATTTGAATATCAAGTCGGTGTGTGCATTTTAAATTTTTACCACTCAGCCGCAAGTCAACTGCATAAAATGGGCGTCACCGAAAGCCACTTGCATATGAAGCTTGGGTGTTAGGGTGTGTATTGGGCACACTGCTTTCTTAAGGTAAAAGGTAGTTGTCTAAAATTGTTGTTGGTTGTCGTTTAGAATTGAAGTTCAAAGTTGTCAACTCGACTAGTGCGATTGCTGCTTGTTATTGGTTTATGATTTGGAATGTGTTTAAAAAGGT
The DNA here is from genome assembly GCA_027475135.1 of Bactrocera correcta. Lineage (NCBI taxonomy): Eukaryota > Metazoa > Arthropoda > Insecta > Diptera > Tephritidae > Bactrocera > Bactrocera correcta. The sequence continues at coordinate 2,045,810 of CM050327.1, read as the reverse complement.
TGTTATTGTTGTGGGCTGTTTGATCGACATTTTGCACTGCACACTAAACACTTGCAAGTAGAGTGAGCCGAGGGTAATGTGATACGCGTTATAAAGTGCTGGCTGGGGATAATTGAGGAGACTTGCATTTATTAGTAGCTAGGTAACTTAATTAATGAGATTATAGGGAAACTGAATTTGTAATTTTGAATTCTAGTTTTTGGTGGAGGTGCGATTTATATCAAGATTAAGATAAAAAATAATTAAGAAGCACATCAAGTGTAAAATATGAGACAGTTATTGATCGTTTTTTATATATCGATAGACTATATATTTAAAAGAAGCATAAAGTAGGTTGGCTATTATTTTTCGGGATTTGGCAATTTTTTATCATAAAGTTTACATTATTAATGGTAGAACTGGTGAACGGGATTTTTTTGTTATACGAACGCTATTTGTGTTTTTTACCGTAACTTAAAAAATTCTTCTTAACTAAAAAATGGAACTAAAACGCGTACATTTTTGCGTGAATATGTTTTTAAACTTTCGACGTTGATTAACTCAACAGAAGTGCATTGATGAATTAAATAAAATTTTAAAATTTTACTATAGAAGCTGTATCAAGAACCAGTGTTTATCGATGGTATGGTGAAATCAATTAAGATCGTAGACCACTTCAAAACAAATTCCGGGAAGGTCATCTAAAATAAGTTGTTATTCCGGAAGCTATTGAGGTTGGACGCAATCTGATATTGTGAATTGGTCATGTGACCTACCGTGAGATTGAGATAGCAATAGACATTAGTGAGAGCATCCATCATTTAATATGGCATGAGCACTCAAATGTAAAAACAAATTGTTAATATTAGATCCCACATAATTTATCAATCGCTTAATAAGGCTAGTGTGGATTAATAAAGAAAATTGCTGAAAAAAGACGGTAGAGTCTTCGAAACTCGTTTATGACATCATGAGAGGTAATGAATAACGAATCCAACAAAAGTTGTTCGCGCACGTAGCACTTCCAAGCAAATTGTTGCCTGTTTCTTGGAAAAAACTGAACATATCACAGCCATACCACTTGAGCAACGCAGAACAGTGAATTCTGAGAGGTATACATTTGCTTGCCAGTTGTCTTTCAAGAAATCAGGAAAAGTAATCGCCGAAGATAGATCACTCTACACCACAATTATGCGAACTCTCACACTTCGACTGAAACAACTGCATTTTTGTGCACTTAAAAGATCGATTTGATGAGTAATCCACTGTAAAGTCTTGAGTTGGGACCGGATGACTTCTTTTCCGTACGTAAAAGATATGCTAGATGGTCAACGTTTTTTGACACCTAAAAAAAATATGAAGATTCCTCAATCATAGTGGTAACATTTTAACTTCCTGTTGATTTTTTCACTTTACCCTACACAGATCAGGAAGAAATTGATAAAACGGACTAAAATTTAGCACTAATTATTCCTTTAAATTATATATTACTTCAACATTACATTCCCGCCCCTAGGTACCGAATATGTGGACCCCAGTATCTATAGTTGACTTTAGTTCGAAAATATCGGTCAATGTGTGAGTTATACAATTAAAATCCAGACAGATATCATTCCTGACAATGTATTTCTGTGTATTAAACATGTGTTGAATTGGATCCAAACTTTTCTGAGGTCCCATATACCTAATATAAAAATTTTTGAATTTCCAGGTGACTTTATCTTATAACAATACATCTTTTTGCCTAAAATAGATACAATTGGGTGAAAGATTGACCTACCACATATAATTATTACTAAGATTTTCGAACATCTGGCTGACTTTGTTCCATATGATTGGTGATTGTTAGTGAGGTACTTTAATGAAACCCTGCGTCCATTTTTTTAGTATGTAACGAGATGGTATTATAGGTAATGGATAAAATCGAACTCAACTCACAACTCGAACGAAGTGTCCAAAAGGAGTTGCGATTTATATCAAGATTGAGATAAAAATTAATTAAGGAGCTCATCAAGTCAGTATCAGAGCTCGCATTCGTCACAGGAAGTGTGAAGAATATGCGAAGAAAACTTTGAATTATGAGTTATAGGTCTACATCGCAGTTCTTCAACGTTTTTAGTCGTCGGTAGCTTGTGGTCTTTTAACTTTCGTCTTTGCCCCCAATTGCATTGCATGTGGTCAAGTTCACCTTTGAGCTTCAAACGTCGCACGACTTTGTCATTATCCAAAAGGCCTTTGAATCTAGCTATCAAGCAGTCAATAAGATTTTTCATTACTTTGGTTTTCAAAGCACATACTTTTTTCTGGAAGCAGAAAATCAGTTGAAATCCATTCATACTTCTCTAGAAAAGCGCGTATTCAAATCTTCGCCGATTGTATCCAACAGAGAAATGTATTTTTCGTAAGTTCTCACGCAAACATTTTCGCTTTTTGTTTGTCGGCGGTAGATTCTTGGTTTTTCTTCGTCAAGCTTCAGTTCTGCCGCCGTTTTTTCGTGTCTGAATAAATGGATCGAAAATGATCCTCAGCTTTTTGTCTTCGCTTTCGGAACGTTATGCCTGTGCCACATCGATCGATTCTTTTTGAAGAATTAAGCTCAGTAAATGATTTAGAGATACTCGTAGAATATTATATAGGCAAAAAATTTCAATTATAAATTAAAATTTGCACACGTCTTTGAAAAGTAGTGTTGCTGTTCCCGCTGTTTCCTAATTTTCCCATGCTCTAATTTTTCTATGTTGGAAAACTTAAAACTCGGGGCCATTCCTTCTAATATGTGCCGGTAAATAAAGAAGACCTTAGTGAAATGGAAACCTGGGAACATTCAGACCCTACGAATCTACACACATGGTCTTTGATCTACGGAATCAAGCAAATTCCAAAGATTCTTTAATGAGGTTCTTCGTAGTTCAAACTTTATCTCTATTTATCTCGTTTATATATGTATTGCATTCACTCCAGAAGAAGATCAGTTAAATCAAATAGAGGATACAACCTTACGATCAACGTTAGCAAATCGTCTCGGAGCTTTGAGTCCTGGGGCATTCAACCACCAAAGAAAGTATGCGGCCACTATCAGAATGTGCTGGGGCACTATTATTTCGACGTTCTAATTATGTTTGGAGTGGCCCACTTGGTAAGTGCGCTAATTCAGTCTTTATCCCGGTTAGAAGAAATGAGAACTTCAACCCTGATTTCCCAACCAAAGTAGTAATTTTAGCAAAAGAACGCGATACCTTCCACCAAGCCAATACATATGATTCTCGCATAAGTTTAGTAACCTCTTAATCCGTGAAAGTAAGCTCTTGCAAGGTCTCGATTCGGTATTTTACACTGTAGTCTTCAACTGACAAGTTCAAAGGATGTATGATCTCGCTGTTGCGCAAAATTCCGAAAGATCGGGGGTCTCCCTACAGATCTGCGACATACTAAACTTATGACTTGTATGCAGGGACGCAGCATGACTGCAATCACTTCATTGCATGTCCAATAAATCTCACTTATCTATTACCCCTCCACCTATGGTTCTACCTCGTCAAAGCAGCACGTTATATGATTTCGGTGATAACAAACTTTGTTTGAGTCTTGCAAGTGAACCCGATTAGCAGAAAGTATTCGTACACTCCGAGCTAAAAATCTACGAATAAGTTTTTATTCGCGGCGATTTAGTGCGACTATCGCCTTCACACAAAGGAGTGCTGATGGATGTAAATGAGATACGTAGGATGGTTATTAGGATAACTCTGATGAACATGCTATTTCATTATATATATTGGAGAAGCAAAACAAGGTTTAAAATGCAGTTAGAAAGAAAGAGTCCATATGAACCTTCCTTTCAATGCTATCCCTGTACTTGGCTTCCTTCACATGAAATATTACACATATTCAATTGGTTTATTGCATATTTATTCAAATTGATTCAAAATAAAAAATACATATTTTCAAAAAAATTATAGATAGTTAATAAAAGAGTACACAACAATACAATGAACGAGACACAAAGATATACTAAAGTTGCGAAATTCCTAACATTCGTGGTTCCATAAGTGATGTAGAGTGAGAAAAAATAACGATGAGCAGAAGTGCAAAGAGGGTTGTCCAGTGGGGAATGTTGGCAGTCCAATTAGTTTTGCTCAGAAGTAGTTATTTTACCAAGGGTGTCCAATAACGCGGCCATGACCCAAACCTACGATTGGTCCGACAGGTCCGACTGGTCCCACCACAACAGTTGAGGCAAGCCCAGGGACGATGGCTGGTCCTATGATGCTTGGGTAGGCAGCAGCGATGCACACCAAGGCGGCGAACACGATGAGCTAGAGAATGATATAATTAGTAGATATCCCCTAAGGCCATTAAGGCTGACCGCAAGGCCCATAGTCTCCTTACCACTTTGTGAAGGTTGAACATTTTTGCGTTTGGGTTTGTTGCGTTAGCGAACTGAAAGACTGTTTGATAACTTTTCCAAAGAGCGCTTGAGTTTTTATACAAAATCTGCAATCGCATACAAAGCCACAATCTTAATTTGAATATCAAATCAGTGTGTGCACTTTGAATTTTTACTTAGTTGCAAGGCAATTGCATTATGCAACTGGGCGTCGCCAAAAGCCAGTTGCACATGGTGTTTGTGTGTGTGTATTAAGGTAGTGATTTAAAACTGTTGTTGGTATTCTTTCAGAATTGAAGTTCAATGTTGTTAACTCACCTGCCGCGGTTACCGCATGTTGTTGGCATGTTATTGGCAAGCATTGGCATGGGTCAACCAATATCATACATATGTGTTTTGATCGGCATTTTGCACGCTACACAGGGCACTTTAGTAGGGCGGACGGAGGGTAATGTGAGACTTGCATACATGCTGGACTATTTAAGTAATGAGAATATTGGAGGATTAAACTATTAATTTCCTATTGCAGTTTTTGGTTGTTGTGCGATGTACAACATGACGGTTCAGATAAATCTTCATTATATAACACAATGAAATTTTGATTGTATACCACAGCCTTTTAAAATGTTGCCGCTCAGTTTAATGATGTATCGCAAAATTATATGATAATAGGCCGTATTGGCTTGCAGAACCAACAAAGAAACCAATGTACCCCAGATTACACAAGACTACCTGAATGCTTCAAGAAGCAAGAAAAAACATTAACTTCTGCTGCACAAAAGCTAATATACCCTCCACAGGTACGTTTCCGACAAATAAGCAGCTTCTTGAAGAGAAAATGACGTTTGCAAAATTTCAAAACGATATCTTAAAAATTGAGGGACTAGTTTCTTATATATACAGACAGACAAGCAGACAGATGGACTTGGCTAAATCGAATCAGCTCAACATACTGATCATTTATATATATACTTTATAGGGTCTCCAATGCTTCCTTCTGGGTGTTACAAAATTCGTGACAAACTTAATATGGGAGTATGCTGGTCTAGAAATTTAAAAAAATCGAAATTTATTCAAGAATATGGGTACAAGAGGATTTTTCAAAATTCAAATTATTTTCGGGGATATAGGCATTTTTCTCACCCGGCATCCAAACTGGTTCGGCCGGAACTAATCGAACTAAAGACATTAGGGAAACTTTAAACTTGTTTTTCTCTGACTTTTTCGGAACGATACCCACGATTTCTCAGGTTCTACTGGACCGATTTACTTGAAATTTTTATAGAGTCTTCTTTATAGGCTTGTCTATGGTTGGAACTAGCCCCATCCCTAAATTTTTATTTTTTTTTTTAATTCGAAATAGTCGAAAAAAGTGATCCAAAAAAACTTTTTTTTTTTTTAGACAGTCGCCATTTTGTGGGAAAAATTTTTTTTCCACTTTTCCGTAGTTCCGGCCATTGCGACATTATTCAAGATTAATAATATTTTGGTTTTTTTTTGGTTTCAGATAAGGAGGGTTGAAATCATGGGTATGGTCATGTGGAAATTTTTAGAGACGCCCCACTTCGTCAACTCATAAGTAATAACTTGTCCTACTCTTCTTGAAAAAGTGATGAGTTTTCGAACGAAAGAGAAACAATTAAGCTGAGGGTTACCAGCACTTATGGAAGCTTTAAAAATCGACTATAATGTAGTATCTGAAGTGGCGGAGAGGTTCAGAAAACGCAAAGGCATCTGGACTTGCTGATATCTCGAACTAGGTACTTAAAATCAGTATCAAATAATGCAAGAGGCTCTTCGCTGAACTTTGTCATCGGTGGTTTTACCAAAGGTATGGTAGAAATAACGCCATGGCGGGTGTTGCCCCCAAGGCCATAGAGCGCATCAGATGGACGGCGAGAAATAATACTTTGCAGTTATCACCATTGAATTGTAAAATGTCGGTACCTAGTGGTTTGAACAATTTTAGTTATATTTGGCCACTTTTTGGTCAAAATTGACATATTTGAAAGGTATTATTAGTGCAAAAGTTTTTCCTCTTATACGTAGGTTGCCATATATATATTTCTGGACTAGGCAACACTAAGTGTTGCCAGGTGCAATCTGACATTTCCATTGGAAAATTTGAAATTTTTGAGCTTAACATCACTCAGAACGTTTTGTCATATAATAGTGAATTGTTTTATTTACAGGGAATTAAAAAATTCATCTCGGGCAAAAAATGGAATTAACTCGTGAACATTTTCGTGCGATCATTTTTCATAACTTTCGACGTGGATTATCACGACAAGAGTGCATCGATGAACTAAAATCTTTGTATGGCTATGAAGCACCATCCTATAGCACTGTGAAAAACTGTTACAACGAATTCAATCGTGGCCGACGCTCGCTCAAAGACGAATTCCGTGAAGGTCGTCCAAAAACAGCCGTTGTGCCAGAATACATCGATGCCGTACGTGAACTGATAATGCAAGACCGTCATGTAACATACCTTCAGATAGAGGCATGCCTATGCATTTCTCCCACCAGCATACATTCGATATTGCATGAACACCTGGCCGTAAAAAAGGTTGGTTCTCGTTGGATCCCGCACAATTTGACAATCGCTCAAAAAAAGGCTCGTGTGGTTTGGTGCAAAGAAATGCTGAAAAAATACGATCGCGGTGCTTCAAAAGACTTTTATAAGATCGTAACAGGTGACGAATCATGGATGTATGCATATCATGATCAGAAATCGACTGTGTGGGTCTTCCAAGACGAGCCAAATCCAATGGACAAAAACAAAAAAAAATAAATAAATTTTTTCGTTGATAAATATGCCTATTATCATTATTAGGACAGAAATATATATAGCAGCCCTCGTATTAATGACTTCATTATATGAATAAAGAAAAGTTAAAGTATCAAATAGAATTTAAATTTGTGCTGTATGGGAAGTAGACGTGGTTAGAGTCCGATTTCGTCCGTTTTCACACTGTGAGATAAGAATGTAAGAACAATTTCACCTACTAAATTTTGTTGAAATCGGTATATCAAGTCCCGAGATATGGGATTTTACCAAAAAGTGAGCAGTACCACGCCCATCGTCCAATTTTCACAAGGTTCCTACGGCCCTTTCTTATCATCGCGGAGGTAAAATATAATGTTTCTTGCGTATTTAGTTTTTGATTTATTACGCTTTTAGTAGTATTTAGCAGTATCGTTGTATGGGAGTGAGCGGGGTTACTTTCCGATTTCACCCCTTTTAACAATGTATAGTAGGTAGGAGTTGTTATAATATATGTGCTGTGCATATTTGGTTATTTTAGCTTTATATGATATATACATTAAACTTCTTTGAAGGTGGGGTTATGCCCACTTTTTTTAAATATTTTTCCAAAGGGGCTCCTTGCTAACGCGATCAGCTACACCAAATTAGTCTTAATTTAGCGCTTATTTATGGCGCTTTATATGTTTTCCGTTAATGGGTTTTATGGGCGTGACAGTGGTCTGATTTTGTATATCTACGAACTCGTAATTTTCGTTTAACTAAGGAAGGCGGATACCAAGTTTGAGCAAGATATCTCAGTTTTGAGCTTGCACTGATATACGGACGAACCGACAGACAGACATCCGGATTACAACTCGACTCGGCATCCTGATCATTTATATATAAACCCTACATCTACAATGGCGATTAGTTTTAGGTGCTATATACATCCGCGAGGTGAAAAAAACGATTATACTCTGTCTGTGCAACATGTTGCAAACGAAAGAACCATATTAAGCAACGGTACGGAATATTGGCCAGTAAGCCGCACATTAACACCTAGGGAGGCGAAGTCTCGCGACAAGTATACTCTAAAATCCGTCCACAGTCGTAAAAAGAAAAGATGGAACCAAGAGAATACTCGTACAAATATGGAATCAAATATTGAAGAGAAGCAGCAAGTTTAGTTGATCTAGTTTTAGTAGCTTATGAGATAGGAACCAGGGAGCAATACAAGGTGACGAATGGACCGCAAAATCGTTTCGAGTTCTGATCAGTTTGTTATTATTATATATGTATATTTTTTTTTGTGTGAATTCCACTCTAAAAAGGTAAGAGCCCCGTTTATTGATCAATCTTTTGGTTGATCGATGAAGAAAAAAGATCTTTTAAATAAGTTATTAAGAAGCCATATTATGAAAACTTCAAAGAATTCATTCCCTCTTCACATATGTTAGGATTACTTATTACAGGAGGCTAATAAAGTAGAAGATAGTTAGAAGGAAAGAGTCATTATGAAGCGTAGTGTTTTCTACTTTCAATCGTCTTCTATCGCATCGTTAGCCAAGAACTACACATTGAATAGTTTCTATTGATTTATTGCATATTTATTCAAATCAAATTAAGAAAATATATATTTACAAAAAATTACTTATTGATAGTTGGTAAGGAGTGCGCAACAATGCAACGAACGAATTACAAAAATATACCAAATTTGCGAAATTCCTAACATTCGTGGAAATGATGTTGGGTGAGAAATAGTAACGGTGAGTAGCTGTGCAAAGGGAGTTGTCCATTGGGAAATGTTGGCAGTCCAATTAGTATAGCTTAGAAGTAGTTATTTAACCAATTAAATGAGGGTTGCCAAGAATGGCGCCATGACCCAGACCGGGCACTACAACGGGTCCGATAGGTCCGACTGGACCCACCACAACAGTTGAGGCAAGCCCAGGAACGATGGCTGGTCCTATGATGCTTGGGTAGGCAGCAGCGATGCACACCAAGGCGGCGAACACGATGAGCTAGCAAAAAATATAATTATTAAATATCCTTAAAGGCAACGAAAGCTGCTTGCAAGGCTTACCACTTTGTGGAGGTTGAACATTTTTGCGTTTGAGTTTGTTGCGCAAGCGAACACTTGTAATTAAATACGAAAGTAAAGACTGTTTGATAACTTTTCCAAAGAGCGCTTGAGTTTTTATAGTAAATCTTTGCCACCAAAGCCTTTAATTGGATATCCAATCGGTGTGTGCACTTTGAGTTATTACCACTCAGCTGCAAGTCAACTGCATTAAGCAACTGGATGTCGCCGCAAGCTAGTTGCAAATAGTATTTGTGTTAGGGAGGTTAAAAAAACGAATATATGAGATCTTTTTTCGTAGTAAATTTCCTACAAAACTTAGTTTTCCGATTTACATATATTTTTTTTCATTGAGTTAAAAAACGTCTAAGAAAAACATGTTGCCTAGAGATAATAAAACTTCAACTGTTGATTTGAATCTTTTCTATCTAATAATAAGTAAATAGAAAGCTGTAAGACCAAGGAACTTCCTGTTATCATTAAGTGCTTAAGGGGTTAGGGGTAGTCAGAGGCACGAAAAAATGAGAACTTTCAGTAATTTTTTTGCTATTAAATCATGTTATTTTGCAAAAGTAGCAATATGGCGTTATTAAAGAATGTGTTGACTTGAAGTCACGAAAATTTCAAAAAAAAAAAAAATTTACTTTTCAAAGTCCTAGTTGTTTGTGTTGAGCCAATTCCAAAAAAAGATATTTGCGGGGACAGTCATAAGTCCTTGGTGAGTCATCTAAAATCAATCCGACAAAAAAAAAAAAATAGTTTTATAAATAGATAATCCTGGGCCTGATCGAAGAATTTTATTTTTTTTTCTAAAAATTAACAAAAAGGCGGCCACAGGAAATTTCTTTCTAAATTTTTGGTAAAAATTCAACAGTTAATTAATTAAAAAAAAAAAAACGAAATGTTTGAAAAAAAAAATCGTTCGATCAGGACCAATTTTATTATGTATTCTAAAAGCTGTATAAATTTCATTAAAATCTACTGAGCGGTTTTCGAGTTGCAGTTGTCATCAGTTAAAAAACATAGTTTTGAGAAAAACGCGCTTAAAGTTTGCCTTTTTGCTTTGAAGTGCCCGAGCTCTCTTTGTTATTTGTCGAATAACTCAAAAACTAATTATCGGAGCCACGTGAAATTTTTAGAGAATATTTTTAAGATATTACACTTAACGAAAATGCAAAAAAAAAATAATTTTTTGAAAATTCTAACTGCCCTTAACCCCTTAAGCTTAGAGAAACTTCTTAACACGTGTTTAAGAATAAATTTTTCTGACTACTCAGTGAAAAATATATTCGGTTCTATTGCCCACCCTAGCCTGGGTGTGTATTTCATACTGTTCATTTAAGTTAAATTGCAGTGGTCTACATTATTGTTGGTGTTGGCTTAGAATTGAAGTTCAATGTTGTCAACTTGACTGCCGCATATTGTTGGTTCACGATTCGCAAACATTGACATGGTTGTTACAGTTGTGGGCTGTTGGATCGACATTTTGCACGCTACACTGAATATTTCGAAATGAGCTGTCATGGTAATGTGATACTCATGATGAAGTGTTTTCTTAAAATAACTGAGAAATCCTGCATATATTGTTGGTTAGGTTACTTAAGTAATGAGGTTATTGGAAGCTGATTTTCTTTTTCGTTTTTTTAAGTTTGAAAACCGAGTTTTCCATTGCTCTACATAAATATCAGACACAGATAAAGGATAGCGTTGTTATATTTATAATTTTTATAATCTCTCAACATATTTGGAAACTAATGTTCGCCCGACTTAAGCAGTCTCTATGAGTTTATCACAATAAAGATGATTAGGGACAAAGCTTTTATAAAAATTGTTGAAATGGAATGGATCTTATCCTTATTCAACTTCACGTGCCGAAAAGAAATTAATTTTGAACAGTACAAATGAATCAGTAAAGGAATGAATTATAGTTGTTTTTATAAAAAAGTAAAATAAATTTTATTAAAACTTTTATTAGGAATAAAACCGAAATTATTGATATTGCACTTGAGAAAAATTAAGCGATTCTTAGCTTAAAGGCTCACAAAACCAAAAAGAAAAAACATTAACTTCCTTTCCACCGAAGCTAAAATACCCTACATAAATACGAAAGCCTCCTCTTTCAGTTTGTAATCATCTCTATGCTATAATCTTAACAATTCTTCGAAGATCGACTCATCGCTGCAGGCAATAACCCATGACAAATTTCATGAAGATATCTCATCAAATGAAAAAAACTCTTTACTCCGTTCGTTAAGTTTGTGTCACAGCTAAATTCGATGGTGGTCCGAAATCTGCGGTTCCCTAAAGTCACCAGCTTCTTGGGGAAAAAAATGATATCTAAAAAATCAGATCGATAGCTCAAAAACTGAATCATATACAGACGGACATGGCTATATCGACTCAGTTCTTCACGCTGATCATTTATGTGTATATTTCATAGAGTATCCAACGCTTTATTTTTAGTGTTACAAAATTCGTAGACAACTTAATCAACCCAGTATGGGATATAAAAACGAGAAACAAATATAAACAACAACTTGTTGGAATTCATTGCCGGCTGTACCGCTTGAGAAACCAGAACAGCATTTTATTAATGCTTACACAATAAAATTAATAAAATAAATACAAAATATGTAATCTTAGATCATGATCAGCCTCCGCTGCTCTAATAAAAGGCGGAAAATGCTGTTAAACGACTATGGCTGAGATAAAAGTGCACTAAGAATTGGCTAACAATGAAAAAAGAAAAATTTTATTAATTATTAAAATAACTCACATATTTGGCGATATATGCGGCATAAAGGCAACGGGAAGCTCGAAAATATGTATGTTAGTTATAAGGAAGCTGAAGAAATTATTGATTTGATTCAACCCATTTTTGAAAATAGGCTTACATTTATTAGCACTTTTATAATATATCTCACAGATTGACCAATATTTTCGATTAAAAATACGCAGTTAGACTGTGATCTACATATTCGGTATCTGGGGGCATGAATAGTTTTGATCCGATTTGGTTAATTTTTGGTCATGGGTTGCCTACTTTTGGCGTACTACATATTCGTGATAAGTTTTGTCCCGACACAATCACTGGTGCTTGAATTGCATGTGGGAAAGTGATAGAATCAGATAATTATAGTCCGATTTTGGCCATTTCCCATTGGAATGTCAGAATGTCAAGATGATACAATTTATCAAATTTGGTTGATACGAGTATCGGTCACGTCCTGAAGTATGACTTTTCACTGAAATGTGTGCGGTGCCACGCTAATCCTTCAATTTTGACCCGGCTACTATAAAGTTCTCTTGTAACAATCTAGAAATAAAATTTAACGTCTCAGGAGTATTTATTTATTAGTTTATCGCACTCTCAGTAGTTTTTAACGGAACTATAAAGAATAGGCGGGGTTGAGGTGCATATGAGATTTGCTCTGAGCAAATTTGACTATTACCTTGAGTACCTTAGGATATACATATATACATTAATACTTCGAGGTTGTATATATATGTATGTATGTGTAGCATGAAACAAAAGAGTATTTCGGATATTCATAGATTTGGATATATGGCCTAGGCGAGGAATCAATTTAACTGTACGAAATAATTTGACACAACTTTATTAAGTTTGCTCTATTTATGATCGATCCATACCGTGAAAACTCAAATTTACTAATGAGCGTGATTGTATCTCTTCATTTATGGGCTGCATTAAAAGGATTTCAGTATAAAATTTAGGAAGCAGCTTTTTTCTTTATTAAAAATTTCGCATTTCGCATAAATTTGTAAATTTTGAGTTGATGTATGTAACCATTCCTACCAGCTAAGGCAAGTTTTCTGGTGTTATTATATAGTATACTGCACGAGGCACCCAGAAGGAAATGCCGGAGACACTATAAAATTTATATAATATGATCAGCATAACGAGCTGCGTCGATTTAATTATGTCTGTCTGCTTATACGAGAAGACTAAAGGATAAGCAGTTTTTGAGATATCGATCTGAAATTTTGCATATAACTGCCATAAAAACTGAGTAATCAAAATCGATTTTTTTAAGAAAATCTTTTCTGTCATCAAACAAACAGTCGTCGTACTCGCGACTTGGCACTCACGGCACTGTTAATAGTCATAACTTCAAAATCGTTGATAATTTCGTCTATCTCGGAACCAGTGCAAACACCACCAACAATGTCAGCCTGGAAATCCAACGCAGTCTAACTCTTGACCTCAGGCGCTACTTCGGACTAAGTAGGCAATTGAGAAGTAAAGACCTCTCTCGACGAATAAAGATCAAACTCCATAAGTCACTCATACTCCCGTCCTGCTATATAGGTGTAGAGGCATGGACGATGACAACTTTCTGATCAGGCGGCGTTACGAGTTTTCGAGAGAAAAGTTCTGCGGAAGATTTATGGTTGCTGGCGAATGTTCTAATGTCGCATGGTCATGTCATCCGTATATATGAAAACGCTCCAGCTCTGAGAGGAATCGACCCAGTAACAGCCGGGCGAAACTGAGGGAGAGGCAGGCCTCCACTCCGTATGGAAGGACCATTGCGAAAATTGAAAGATTGTTTAACTAAGTTGGATCTATTTTAAACACATAAATTTGTATGTCAGTATTCTAACCCTTATTTCAACACAATTGATGTCCCTCTACATTAAGGAAACAATATTGTCTGACCTCAACATGAAGATTGCACGACGCTGAGGAAAATTAAAAATAAATCAAACACAGGGTTGCGCATTTTGTAGGGACGAGGTAAAAACCGCCTTCAGAGTTAAAACGATACTACGTGCCAAAGTTGTCTCACAGGAGAATGTGTAACTCTTCCAATCATCTCGTCAGTTCCATTTACTGGATTTTAGATTTGATATGACTAAAAACATAACTGAGCTGTTTTGAGTAAAGTTTGAAGTTTTGAAGTTAAGTAAACAACTTCAAGAGATATTATTACTCTACGGACTATTTGTTTTATGTTTCTCATTGTCATATGTACACACTATATAACTATATGATATGAAAAAAAAGATGTTCATTGATTTTGGTTTATTGCATATTTATTCAAATTAAGCAAACTAAAAGAAAAATATACGATTTACAAAAAAATTATTTATTGTTGATAGAGGAAAGCGCAGCAATGCAACGAACACTTCTGGATGAGTTGGGTGAAAAAAATAACGGTAAGCGGGTGTAGATTGTGCAACTGTTCAGTAGAGAATATTGGCAGTCCAACTAATGGTTGTGATTTAACCAAGAACTACACCACCATGACCAAGAAGAGCACCATGACCCAAACCGGGCACCAAAACTGGGCCGACAGCGCCGACTGGACCGACAACGACTCTTGGGCCAAGAGCGGGGACGATGGCTGGTCCAATGATGCTTGGGTAGGCAGCAGCGATGCACACCAAGGCGGCGAAGACGATGAGCTAGAGAAAAATATAATTATTAAATATCCTTAAAGGCAACGAAAGCTGCTTGCAAGGCTCGCATCCTTACCACTTTGTGGAGGTTGAACATTTTTGCTTTTGAGTTTGTTGCGCAAGCGAACACTTGTAATTGAATACGAAAGTAAAGACTGTTTGATAATTTTTCCAAAGTGCGCTTGAGTTTTTATACTAAATCATTGTCACCGAAAAACAAAGCCACAACCTTTAATTGAATATCGCAGCGGTGTGTGCACTTTGAATTATTACCACTCAGCTGCAAGTCAACTGCATTATGCAACTGGGTGTCGCCGAAAGCCAGTTGCACATGATTTATTATGTATGTGGGTGTGTATTGGTCACATTGTTTACAATAAAATTGTTATTGTTGTTGGCTTAGAATTGAAGTTCAATGTTGTCAACTTGCGTGCTGCGACTGCCGCTTGTTGTTGACGAGTTATTTTCAAACATTGGCATGTGTCTACAAATCTTGTTATTGCTGTGGGCTGTGTGATCGACATCATGCACGCTACACTGGACATTTCCAAGTAGAGCGGACACAGAGGGTAATGTGATACGGGTTATGAAGTGCTGGTGGAGGATAATTGAAAAGCCCTGCACACGTTATTGAGTTACTCTTTAAGTAATGAGATTGTAAGTTGAAAAAATTTGGATTTTTTCTATCTTTTTTGTTTTTTGGATACGCAACCTTCTTGTTCGCATAAGTTTAGGCCTTTGGTGACAATTGTTTGTCCTGAGCAATAGGTTTGATTGGTGCAAATTATCCAAAGTTGGTCGAGAACGATATGACGACGAACCACATCCACGACGGTCATCAACATCAACTGATGATCAACGCTTCCATAGAATAAAGAAATTGGTGCTTAAAATCAGCGATTAACAGTCAGAGATCTTATCGGCATCGTTGGAATATCGGAAGGATTTGTGAAGACCATTTGGTCCTAAGAAAAGTAAAAAAGTTTAAAAGCAGCGGTCCGGTAATGTCTAATGTCCGAAGAGTAAGATATTATGAAACGACCCGAAAGTCGAAGTCGAAGTCGAAAAAACCACTTTAAACCAGGTTCAAAATCACGGTTTTCTTGACAGTTTTCTTCGATTATCGAGACGTTATGCACTCCGAAATCTTGGCGACCGGCGAAATTGTCAACAAAAAAATACGATTTGAGTATTATGCGTCATTTGCGAGAAGCTATTCGTAAGAAAAAGCCGGAATTATGAGCCGACAACTCTTAGTTTGTGCACCACGATAATGCACCATTGTATACTCCGTTGATTCTTCGTGAGTTTTTCGCTAAATTTTCTCAAACAATGTAGTCAGCTGATTTAGCTCTATGTAACTTTTAGCTATTTACAAACTAAGATGACCGCTTCGAGGAAATTGATAAAAGCTTTGGACCAAGGATTTGAAGAATGAATTAAGGGTTTTAAAATTATGAACAAAGTATTACTATGTTTTGTTCCTATTATGGAAAAATTTCTCAAATTGTGTTAGACCATTTTTCAAAGCAATGCCATTGAATTGGATATCAGTTTGTGGTTCTGAGGTGTCTGCGAGTTTATAAAGTGAGAAAACCAGTTCCAAGAGTTATCTTTATGTAAGTGTATTTAGTTTTTTGATTAATTATATCCTTGAATTCATATTCTCAAGCAATATAAGTAAAACACGGCGTATACGTAACTTATGTTATAAACTTTCTTTAGTAGAAAAATTATGTTAAGAGTACAGTTAATTTAGTATTTTGTATCTTTGTGGGAAGAAATTATAGGAAGAAATAATAGTTACAATATAAGTGTTAAGACGCTGTTATGGTTGCAGAAATATAGGTATAAGGCCAGTCTAGAACCCTTAAAAAGGCACAAGCTATTTTTGGAACAAGAAAAAGTGTATCCTATTTCTCTCCTTAAGGCTTTATTAAAATCTCAACAGGCCACGACTCTAAAATCATTGCGCTAGGATAAGTAAGGTCGTAGTTTATACAAAATCGATTAGTCTCACTTGGACAGATATTCGCCTTTGGTATTATGCACAAACTCCTAAAGATGTACCGGATCCTTATATATCGACGAAGCGTTTTGAGC
Organism: Bactrocera correcta; assembly: GCA_027475135.1. Classification (NCBI taxonomy): domain Eukaryota; kingdom Metazoa; phylum Arthropoda; class Insecta; order Diptera; family Tephritidae; genus Bactrocera; species Bactrocera correcta. The sequence continues at coordinate 2,029,091 of CM050327.1, read as the reverse complement.
TTATCACAATATTATTCAGGTATTAATATCATTCCCAACAACTTCGCTAAGATCATCAAAGGTGTGTCTACAAAGTTATATCAATGTCAGTCTGGTAAAGTCGGGCAATAGAGAAGGAAGTTAGCTGCATCGTATGTGAACCTTTTGGACAGCGTCAAGTTGGAATTCCTATAACTGTAGGGAGCCAGAACCTGTTATGATTCACTCCGGGCCTGACGGATCTCACAGTCGCACAGGATCTGGCTGTGCATCAGCGCAAGACGACGTCGGAATACCGACTAGCTTCGAGTCGGATGAATTTGAGGTAAGGGTGCTTTACAAACTAGTTTTGATGGAGAGCTCTTAATAAAAGATTCCTCCACCTACCGTGCCTCTTAACTTCGATCTATCCTGCACTTCTTTTCCAACAGCTTTGCTTTGCTCACACAATCCTAGAATTTATTCGATCTGAGAAGGAACCGCCTGAAGAATATTCTGCGGAGCAGCAGTGAATAATTTCAGTGTGTTCCACCTGGGGTCTTCATATACTCAGATTCCCTAGGTATAATGGCAGCTTTCACCTCCAAGCACCTACCAGCTATGTTTGCGGGAGAAACGTACAGAATGAGTTTTAAGCACGTGATTTATCCGAACTTCTCAACAAAACATTATTGCTTTATCTACGGTTTCATAGAGTCAGAACGCAACTTCTTACGAGGGTTCCTACTTTTCCCAATTGCACTTCTACAACAATATAAGGCAATTGTTGTTTTCCTCACTCTCCTCGATCCATGGTAGGCTTCCATGAGAGCTTCCTAGAAAGTACTTAACCCTGTCCTTAAATTAAAGAATAGCGATTCGCAACGAAGTGAGAGTCATATCAGTCAGCGATTTGTGTCTCTTAGTAAATAAAACTATCAAAGCTTTATTTGGATTTATGGCTAATCCATTTTTCTCTGCTCACGTGGTTACGCTATTTAGATATTCTTGGGTTAGATCTTTAAACGCTGCTCGGAAATATTTACTAAAAGATCTAGTTTCTTCACTTCTAGGATCCAAAGCAAAGGAAAAACGCAACATTGCTGGGTTCTCTTATTTTGACGTTGTCAATCTAATGAAAGGTATGCAATTTTCATAGATTACATACGAGGTATGTTCAAAAAGTATCGCGAATTTTGTGCTTTTTCAAAAATTATTTATTTATTCATGAATATCTATTTTGTCCCCTTCAAAGTAATCCCCATGAGATATTATACACTTGTGCCAACGGTTTTTCCAATCTTCGAAGCACTTCAAAAAATCATTTTTTTTTATCTTCTTCAGCTCCTCTTTCGATGCCGTCTTTATCATGTCAAGAGAAGCGTAACGTCGTCCTTTCATGGGCCTCTTCAGTTTAGGGAACAAGAAAAAGTCACAGAGGGCCAGATCTGGGGAATACGGTGGCTGCGGCATCATTAGTGTGTTGTTTTTGGCCAAAAAGTCGCGCACAAGCAACGATGTGTGTGAGCAGGGGCGTTATCGTGGTGCAAAAGTTTTTGTTCTTCCACAAATCCGGGCATTTCTGGCGGATTGCTTCGCGCTAATTGCGCATAACTTGCAAATAATATTCCTTATTGGCCGTTCTTCCCTGTGGCAAGAACTCATGATGCACCACGCCCCTGCAATCGAAGAAAACTGTCAGTTACAATTCGCGATACTTTTTGAACGCACCTCGTATCTATAAAAATTCTATAAAGCCTTACTTATAGGCCGAATATCTCGAGAAGTATTAGTGATAGCTATTTTAACCGTAGAACTTTTTTGTGGCAAATAAAATTTCAAGAACATTTTTTCTATAGCTCTTGTCATTTACGAGATATATACAAAAACATGCGAATTTCGTGGAAAAACCAGGTTTAGAGCCCCATACTACCTCGCCGGTGCGAGTTACGACTTTGTTGCACTATCACTTTTGTAGAGTGAACAATTCTGAGAAATATGCGTCTAAGGTCGAAGCGATTGCCTATAATACTTCTGATATGTCGGAATTTAAAGATAAAAAATCATAATTGTGGTGTATTTTGTATGGAAATTTTTTACATGCCTTGGTCCAGTTCTTAATGTTAATAGTAAGGGCTAAAATTTTCAGGGAATTTGATTTCCAAGAAAATTTCGTGACGGGACTGAAAAAAATTAATAGTTCAAAAAAAAAAACACACCCTAATATATATTGTATAGGGCCTCTGATGCATCCTTCAGGGTGGCAAACTGAATACACCCTGATCAGGTTATAAAAAATCAGAGAATTCGAATTGAACAAAGAAGTTACATCTCACTCAGACTTTTTCAATGATATAACGTTTAAATAAAGGTTCGGCTTGATTTGTCTATTTATTTATATATTTATGTATATCCAAAATAAAGTGGAGACTCTTTTCTAAAGTTCCGAGTTTCTAAAATTCCAAAATTTTAGCATGAACAGCACTAAAGTTGCTGCATTTGCCAATTGTACCGCCTAAGAAAATACAATTTTTATATACGAAATAATTTAGGAATTTGCAAAATATAAAAAATGTGCAGAAAAAAGAGTTGGAAAATGCTGCCTGTTGAATAAAGCTTAAAAAATTAGTTTAATCAGCAATAATAAAAATGAAAAAATGTTGATATTATCTGGAGCAAGTGTGATAAAAATCCATAAATAAAGAAATTTGTAAAGTGCTCACGTCCTACATCTAACATACGTGTACGTATACTATTTAAATATGGATATGTATTAGCATATTGCTAGTGGTAGTGATAAAATTGTCTGCTGCAATAATGTTGTACGATTGCGTCTACCAGCGACAACATTGTTTAATCGCTGCACAGTGATTAGAGGCTTGCAAATCTCATGCAAAATTGTATTTAATCACTAAATTTTTGTCAAGGTCATTAACAATTTAATGGCAGAGTAACTTCCGAATACGATATACATTAACAGGCACTCTAAAGACTTCCAATTATTTTGAGGAAACATAATTTTTTGGCAAACCTCGAATGCATTATTATTTCACAAGGCGCGATCGCGGTAACGGACGATCCAAGCAGAGGTACTTTTTCAATAGCCTGCTTTTGAAAGATCATGCTTGATTTGTGTCAAGATTATTATTTCTATTCAGCATTTAATGGTACCAAGACTTGCGGTAGAACAACGTTTACAAATCGTTCAAAAAAATTCACGTTATGTAAAGAAAGTATTTCGCGCCCTTCACTCAACTTATGATCAATATAATCGACCTACTGAGTGTACTATTCGCAACAACATCACCCACCTTGAGACCTAGCATTCATTTTTGGATAATATGCGACCGAATAGACCACTCAATGAAGAAAATAAAGCAACCGTAGCCTGGGAGTGTACACGAAGACCGTGTAGTCGATTCGGCGCCGTTCGCTGCAACTTGGACTGACGAAATTGAAAGCCGTTCGACCTTGAAAAGTTCCCAGAAGATCTGACGTTTTCGAGCCAAGTTTTGTTCAGCGATGTGACACGATTTCTGGCTCAATGGACATGGAAACAAGCAAAATTGCAATCTTTAAGGTGAAGATCAACCTGACGATTCAAGAGCTGCTATGTCAACAAAAAAAAACAACGGTTTTAGTTTGAGGGCTAGTAGTCATCGGTTCATATTTTTTTCGGCGAGAACGTAACCGTCAATGGCGACCTTTATCGCGCTATGATAACCGACTATTTGATGTCTGAAGCTGGAGCTCGTGATCTCACCGATATTTGGTTTCAAAAAGACGGCGCCACTTCCCACACAACCCATTAATCAATGGATTTATTGAGAGAATCCTGTGGTGAGCTGATAATTCACGTTTTGGGACGATAGGACACCAATATCGTATGGTATCTTACCGTTAGGCTTTTTCCTGTGTGTGTATAAAGTCTTAAGTCTATGCGGACAATTCCGTTTCGATTTAGGCCAGGAGCAAAATATCACGCATGCCATTTGCCATTTACCAGTCGAAATGTGGGAACGAGTTATGGAAAATTGGACTCAGTGGATGAATCATCTGAGACGTTGCCACGGCAACATTCTTTGAAAAATGAACGTCGAGGAACGCTTTTTCGAATGGTAATAAACTTTTTTCTTTATAAAAGTAGAATACCTCGAAATGCATCACCCTTTACAACACAACAATTATTACAATATTCCTATTTATTTATTGTATCATTTGTGAAGTACGATTCTTCTTTATTTGCCAATTTACATTCACACCATTCCATCTAGTTTCAATGAACACTTTCTAGAGACCTGAAGACAAGACAATTATATAAGGATGCGAAGAATTTCACAGGGATGTATTAAAATTGTCACGAGATTATGAGGACTAAACTTATCAATCCATATTTTGATATGAAAGTTTCCTTTTATATTTCGGGGCTTGTTGCCACCTGGCGATTAACAATTTTATCGTAGTGTTTATCATTGTTGATTTTATACATACTCAGAGCGTTTTGACATACGAGAGCTATTTGTGTTGCTAACAGTAACTTAAAATATTCATCTCAGTAACAACATGGAATTAAAACGCGGTTTTTTTGCGCGATCATCTTTTACAACTTTCGGCATCGAAGAACTTAATTAAATTTTTGGCGATGAAGATCCATCAAGGACCAATATTTATCTATGGTATGGTGAATTCAATTAGTTCACTGATCACTCCGAGACGAATTTCGTGAAGGTCTTCCTTAGTCAGTTGTTGTTCCAAAAACTATTGATGCTGTGCGTAAACTGATATTGCAAATTATCATCTGGCCTATGGTGGGATTGAGATAACTATAGGTATTAGTGGGACCAGTAAACTATACAATATTTTAAAAAATATTTGCTCACGTATAATCCCACACAATTTGTCATTCTTTAAAAAAACGGATTATGGCAATTGGTGGAATGTAATGCGAGCTCTCAAAAATCCACTGAAAGAGCAATCAAAACATTAATTCTTTGAGTGATCAGGACCGTATGATCTTGATTTGTCATTGGGGGATTTTGTCTTATTCTCGTACTTAAAAAATAAATCAAGAATCAGCTTTCCGGCACCTGAAGTGGCGGTTGATGCGCTCAGAACGCATGTTTTGGAGGTGCCGCAAGTTTGGAGTTACAAAAGTGCTTCGAAAATTGGTTTAAGCGTATGCAGAAGTATATAGTCTTAGTTGAGAATATTTAGAAAAACAGTAAAGCGATTTTCGATGATTAATATTCGTTTTTTTTCTCTAATCCTGAAGTACAAAAGCAGCCTTCATATCATTAGCCTTCTTTCATAAAGATAATGCTTCACAAACACTCACAAAATCGACTTCTATCAAGTTCTATCAATATATGTTTAAGAACGCGAAAGAACTGGAACTTTAGTTCTGAATTGTTTGCTTTGGCGAGAGAACAACTTCGGTTTGATTTAACTAGGAACAACGTTGAGTCGTTTGTTGTATAACTGCAAACTCGAACGGGTACATCTCATCTCTGGATAAGTGACTATATATGCAATGAACTGATCATCTAAAACTTCGCGGAATATGGGTTCCATGTCGTTTTTCGTCTTCAGTATAATTTATAAAACATGATCGACTGAATTAAAAACCCCAACCTCGTGACATGATGACTTGAGAGATGTGTTCCACTGTGCAATCGCAGACGATCGTGCTTTTTGGTTGCTGTGCGGCTGTCGTCAGCGGTGGTCAAGCGTTGATTTGTGAGCTGATGGGTTGGGCGCTTAATGATCTTATGTTCTTGCCTTTTAAACACCTTCGTAGGCTGCTCCATTTCGCGGCAGTAAAAAATCGTTTATTAACACGGACGGACTTAGCTATTAATTTTATTGTTACACTTTGTTTTGTTGCAATCAGTTTTGTGCTGTTGTTGTTGCCGGTATTTTACATTTGCATAAAATTTGCATTGTTGATGTTTTATTATGATTAATAACAGTTTTATAGCTGATTTCAAACAAAGCCATTAATTCAGTTATTGCGGCCATTTAGTTAGTGCTGTGATCGACAGCCACTGGAGGTGACACCACACACGCCCATTGCCACCGTAGCGCTGTGTTGATGTCGACTTCATTCACTGCCTGTAGGTGACGCTCCCGCTTAGAGCATAGATAGAGGCGGAAGGGGAAGAGGAGTACTGTTTAAACTCAACATCGGGTATAATTAGTGCCTCTTAAACGCAACTAATGCGGATAATAACCAATGATTTTATAGAAAATTATGAAAAATTTAGTAAATCTCTTGGGCGCAATATTTTGTTCGACGAGTTAATGGCTACACTACTCGCGAATATCAATTGGTCGTTGAACTCTCGCTACCAAACATGAATATGCGTACACGCACGTCTCACTTTAAGCTCACATGAGTTGGTGCCTGTTCAGTTGTGGCATATTGATTGTTTATTTCCATATTTCGTTTTTGTTTTTTTGCTTTGAAAATTAATAATGTGCTGCCGGCTTTTTGTTAATAATTATGATGCTATGTGTTTGATCACATTTTCGGGGCAATGCTTGAAAATAAGCGTCAAAGGTCAAATTTAAATATCACAGCTGGAACTTGTATTCATTGTCAAAGCAAAACAAAAAACAAAGCTAAAGACTTTAGTAAAATTGGTAAATGATTGAAAAAATTTCATGGTGAAGGTCAAATTCGTTAGGCAAAAATAAAAGCAAAACAGCTGATATGGTTGATATATCTTACTGTGGACGAATCAATTATACATGAAAATGTGCACGCGAAATAAGTTGTAAAAAATATAATAAACAGGTGTTGATTGAGGTAGTCAATGCAGAAGGAAGATTACAGATGATTATATCTCATTTTAAACTTCTAAAGTTGGAAGCTTGAAGCTTATATATACTTACGTTATTGGTCTGCTGGTTAAAATAAAAAAGTACTGTCGATTCTAGGACTTTGCCGCGGAGACACTAGATGACTCACTTTCATCAGCCCAGGTACGCTTTTAAGACCCTTAAAGTGAATATGTTTGTTAAGGGGTTACATGGGTTTAAGGGTTTCAAAAAATCGATTTTTATTATCTCATTAAATTCTACAACACTTCTGAAATATTATGCTAAATTTTCAAATCGATCCGCGTAATAGTTTCGGAGATACAGCCTTGAGAACTTAAGCGCTCTCGGCTAGTTAGGCTAAGTGCGCCGTTGTTTTTCTCGAAACTGTGTTTTTGAAGTCGGGTGGGAAGATTTTTCGAGAACTACTCAACCGATCTTCATTAAATTTTACACAGGCCATTGAGATACAATTCTTAAAGACTTGGACGAAGGTTTTTTTTCGATTACAACTACTTTAAAAAAGTCTGGCGAAATTTTCATATTTTTGTAAAAATGTCTGCCAAAAATCCAATTTTCAGTTTTTTCCTTGGTCCAAGTTCCGAGTCAAGGTTTTAACCAAAGCACGTATTTTTTCACTTTAAGTGATCATTTAAGGAGTTATCCTGCCAACGCAGGCGCATCTTGTTTCCGAATTTTTTCCAAAAATTTCAGACTTTCTTTGTTAATAGTGTATGTTTCAAATTTTAATGAAATATTTATAATAAATATCCTTTTTTATATGAGAAAATTGTTGAAAAAAGGGGTTTCCTCGGTTAAAAAACAGCCTTAAGTATTGCGAAAAGTAGGAAGGGTACAGTTGACCATAGGTCTCAGAGCATGCATCTTAAACGTAAATAAAATCCCAGAAATATCAATGACATTTGTCTTTGAGGTATTCCTTAACTAATCTTGCACTCATAAATAGTAAGATCCAGGTTCTGCTATCGCATTAAATAATGTTTAATGACAACCAACTCTTCTTGAAAACTACTGCAATATTCATCATCATCAGTCTTTTCCATAAGTTTCTAAAAACGTTTCTCAGTGAGCCGCTAATTAAATCATCTCAATCTTCTTTGGAGTTTAAAACGTTAACTTTAGTTGCACCGATGCTATAACACCCCTCACAAATACAAAATATTCCTTAGAAAAACTCAATTTTGATTGTTTAGTATATACCGTCATATAGTATACTGTCAATGTTATAGTGGTTTGATATCGGCAATTCCGACGTACCTTTAAAAATCAAATCAAACTATTCAGTTTTGCAACAAAAATATTCTGTGCATCTGATATCACAAAGAATTATTGGTTTGCAAGATCTACAGATGGTACTATCCAGACATAATTTTTAACGTTATGTAACGAGCTTAAATCAAACAGCCGCATCTGAAGCTTTGATCTACGGAGATGACCGAAAAATGATGGAAAAAAGTTCTTGAGTTTGTACCCTAAAATAATTTTGGAAAGGGAATATGCGAGATAAAAATTGTGCTACATTTATAAGGTGGTTCAAAAGTTTATTCTCGTTACACTTTATTTTACTCTTTCCCACTCAAAATTAAATTTTCTTACATAATTTTCATATTACGGCCTCTGAATATATTTAAAAAATTTTTACGCTTAAACATCTTACACAATTCATCCGATTTTAGAAGCGCAGAGTAGATTTATATTTGCAATGAAGTCAAACATTCTTAGAAATATGCAAATCAAAACCTTCTTCTTCTTAGAAAGTATGCAAATTTAGAAATATCGCGGCAGTCGTTTCTTCTTTTCGCTATTTGGGGCCAATTCGAGTTACCAAGTAAAGTAAGGTCCTTTTCCACCTGATGTATTTAAAAAAGTAAAGGTATTCCTCTTCCTCTGCTTCCAACGGCGGGTAATATTTTGAATTATTCTCTTCCATCCGCACAACATGACCTAACTAACGCAGCCGCTGTTTCTTGATTCGCTGAACTATCTCAATGTCGTCATACATCTGATCATGAAAGAACCATAAATCTTCCGCAAAAAGTTTCTCGCAACCACGTCTAAGGCCGAATCATCAGATAATGTTTGTCCATTGTCCATTCGTCCGCACCATATAACAGGACGGTAATAATGAGGGAGTTTGGTTTTTGTTCGTCGAGAGAGGACTTTACCTTTCAATTGATTATCCAGTCCAAGTAAGCACCTGTTGGCAAGATTGGTTCTACGTCTGATATGTTGGTCTTACAATCTCGACGGAATTTTTGGTGTTGCTCAACGCCAACTCACACACACTTATTAGTTTAGCGGGGATACCAAATTCAGACATGCCGACATAGGGGTACCTTCTCGTGCCGTCAAAAGCAGCTTTGAAATCGACAAAAAAGTGTGTCTATTTGCCTTTCACATGTCTTTCTCAACATTTGGCGCATTTAGAAAAACTGGTCGATAGTAGTAGATTTTTCAGGTCTAAAGCCACACTGATAAAAGTGCAATCAGTTTTTTGACACTGAGCTGAAAGACTGAATCACACATTACGTTCGATAAGATCTTATGTGCGATATTAGGGAGATTAATCTAACGATAATCGGCGCAGATTGTGGTTTGGACAGAGCTTACTTAATTTTCAATCGTCGGGCATGCTTTTAACCGATCATATCTTGCAAAGAAGATGATGCATGCACCTCGTCAGTTTTTTGCCATTATATTTGTTGTTTTTCAGTTGGGTAATTGCTATTCGAAGCTCATCATAGTCGGGCAATGGAACATCTATTGCATTGTCATAGATTGGTGGGCAGAATAATATTACTAGTTCAAAATATGCCCACTCGAAATTGAAATCTATACCTACCTCTCATTGTCATCATTAATGTTCGTAAACTAACTAACTTTCGTTTAAATTGTTCGAGGTTGCGTCCATAACATGCAAAATCCAAACTAATATTGTATACTAAATTTCTTACTAGAACATATTCAATTTCGTACTGATTTTGAAACCTCGATATAAATTTTATTTTTAATTTGCTATGTAAATTATTTATGGAAATGTCTAACATGTCGATAATCGATTCAAAATCTGTTTTAACTATTTGATTATTTATGACTTCCTCACGAAGGAAACGCATTAATTATTCGCTTGTCAAAACGATTGACATAAGTCGCCAATGGCTACAAAACTCAACAGGTAAACTGGAAAGTGAAAGGTATACTTCTGCATGTCAGTGAACACTTAATTTAAGCTGCTAATGTGGCAAACTCGTTCAAGATAAAATATAGCGATTAGTTACAGTAATCGATTTTAGTACGGAGCTGTCAACGGCTTAACAAGAATATATATTTTTCCTTAATTTAATGTTTTGAGAAACTCTAAGGTGTTCGAAGACGCAAGAAACATTTTTTCAGGAAACACATCATTTTATATATTACATTTTGAAAAGGAAACAAGTATAATACATGTTATGCACTACTATGCCCAAAAAATAAGGTTACATTGTATTTATTTTGAAAATTCTTTATTTATTCTTCCAAATCAATTTCATCCTCTTCAAAGTAATCCCCTCCCGATGCAATGCACTTATGCCAACAGTTTTTCCAATCTTCCGGGATAGCCTTCAGTTCCGTCTTCGCTGCGGCTTGAATCTCCTCTATCGTATAAAAATGGTATCCCCAGAGCGGTCTTTTGAGCTTGGTGAACAGCCAGAAGTCGCACGGCGCCAGATCAGGTGAATACGGTGCTTTCGGAACGATATGGGTTGAGTTTTTGGCGAAATGATCACGAATTACAAGGGCAGTATGGGATGGTGCATTATCGTGGAATAAAAACCAAGAATTGTCTTTCCACAATTCCGGCCTTTTTAGGGGGATAGCGTTACGCAAACGACGCATAACGTTCAAATAATATTCCTTGTTGACTGTTTGACCGGCTGGAAGGAGTTCATAATGCACAACACCACGATAATCAAAGAAGACAGTCAACATGACCTTGATTTTTGAGCGACTTTCGCGCGATTTTTTTGGTCTCGGCTCTATTTTGGCACGATATTCGCCACATCGATCGGTTGTTTCGGGGTCGTAAGCATAGATCCAAGTCTCATTGGCAGTTATAATGTATTTCATGACACCCATGTAGTCGGAAAGCATCGTTTCACACAACGACGCCTTTTTTCCCAAAAAATTCAATGTTTTCGGTACCAGTCGAGATTTGACGCGCTTGAGGCCCAAAACAACCTTCAAAATGGTATTGGCTGTGCCTTTCTATATGCCAACTTCATCAGAAAGGTCTCTAATTGTTAATCGACGGTTTTTCAACACCAAATCTTTGATTTGTTGAACGCGAGCTTCGTCGGTTGAGGTTGATGGTCGGCCTGGACGCTCTTCGTCTTCGACACGTTCACGGCCGGCTTGGAACTCACTATACCACTTGTAAACATTTCTTTTAGACATAGCCTCATCACCAAAGGCTTTCTGTACCACCCTCAACGTATCCGCAGCAGAAAATTGATTCCGTAAACAAAATTTAATGCAAATTCTTTGCTCAACAAATTTCGATCATAATTAAACGTTTCAGCGGCTGCACTTAGGATTAAAAGAAATAATACTATTGCAACAAACTGTTCCTTCAATGCAATGCTTGAATGAAACTTTAACGTGATAAAATGCTATGAATACATTAATATTCTGTACTTTTATCTCAACGAACACTTAAATGGGATAAAATACATGGATATATTTAGGCGCTACAAATAACCGATTCTTCGGAGATGCTTTAAATAATATGTGATAAATGTGTGTCTCCCCTTGACAAGGGAGAGACTGCTTTAGAGGCTTCAAAAAATCTATGTTTTTAAGGATTTTTTTTTGAAAGGAAAGAAATGTCTGATTGAAATGAAACTTTTGGGATTTATTCTTATATATTTGAAGAGTCTTCTCAAATTTTTTATTTTTATACATTAGATATTCTTCATGTTTGAAAAAATTTACGGAGGCGCCTCGAGTGTGAGATTTCAGGATGGCGGGCAAAATGCAGGTCGCAATTTTCATATGAAACAAAAGAAATTTTTAACTTCAATAGTGTAATTCCTAGGTAGGTATTAACTTTCTTAAGGTATTTTAAGTTCATCTAGAAGAGAATTTATTTCCAAATACAACGAATTTTGATTCGTTTCGATAGATCGTTTACTATTTTTCCTATAATGACCGCCAATTCAGTAAAATCGTAAAAATGAAAAAACCGAGAAATCGCCCATCAAAGTTTTCGCTTTCTGCTCAATCGCTCAGATATCTGCTAGACGCTTGGTCACTATTTTCCTTCTAGCTTCGAAAATATTTCGATTGTCCATCTATAATTTTGGGGATATATTCTTAAAAATTTTTTAAGGGGATTTAAGTAAAAAAAAATCGATTTTTTAAAGCCGGCTCTAAAAAAAGTTTTCGATACAGGGATTTCGGATCAATATCTGAAAAACTGAGTTCGCACATATTCAGATGGAAAGAGAGAAGGGCATGGCTCAAGGGGTTACATGGGATTCCTCGGGTGAAAAACAGCAATTTTTTAACAATTTTTTTTCCCATACAAAAAACGAAATATTTTATTAAAATTTTTCATTGTTAAAATCATACACTACAAACCAAACAATTCTGAAATTTTTGGAAGAAAGACGCCATTTCCGGTGACTTTTCGAAAAAGAGATGTGCGCGCGTTGGCAGGATAACTCCTCACAGGATCATCTAAAGTGAAAAACATGCGTGTTTTAGTTAAAATCTTAACTTAGAACTTGGACGGAAGAGAAAAACTTAAAATTGGAATTTTGGTCAACATGTTTACAAAAAAATTAAAATTTCGGAAATTTTTTTTTCAAATAGTTGTTATAAAAAACCTTCGTCTAAGTCTTTAAGAATTGTAAAATTTCATGAAGATCGTTTGAGTAGTTCTCAAGAAATCTTTCCAACCGATTTCACAATACAGTTTCAAGAAAAACGCGTTTAAAGACAAGTCACTAGCTGGCCTCAAGTGGACAAGTTTTCAAGGCTGTATCTTCGAAACTCTCACTCGGATCAACTTAAAAATTTATGACAATATTCTAAACGTGTTGTAGAATTTAATAAGATAATAAATAAAATAGATTTTTTGAAACCCGTGAACCCATATAACCTCTTAATGTCTTCGATTGACTTAAAACAGTTTGCTGAATAAACAAAAGTCACATGAAACTAAATCAGCTCAATGTGTTGGTGTCCGCACGATTTGGAAAAAAACTCACGAATAGTCAATGTAGTATGCGACGGTGTATTATCGGGGTGTAAAACCAAGAGTTGTCGGCCTTGATTGAGGGGGTATTCTACTCTAGAAATCAAATTTTGGGCAGTTTTTGAATTTTATTAAAAAAAAACCAAAAAATATTTTTACTATCCATTTTTTATGGTATATTTATAGTGTTTTTATTGATTGTTTTTAATACCTTAAGAATATAGAAAAAAAAATTACAAAAAAAATATTAAAAACTAAAATAATTAGTGGGAAGGGGGGGTGGTGGGTGAGACACAGGTGTAAAAAAAAATGGCGCATCCTGGTGGCATTGATCCTGACTCTCCTGGTGGTCTGAAAAAAAAATCAAAAGAAATTCTTCATCAGTAAGGATGCTGTTATAGTCCGGGAACACGAAAAAAATGAAAAATGGTGACTGCCTGAAAATAAAAATCATTTTCTTACGCTTTTTTTTTTAATATTAGAAACAAAAATTTTGACGCGATGCTAGGAGGAACGATAAAGGATTATATAAGGAAGGTTCACACAAAATTTCAAGTAAATCAGTTGCATAGAACTTGAGATAATGCCGGTACCGTATGGAAAAAGTAGTTTCGAGAAAAACGCGTTTAAAGTTTAGGAGAAAATTCTAGTGATCACGGACGCCACCTCACAAAATTGGCTGTGTCTCCGAAATTATGAAAAAAACGAATTTTTCAAAATTCTAGTGTAGGGGGTATTCTATTAATATTCAAATAGTATTTCTTGTTGGCATTTAGGCCGGTCGGAAGGAGGAGGGCACAACCACCTTCGGCTCACCCTTGCCACGACATTCGACATTCGATTTAACGTCTGCTTCCAGGTCGTGAGCATAGATCCAAAACTCATCGCCGGTAGTAATATGTTTCATGACATGATATTTGTTTCTCAGGCGTTATTCTGAGTTATTTTGGAACCGAATATCTTACACTTAGATGATATTTCAAAATGATTTTTATTGATCCTTCCGATATTCCAACGATGTCAGTAAGGTCTCTGACTGTTAATCGTCAATTCTCAAGCACAAATTTCTTTATTTCGAGGCAAACCAAATAAAACAATGTTGGAAGTGAGTTTCAAAAGTTCCTTTATTGATGTCTGATTTGTCTACTGAAGGAATCACATAGAAATTAACGACGAACTTGATATAAAGGAAGTAAGCATGCTTGTTTTCACACCGTGACATAGGGCTTATATAGATTTAGTGGTTTATGAGATACATATGTACATTTAATCCATCGACTTTTGAAAAGTTTTAAACTACTGATGTACGTGTATAGATGTGGCAGTATTCCGATTCTAGAAAAAAATTTAATTTTTACTTAATTTAAAGCTTTCATGAACAGTTAGGTGAACATCCGGAACTCAACTCCTCGTTATCCTCAAAAACGTCTCGCCGTTCTCCTTATTTCGTATAATTTTTTATCTAACTTGAGGAGTTTTATGTGTACAAATAGTCGTCTAGTGAAAAACACTATTAGTAGTTTAATATCGTTTTTTGCAGTACATTGCTAGAGTGTAAAAATAATTTTGTTCAAAGGTTAGGACATATGTTTCCTGGGATTTAAGAATTTGCATGAAAAAGGTTCAATAAGATCAACAAATATGAAATAATAATATAATTTATACAATATACTTTTAAATAATATCTTGTAAAATATAATTTATAACGATATGAGGTCATTATGGTAATTTGCCGATTAGCAAGCTGTTCTTTCTTATATGGTGTTCGTGTGTCTGTTCATTGGTCAATGCATGTTTTTCTAATTTCTTATGCAATATTTTGTAGTTATTGCGAATACCTTTTGCAATTTTGATATAAATATAAATTATAATGTGTCTTGTTAGCAACGGCTTAGTTGATATTCAAGCCTGATAGGTTGAACACAACTTTGTTGTGTCTGGGCAGCAAAACCAGTCTTAGACTGGTCGTTTGTCAATATCAATGAAATAATATTTTATAAGGATTAAAGGATTTTTATAGCCAACTAATTAGGACAAATTTGTGATTGTCGATAGGAAATAATTCAGATACAGTCTCAAAATAGCACTAAGTTAAAAAAAAGTTTCGAAATAGCTAAATTTCATTTTAAGGAAGAATTTTTCTACTTTAATCAAATATTGGTCTTGGAAAATATTTATAACTTGAACTTGTAACGCCCTGAAGGTAATGTCGAAAACCTTATGAAATATATATCGTATGTAAGTGATCAGTCCTTTAGACTTTAAGTCATCGATCTGTTTTTTGCACACACCTTTTCTCGTCGAGAAAAAACTCATTTGTCGGAGTGTTTCATATCGGACCACTATAGCATATATCTCCCATACAGATTATCCGATAAAAATCTTGTGTGGAACCGAACGCGTTTCTTTGAAATTTAATAAATCAATTGAAAAGTTGTTTTTTTTATGCAATATAACTCCCTTCAAGCGTGATGCTCTGTTTATGGCGACTTTTCAACTTTTCGGTACCATTTTTGTAGTACGATTTGTCCTTTGATTCAAAATAGATCTCAGTTTTAACGATCACCTCTTCCTTCAACAGTCGCTAGAGGTTAGACCTGGAGCATCGAAGCCCAATTCATGGATTTTGTTGTTTTCATAGGATCGTGGACGGCGCATTGTAGTATTAAAACAGCAAAACTTTTTTTTTTAAATTTCATCCTCCAGATGATCCAATAACGTTATGTAACAGTCTCTGTTGATGGACTTTTCTTTTTCGAGATAATCAACACAAATTATTTCAAAATACAGATGTCATAACCTTGTCAACCGACCGTTGCGATATTCCACCCTTTAGAGTAGGTTCATCCTGTGCAGTTCACTCATATGACTGTCGATTGGACTTCGGAGTGAAATGATGTTGCCACGTTTCATCCATTGCCATATATCGAACCAAAAACTAGGACTTATTTCGCTTGAATATCTCCGAACTTCTTCTTCTTTACTAGCGTAGACACCGCTTACGCGATTATAGCCGAGTCAATAACAGCGCCGCGGCAGTCGTTTCTTCTCTTCGCTACGTGGCACCAATTGGATGTTCCAAGCGAAGCCAGGTCCTTCTCCACTTGGTCCTTCCAACGGAGTGGAGGTCTTCCTCTTCCTCTGCTTCAAGCGGCGGGTACTGCGTCGAATACTTTCAGAGCTGGAGTGTTTTCATCCATCCGGGCAACATGACCTAGCCAGCGTAGCCGCTGTATTTTAATTCGCTGAACTATGTCAATGTCGTCGTATAGAGGAGGATGGAGTCATGTGTAGAAGTTCACGCAAGTGAGGAAAGTTCTCTTGGTAGTGGCCAGAAGCGATTCTTTTACATATGACTCAAGCAGCTCACGACTTCCGGTCTTTGACCAAGTATCCTCTGGGTAGCCTAAGAACATCCGTTTGAAGGCGAGCTAAAGTGAGAAGGCGAAATATTCCCTACTTAGGGTTGTGCGCTGGGCTTGGAATCCGCCACGTAAAAAAACACCCCCAATGAAAGGAATATCTCCGAACACTGCTCCCAATTATCAACCCGTCGTTTGTTTTGTCAAAAGTGAGCACGTGCGCTTCCTCATACCCAAATATTCATGAATGATATGATGTACACGTTCGGTTGATATCTTTGAAGTATAGCAGACAAGTATCTTTACATACTTTACGGTCATCCAAAATTATTGTGTGGCCTTTTTGATGTTTTCGTCCATAATAACCTCTTTTGAGAGTCCAAAACGATCACCGTCTTTGGTGCCAATTTCTCCATATCTAAACTTACCATACCAACACTTGATTGTTGATTTTTCCGAGGCAGTGTCCGGACACTTGCCATCAAGGCAATTTTTTGTTCCAATAATTATTATTCTCTTAAAAAAGCAATATTTTATCGACAAAGAAATTCTTTTTTACTCAGGTGGCCTGTTGCATCTTATGAGAAATCAATAGAATGTATATCTATGTATTTCCATTCAATGAACGAGTATATGTGTGTAACTCTTTAAAGTGGTATAACCGCTACTTTCTTATTTATGTGTGTTCTTATAAGCCTCTACGATTTATGCCAGTTATTTGTTCGACTAGTTAACCTTAAAGGCGTATTGAATCGAATATCCCCTTTTTCCTTTAAGTGCTCATCTATTCTAAAATTAATTTATTTAAAAGCAACAACATAATTGTATCTTTGATCTAGATACAAAATAATATGTCACTAATTCATTAAACTGGTATAAAAACTTACTAATTTTTCTCTCTTTTGTTATTATTATTATCGATGTTTACAATTTAATAGCTTTAATTAATTAATATAACTTATTATCTGATGCATTTGTGATGAGAGTACAATTCTGAACAAAATAATATCGGGAGATATGTAACAGTACCTTCAACTCCGCTAATTTCAAAGAATCAAGCTACATATATAATAATAATAATACCATATTATTAAAAGTGAAGGCTTCGGAATAAAGATTTGCATAACGATAATGTAATTATTTAAATGAAAGCCAATAATTTATAGTTCAATGTTTGCACTGTTGTTGACACTGTCAACATATCAATTCTAAAAATATCTCTTCCGCAGCAGTCGCATACACAAACTACATTCTTAAGTAGACCGTTGCCTTAAGAAAAAACGATCAATTTTTTTTTTTGTAGTAGTTACTTGGAAGTCTTGTCTGCCAATCATTCCAATCATTGTTTCATTTAAAATTCTCACTGCCTTTGATCCAATTAACTATGGCATGATAGTCACTGATTATTACAGTCATGAATACCAGCTTCCGTTTTTATACTCTTGCAAGATGTTGCTACAGAGTATAACAGTTTTGTTCACCTAACGGTTGTTTGCATCACCTACATAAATAACTCGAAAATAATCGAGTTGGGTTATGTATTTATAAATGATCAGGATGACGAGACGAGTTGAAATCCGGATGTCTATCTGACTGCGCAGCTGAGTAAAAATTTATATATCCTAATGAACCTAGGTACATGTGGTCACTAAGTTCACATCATCAATCGGACCACTGTCATTAAATGAAAACTTATAAGGTGTCATAACTAAGCACTAAATTAAGATATAGAACTATTATTTGACTGAGAGGATCGCAGTAGCAAAGGGCATCTGTGGGATAAAGTTTTTTAAAAATTGGGCGTGGTCCCGCCTTTTATGAGAGTAATGCACATATGTATCTCCTAAACCCTTAAAGCTGCAATAACTAAATTCGTTTAGAACAATTTTTATCAGAGATAAAACGTTGCGTGAATAGTGCATTTGAGTTTGTCATTGTATGACCGAAAATATAATAATATAAATCGGTCCAAAACTTTTCAAGCCACCCCAACTTTAATTGTTGCAATTTAAAAGAGTACGAAAAGTTCAGCTTTACCCAAACTATGCCCCTCCGTACTTGTTATGTATACAAATGTACATACTTGTATATTATGTGTCTAAGCTTATTTTGATATGTATTGTACTATGTTGAAATTAGAACCTGATTATGTGAGGGAAATGTTGCAAGAAAATATGCAAAATACAACTAGTGCACCAACATGTGACAATTCTATAGTGACAATCAAACTGGCATTGTTGCATTCACTATACAGTCACCAGCCATCAAATTAGGACCGGTGGTATTTAAAACCGTGAAATTAAAGAAAAAATCATCTGTGCTTTTCGTATTATATACTAGAGGACCCGTCCAAGCTTACTGTGACTGACATAGAGATACATATGATTTTCTAGTTGGATGAATACATGCCCAGTGATTGGAATTTGAGTGTACTCTGGCCATATCTACAAGAAAGGAAATAACGTAGTCTCGGCTAATGAACGCCGGATCAGACTTCTTAATATTGCATATGAGTTTTTTTTTCAGGAATATTGCGTGGAAGACGTAGACCCATTATAAATAAACTGATTTGAACTTATCATTGTGGCTTTGGACTTGAAAAATCCTCTTCAAACCCTGGAGAAAAGCCTCGGCAAACAGATCAAAAACCATCAACGTTTTGTCGATTACAACACCGCTTGCGGTGGCTTTTACAGGAGCTGCTTAGTCTAAATTTGGAATCTCTGCGAAACTCATATGCGGTTGCAGCAAAATGTCAGCGCCATCAAAATCGAAATCGACCTCTCCGAGCCATTTGATATCAGACTAGGTTTTACAGAGGTCTCTTTAGTGCGTCTTCTTCAATATAATGCTGAAAAAAGTGTCTCTGTTTTGTCAACAGATACTTCCCTGTGTTCCCTAAGCAATTTGGTACAAAAGTGACGATCTATAAGCTTCTCCGCCGCCCTGTCCTATTTTATGGCGATGAGATGAGAAATCACTTAAAGCATTCGAGAGAACTGTTCTCTGTAAGGTTTTCGGAGCATGCCGCGTGAGCGATGTATATCGAAGAAGATGGAACCGCGTACTGTACGAGCTCTACGGCGATATGTATATACATACTTAAGTGCATTCAAAATCCAAACCACACGCTGTTTGGTTAGGTTATTTTCTTTGATTTTCTTATAAATATGTTTTCCAATGTAAGCAATACCAATCAGGCTTTAAACTTTTGTTTGACTTCCATCAAGTCATTAACTATAATTCAATGCACAGATACTGTACTTACCAATGCCTTATAGATTTCTCAGTGAAAAGGATATAATGGTATCTATTTTCAGCATTTATGTGCCTTCGGGCTACAAACTGGACATGCAACGGCTGAACAACGCAATCAGTTATGCCGAGCCATGAGCCATTAATAGTTGGTGTCACATTTGTAAAGCGAATTCGAGCAAAACGAGGTCGCACGTTACGATGCATCGTGGTAATAGATTCCTCATGATTTATTAGAGAATCAAGCAGAGAAAGGGCACGGGTATTTTAAGAAAATGAAATTTACTTTGTAGAGTCCTAATTTTCCTCTTTTATTTATTGAAGGATCAATGAAAACAGTATAATTTTTTGTTGTTTTAATTAACAATTAAGCTATTTATTTATAACGAACATCATCTTCTCCCCTCCTCACGGATTTGTGCTCTTTGTACAGGAAATTTGTTATTACATAAAATAAGATAGAAATAATCAGCAGTGGTCATGTGACATGGTATATTAGTGGATATAATAAAAAATTAACTGTTATTATATAAAAAAGAATAGTGGCCCTTAAAAAATTTTGTTAATTGTTATTAGAAATTTACTAGCCTCTCCAAACATGTTGCGAGTAATTGTGCGCGATTTCCAGCAAATTTTAGACATACTTATATTCAGCGTCATCTCAGTTATCCTCATCACCTTTCATAGAAACTACTGCGGTTGTCATAGGTAAGTCCTGTAAATGATTTAGTGATAATGATGGAAGTCATGATGATCGTAGTGATGGTGGTACGGATCCAAAGCGAAGGGGTGATAAGCCTTGATTATGGGCGCCGGATGATATGTTTTGACAATCGGATGCACGACGGTCTTCAGCACCGGCACCACAACTGGCTTAATGATTGGCGCGCTGTGAATGACGGTTGAGCTCTGATGTGAAATGGCGGCCGGTATGTGCACCAGTTTAGTCAAATGTAACGGTTCATGATGGTGTGGCAGCAATGGGTAGTCAATGTGTGGGTAATGGCCATGCAGGTAGCCAGGACGTGCGCTGGTCAAGGCGACGAGTGCGAAGAGAATAAGAGACTAAAATAAGAATAGAGCGAGAAATTAGTGAAAGTGAGAGATTACTAAGTTAATTGTAAATATTAAGGGGGTATTTTGGTTTAGGATTTTGGAAAAATCGATTTTGCATATTTTGAAAGCTTTGACTTTAAAAATATAACCTTGGAAGAATTTTCCAAAACTCGATTTATTTTCGGAGATACAGCCGATTTTGTGGCTTGGCGTCCGTGTTCACTAGAATTGTCTGTCTCCTATACTTTAAACGCGTTTTTCTCGAAACTACTTTTTTTGAGGTGATTGACATGATATCTCAAGTTTTACTGAACCGATTCCTTTGAAATTTGGTACATTTCTTCTTTATACAATGCTCTATCGTGTCTCTCTTGGATTTCCAAAAATTTTGATTTAAAGTATTTTTAAAAATTCGAAAAGGTTGAAAAAATCGGGTAAAAAATTTTTTTTTTTAACTTGATGCATTTTGTTAACGACATACTTACTAATCTTCTTGTTTTTTGTGTTTTAGATCTCTACAAGGTTTAAAATTACGTCAACCAGGGCGCACCGTTTTTTTTTGAAGCCCTCACCGAAAAAAACAAAAATGGATGCAAAGAAGTTCTTGAGTTGATAAAATATTGTTTTTTTTGCAGGGAAAATACATTTTAAGCAAAATTTTGGCTTGATGACGAGTTTGCGGACGCTGCGGGAAAATCGACCATCAGGGATTGGTATGCTAATTTCAGAAATGGCGAAATAACATCCGAAGACGCTGAACGCAGTGGACGCCCAAACTAGTTTGTTACGACTAAATCTTAAAGAAAAAGTTTACAAAATTATTTCGAATGACCGTAAAGTGAAGTTTTTCGAAAAAGTAGGCACTGTCAAGATCTCAACTAATTGTGTACATAATATCATTCACAAATATTTCGGTAAAAGAAAGCTCTGTGCAAATCAGATGCCGCGTAAGTCCCCTTTTGATCAAAACTAACGACCAGTTGATAATTCAGAGCAGTGTTTGGAGATGTTCAAGCGTAATAAGTCCGAGTTTTTGCATCGATATGTGGCAATCGATGAAACATGGCTCCATTATTTTACTCCGAAGTCCAATCGATAGTGATTCGAGTGAACTGCACAAGATGAACCCGCTCCAAAGAGTGGCAAAGAGCACCAGTCGGCTGGCAAGGTTATGGCGTCTGTATTTTGGGATGCGCATGGAAATTTTTTTATTTACTACCGTAAGAAAGGAAGAACAATAACATTACATTGCGTTATTTAACCGTTTGAACACGAAATTTCTGTTTCACTAAGACAATTTAATCTGTCACAAGTTAATGAAAACGATGAAAAAAATCTATGAATTGATCTTCGAATTGCTACCACATTCAACATATTTTCCTGCTCTAACCCTCGGCGACTATTTCCTATTCTCAAAAGAATGCTCACTGGGAAGAAGTTTCCGTCGAATGATGGGATGATCGCCGAAAATTATGCCTGTTTTGAAGCACAGGACAACTAATACTACAAAAATGCTACTGAAAAGTTAAAGAGTCGCTATAATCAGTGTATCACCAGTAAAGGGAACTATATTGAATAAAAATATTTTGCTAGAAAATTATATTTTACTATGGTTGGCCGCGGGCTTATCAATTGACCTGCTAAAAAGTGATGTATTGGAGACTATGGAAATGATAATGGGAGTAAGTATGCCATATTGCTGTATTAATTAGACAATTTTTGAGTGTTGGAAGACCCTACGCCCATTAATATTACAAAGAGGTTAAAGCACTTTCCGAGAATGTTTAAAAAACCGATATTATTTTCCGTTGTTTGTAAATGTTTTTTCATTGTTCCCAAATTGGGAACGTATATAGACTTCGCTTTAATGAAATGTTGAAACGCTTTTGCTTAAATGCTAATCAGAAACGCTATTATATCACTCCTTTTTAATCTTTGCCTGCCGATTCTATGTTGTATTTGATTTATTTTGAAAGAAAAGTGGTCTTGTTGTGGGGGTAGTGGTTCCTTGGGCTTTCCATAATTAATAAATACTTTGCCTTTGTTTAGCAAAAATTAATTTGATGCACTCGCAAGCACTTTTCCATTCCTATTTACATTTTCCTTCGAACTCTACTCACCAATTTAAACATTTTTGCTGGGATTTATTCGTATATATCCTGCCGCCCGAGAATAATTCTGTGAGTGTCCTTAGTTCCGAATAGTAAACCGGTCACTTTGTCTTGATCTGTGCGGTTTTGATGTTTTCGCGTTCGATTTTTTTTATTTTCTTTGCTTTGTGTTGCGTTATAATTTGAATAAGAACACCGACTGATGCCACCGACTTGCCGTTCACACTCTTTTATATTTTACCTTTTTAATACCAGAAAAGTGAATCTTTGTTGTGAATGAAGACGTTAGTTAAGTCTTTTTGCAACAACTTCAGACATTGCATTAACAACAATAGTGAATATGCAATAGTGAGAACAAAAACAACAATAGCAGAAAACCAAACTGTTAGTGCAACAGTAATTGGCCCCCAACAATTACCGCTGCTGGTGCCACTTTGTTGCCGCTGTGGATGCGGCAGCTGTTTCACTGCCAACACACATACAAACCAACACACTTGTTTACTTTTTGAAGACACCAATTGCCATTTCCCCTTTGAACGAACTCCTAATACACATAGTTATGTGTTGTTGTTGTAATCAGTTTTGAGATCTTGATTTGTGTATTCATACATACATACATATGCGTATTAGCCATCAGCCATCGGCGTTTGCCTCAGCCAAAGTAGCTGCAGAAGACGTTCTATCAGCGGCGGCGTTCACGCGTTCATTTATTCACTCATTTATTCATTCGTGAGCTCATGCATTTGCACATCTCCGTCCATTGAGGTTCTTCAAATGATGTTTCAAAGACACTTTGCATCCGTTGCCCCAAGAAGACGAAAATGCAAGCAAAATCACAGATTAAAATGTGCATTTAACTCTTTACCATATGCATATAGGGTGATCCATTTCGAGGTTCTCTAATTTTTTGGAGAAAAAACAAAGAAACTGTAAGTTTAATGGGGAATGTTTATTATCACTCGAAATAATAATCTTTCGCATTTACTGTTTGGAGATTATATTTTTCAACTTTTGGTTGCGGCAGAGTCTCAGATGGTCCATCCGTTGAGCCCACTTTTCAATTACTCGTTGCAGCATTTTGACTGGTAACTGGCGAATACCACGCGTGATATTTTACTCCAAGGTTTTGAAGCGAGATTGTCCGCAAAGACTTTAGACTTTACATATTGTTACAGGAAAAATTCTAACGGTGTGATATCATATGATCTTGGTGGCTAATCCACCGCCCCAAAACTTGAAATTATCTGTTCACCGAAAAGTTCTCTCAATAAATCCATTAACTAACATATTGTGTGAGAGTGTGCCAAGATCACGAGTCTCAGTTTCAGGCATCAAATGGTCGGTTATTATGGCGTGATAGAGGTCGCCATTGACGGTTACGTTCTTAACGGCAATTTTTTTTGAAGAAATATGAACTGAAGATTCTTCCGGACCACAACCCACACCAAACCGTTATTTTCCATAGAGCTGTCGCTGGCGAAGGTCTAGGTCAGTTCTTGCAGAAGCTTCTTTTTGTACGCTTTCAGTTTAAGATTTCGAAGTAAAATGCGCCAAGCTGTTCCATACGTCTGTTCGAGTTGCTGCGAATGGCGCCAAGTCGATTCTCCATGGTCTTTGTGTACACTCTCAGCTTCTGTTGCTATCTTCACTGCTTGCTGGACGTGGTCCATTCGATCGAATATTTTCCAATACTGAACAAAAATACGATACGACTCACGCGTCAACTGTCAAAAAGGGCAATTGAAAAAGATAGCTCTACTTGGATCACCCGTTATACACATCTTCATGCACGGTTGTGGTACGTGTCTGCTCGAAGCGTTACAGTTTGCGTACTTTGCCGGCAGCTGGCGATCGCCATTGTTTGGCGTAGTGTCTCTGAGGCACTTCCATTGCCGACAGCGAAGAGCCGACAGCCGATTGCAGTGTCCCAATTATGTGTTACACTTGAATGTTTATTCATTACAATTTGAACAAGTGTATGCAAGTAAATGTTGCAGTTTTAATGCTGTGTAAAGTTTTCGTAAGAACAAATATGTAAATACAGTAACTTATGTATGTATGTAGTACATTAGAAATCAGAGATCAAGACGAGTTAGTAGTGACTGATCGTGCATAGTGGTTATCACTTAAAGTTCACTAAATGTGATCAACATTAGTATCAAACGTTATTAAGTTTACCACGAAGTTTGTAACACCCAGAAGGAAACTTCGGATACTCATATAAAATATATACAAATTGTGAAAAGGAACCACATGACGTTTCCGAAGAGTCGCTTTGAAATTTTGCGCACGTCCTTTCCTTTTCAAGAAAATGCTCATTTGTGTGAACCGCCGATATTAGAATGTCAGAGCACATAGCTGCCATACAAAGTGTACGATCAAAAGCAAGGTCTTGTTTGGAAACTTTTTTACTTGTGAAGGGTATTATAACTTCAGTACTACCGAAGTAAATGATTTTTTTTTTCTTATTTTTCGCAATTTTTATATGTTGCAGTGACAAGCGACCTTCATCTATAACACTAGTGGCAGTATTGCCGGCAGCAGTGGCAATTTGCTATCGGGTTTTTTGCAATTTTTATCTCGACTCATTTAGTGTTCTAGCAAGTTGTCTTGCTTCACTGCTGCGCTCACATTTGATGTTGAGAATGTCCCAAATGCGCAACGGAAGTTCTCACTTGCGTAATTTTTGGTGAGAAGTATGTATGTGACAATATTTTGTTTCTGCTTATTTGTTTACTTTGAAATTGTTGAAAACCCTGTATGTTATAACATACAGATTTTTTTACAGTTTTAACAGTTTTATGCAGAATAAATCTTATTATTAAAATGATAATAAATAAATTTACTGACAAAAAATGATGTTGAAGTGCAATGACATATATTTAACATAAATGAAGGTAGATGACATCTTTTTAGTCTCCTACATTGTTTATTATTATCCAACAGTAGAGTTGTAATAGGGTATAGTCATGCCTCTGGGTAAGCAGTTCCAGTCGTAGGGTTAAACTCAATTCCTACTCTTGCGTCCTCGCCGCGCACCCTGGAAAAGTGAGTAATCCCTGAGTAAGATGAAGTAGTCAACTCGTGTGGAGCCTGGAGTCATAGTTAAAAGAGACGAAGTTTCAGCGGAGCCACTCCGACATATTCGGTTTAGGAGTTTGCTAAAGTCTAGAGGTCTGTTCACCAGAGCTATATAATGTGTATACAATTTTATACCACTCACCTAGCAAGTTGGGTTTGGCACACGCCACGTAGAAATCAATGCCATTAAAAAGGAAACAACAGTTTGAAAGACACCACTTTTGATGATGGTTAAATGCAGATTTAAAGGCATGCATCTGAAATGTCAGTTCCTTAATTTGGGAAGATGTCGCTGCCAGCCTGTTGATGTCCTAGTAAAAGAAAGGTAGATAAGGGGACAAGGATGGAGTAGAGTATATCCTTGTGGCAATTACTATAGTGGCCATATATGTATGTAAAGGAGTACAAATTCGGTGTGGAATTTGAGGTGGGAGAAAGATTCAGTCGTCGAGTCCTGGCTTTCACTCCGGTGGATGAGTATCCAGTCACAATGCGTAACAGAGCAGACATTTTCAACATAATACTGATTTACACCCAAGTTCCAATGGAGTAGAGAGACGATATGACCATAGATACCATTAATGAGCGGCTTAAGCGCGCTTATGACGACTGCACAGTAATAATTGAGCTTGGCGGTTTTAACAGCACTGGGAGCAAAGAAGGCATAATTGGAAAATTCAGCCTCTATGGCGAAACCTCTCCAAATGAGTTGAGTAGCCCGCATGGTTGTCTGTAGTACTAGATTCGAGCACAAGAAAATTCATCAAGCTATTTGGCTGTCTCTGGATCGAAGAGTTCAATCAATTATGTTGTGATTGATGGACGACAGTCTCAAGTGTCTTTGTCTTGCGCAGACTCCGAGGACCTAGCATCGACTCGGACCACCATTTTGTTTTAGCGAAGATACGCGCTCGCCTCTGTACAGCAAAGCACGTCTGCCACAACTCAGGGAAGGTACGACTTTGATTAGCTACTATCACAAGCAACAGCGAAATGGTTTTTCTTGATTTGTATCCCTGTCTTCCGAGAGTACTCATCATCAACTCGGTGTAAGGGAACTTTGGAACGGAATTTTTAGCTCCTTACGTTCATCTACAAGCGAAACCATTGTCTTTCGTAAAGGTCAAAATAACAGCTGGTACGATGAGAACAGTCGTGTTCCAGTAGAGAGAAAGCGAACAACCTACCTCGCACTGTTGCAGTCGACCACAACACGTGCGGAATGGGATAGATACCGAGAGTTGCTGACAAAAAGAAAGAGGCCGAATTGCGTGAGTATGAAGAGCTTGAGAAGCTGGCCGACAGGGGTAATGATGGAAACTTTTACAAAAGATGCGACGACTAGCAAAATACAGTGAAAGTGTAACATATGGTGATTGCGAACCCGATTTCCCAATTGGTTATGATGGAATAGATGTTCCATTCCCGACTATGTTAAGGTTCGAATAGCAATTACTCGCCTAAAGAATAACAATACGGCAGGGTTCGGTGCCGATTACCGGCTGAGCTATTCAAATACGGCGACGAGGAACTGACAAGGTACATGCATCAGCTTCTTTGTAAAATATGGTCGGTCGAAAGCTTGCCCAATGATTGGAACTTAAGTGTGCTCAGCCCAATCCACAACAATGCTAACTCTTACACATCGACTGAAACAAGTGCATTTTCGAGCACCTAACACATCAATTCGACAAGCCATCCACCGTATAGTCCTGACTCAGCACCAAATGGCTTCTTTTTATTTCCATACGTAAGAGATAAACTAAGAGGTCAACGTTTTTCGACCTCTGAAGAAGCGTTTGTTGGGTTCAGAATGCCTGTTTTGAGAATACCTCAAAGTGTTTCGACAACTGGTTCAAACGCATGCAAATGTTTATAGATGTTAAAAGAGAAGTTTTTGAGTCGCGAAATATAAAAGGCAAGCAATGTACATACATATATACTACATATATAAGTCGAGTATAGGTATTAGTTATTACATAATTTTCGCAAATTAACCCATGTGGAACGAATGATTGCACACGTCCACGTTCATGTTCACGTTCACGTTCATTTTGTAAACATTTGCCGAAGCGTGATGAGCTTCTTTATGTGTCTGTCTGTATGTGCGTTGCTAAATTAAAGTTCAGTTGTTGCAGCTACCAAAGAATTTAGTTCAATAACAACAAAAAAGTCTTATATCGCCAATAACAATTTGCATTGGATGTGTTACGGTTTCTATGGTAATAGCGGTTTTATTTGCTTAGCGATGTTATTCATCTAGATTGTGTGAATGTGTCTACGAATTGAACTGCAAAGCTGTAATGGCCGTGACCTAGTTGTTCCAAATTTTTAAAGAAGCTTTAGATATCGATGTTTGCACCGTGGTTTATCAACCCACAACCTTTTTAAAATGACCACTTTGAGCTTACATTGACACAACGTCACATATCTAAAATACATACACACACACAAAATTGTGCGAGATGAACTTTGCAGAAGCGATAGTGACAAGCAGTTGAAGGATATCTTGTGTTATTTCATGTAGAAAAAATACAATTTTAGTGACATAATTTGAGCTCAGATGAATATTTAGTTAGGCAAAACATTCCATTCATTTCCATTCGTTGAAGGCGAATTTTATTAAACTTTAATTTAATACTTTAAGGGATTACTTATCTAAGTGATCTATTCTACTTAGCTAAATAAAACATAATATTTTTTTCATTATAACAGGCTCTTACTGAGCCATTACAAGCTTACTAATGTTTAATCCAATTTTCCATAAATAATATTTATTACAAGCCTCGATTAGGATGGTCTCTTATGACAATTTTTCACCAAATTTTTATTTTTTTTTATTTTCAGAGAGCCATTCTCTAGATTGTTGGACAGTTTCAACCTCATATTCATAGGCTCACGTCTCGTCACCAGTAATGATCCGTCTGAGAAATGTAGGGTCCTCAGTTACGGTTCAAAGCATATCTTTTGCGAAATTCTTCTCTACTAAACGTCGTTCTTGCAAACCAAAATAGTAATAATATGTGTAGTCGATTCATAAGAGATGTTGAGATCCCCACGGCACCAAGGCATAACTTATGTTTATGGCAAAGAAGACTCTCTAATATACTTTCTCAATATTTTCAGCGATTACCTAGGCAGAATTAATTCCTTAGGGAGAACAATATCAAGCAAACTCGTTGTTAGTTTTTTTTCATGGTAAATGACACAATATAAATTGTTCGCGTCGTAAAAAAACAGCTGCCAAACACAATTTAATTGAGATGGAGATAAACGTTACGTTAAGTAACCATAAGGTCAGCAAAATATAATAATTGCCAAGTTAAAATTATCCTACATACAGAGAAAAAAACTTACAATGCAGAATTTTTTTTATCTAAAAATCTGTCGGGAGCGTTCAAAGTTTCCCATTTAAATAACCCGGAACTAAATCTCTTTTTAAGCGTCTCTCTCATTCTTGTAAAACGTCAAATTTCCAACATCTACCTCGAGGGAATTTTTTTCAAATCAAAAAGTTGAAATTTAAAAGCTTAAAAAAGATAAAAAAAAGTATTTTGGTTCACTCTGATGTACATACTATAACTTCTTGTTTTATGACACGCAAATACATTAAATTATGTCCATGTTCGCAATGCATGTTCTAATATAATGAAAAACAAGAAAAAACGTTAACTTCAGTTGCACCGAAGCTAAATACCCTTCACAGGTGCATTTCTGTTAGTAACTATGTGTCCAGTTTGTATGGAAGCTATATGCTATAGTAACCCGTTCTGAACAAGTTTTTTAGAGATTACATTGTTACCTTAAAAAATAATCTATACCAAATTTCGTGAATATATCTGGTCAAATGTGAAAATTGTCCATACAAGAACTTGATTCCGATCGTTCAGTTTGTATGGCAGCTATATGCTATAGTTAACCGATCTGAACAATTTTCTCGGATATTACATTTTTGCCCTAGAAAATAATCTATACCAAATTTGGTGAAGATACATTGTCAAATGCGAAAGTTTTCCATATGAGAACTTGATTCCGATCATTCAGTTTATATGGCAGCTATATGTTATAGTGGTCCGATATCGGCCGTTCCGACAAATGAGCAGCTTCTTGAAGAGAAAATGACGTCTGCAAAATTTCAAAAGGATATCTTAAAAACTGAGGGACTAGTTCGTATATATACAGACAGACGGACAGACAGACGGACATGGCTAAATCGACTCAGCTCAACATACTGATCATTTATATATATACTTTATAGGGTCTCCGACGCTTCCTTCTGGGTGTTACAAACATCGTGACAAAGTTAATATGTCAAAAGTTTCGTGTAATATGACGCCAAGTGTTAACCGGCGCTAAAGTAGTTATATCTCTAGAAATAAAAAAATTCAGTCCCACCTTAAGCGATCACCTTAAGAATTTCGAGAGCCAATAATTTGTATATGGCTTAGACAACGTGATAAAAAATTAGTTAATAATCACACAAATACATATGTAAATTCAAAATCAGCCATTAGCAACGGTAAGACACGCCCATCTCTGCTTCGAATTAGTCACTTAAGCAGTAAAACGCGCTGAATACATAAAATTATAAAATTGCATGCTGGCAGCAGTAGTCATGTGCAAGAAATATTTTAAAACAACAACAACAACCCAGGCAGTTTAACCACCTCAAGTCAATTCAATTAATTCCAAAGCGTTTATCTGCTCCAGGAAATGAGCGATCAGTTAGCAAAACTCAGCGTTGCTGCAAAGAGCAATCGAATATTTTCAAAGCAACAAAATCGCAACAAAATGTGTGCAAACATGCAACTTGCAACAAATAACTGCGATGTGCAACGAATGCGCAGAATGAGGTGGCAGCTTTTTGTGTTTTACCGGTTGCCGGCTGATTTTCGACTGATTTTTATTTTCCTTACTTTAATTTTATTTTAATGGCAGTAGAAAAATGTAAACAATTGGACCCAAGTGAGTAACGCTCAGAAAGTGGCACATAAAGCACCAGGTCGGGCAATTTGTATGTCGAAAATGAACAAAAAACGCGAACTAACTGCGGCCGCTTAGTGGGTTACTGGGTTCAAATGCTTTAGCCGTTGACTGCACTGGCGGCTAAATTGTTGATTCGTAACAGACATTTGGAGTCTACCGTTGCCGTGTGGCAGTTCAAATTGCTGCCACCTGGATTGCGGTGCACAGCAGCCGAATGTGCGAATGTTGCAAGAAACAATGAAGTTAATACTTCGGTGCAGTTTTTGAATGAGTTCTCTACAAACGACTAAGAGGAGACGGAGGGGAGTCACTTCGTATAGTAAAGACGCATGAGTATTCTGGTTGTGAACTTTTTTGCATATCTTGTGCTTCGATGGCTTTTTGCATATGTTGCCAGATAATTATAGTTGTTCTTTATAAGTATGTTTGGTTACCAAGAGTATTTACATATGCGTGCCACTAATTACAAGTTCCAAAACGTTTATTAACTGTTGCAAGAGACATTTAATACAAATATTTACTTGCTTATAAGTGCTTATACAAGTCCAGTTAGTTAAGAAACGGTCACTGAATGACAGTTATTTTCGTTCGCCAACAAGTTTTCAACATTCAAAAATAGCTCCATTTGGTTTGATACATATATTCCAATGATACTACAATGAGCGAAAAATAGTAAGACTTTTTTCGATAATTTTAAAATTCTTAATTTATTTTTCAAAAGCTATGTCGTTAACCTCAAAGAAATTCCCCGTCACCAATACACTTGTTAAATAGTTTTTTCCAATTCCCGAAACAGTTGTTAAAGTCAATTTCTCGAACAGCCTTCAATGCGCGGAGCGATTCTCAATTAATGGCTTGACTCAAACCGGTTGCCCCAGAACGTTCGTTTAAGTTTGCTGAATAGCCAGAAGTCACAAGGAGGGGTTGCGACAGGATCTTGATTTTTGACCAGTTTTGAGGTGGTTTTTTCGGCTTCAGCTCAACTTTGTCACAATGTCCGACCGATTGATTGTTTGTTTACGTTTCGTAAGCATAGATCCAAGATTCATCGCCAGTATAAATATGTACGTTTCAAGACATCATGGTAGTCGCTTTTTACTAGTCCTATCAATATTCCAACAATGACAATAAGATTTCTGACTATTAATCGTCGATTTTCATTCGTTTATTGACCTGTTGAGCATCAGTTCATATCGAAGGATGTCTTGGAATTGGTTCGTAGTCAACGCGTTCTCGACTCTCTTTGAATAAATTGTACAAATCGTAAACACTTGCTCGTGAAAATTATTACCGACGGCGTTTTCCAACATTATGAACGTTTCGGCAGCAGAAATTTGTATATGCACACAAGATTTAATGGAACTTCTTTATTGAATAATTCACTCATCGCAAAAATCGCCGCGTGGACTTTATGTACTTCGGAAAGACAAGCGTATACTAAATACTAATGATTATTTTGATATGTCATTCGGTAATTACATATATCACTGACAGTCATACCAACCTAGACAAAAAATATTTCGACGAATGGGTTTACGTGCGAAACTAAAATGTAAAAGTCCTACCCGAGTCCCAACGCGGGCTCGAAGAAATATCTCAATCATTGCTGAATGAGCAGATTTGCTAGAAAAATTATTAAATGAGTAAGAAATAAGTAGCATCGCATCACAAACTAAGTTAAAGATAACACTTTGATTGTTGGGCTTTCAAAGCCCTTCGAATATGGAACTCCAGTAAAAGAGCCATAGCCGCATTATTTATTGGCTATGTGTAATTTACATCCGTCCCATATTAACAAATGGTGCGTTGCTACTGTGGATGGCAAAAACGAAAAAGTGCTGAATGAAACCGCAAGAATGGGTGTGCAGCGGGCTTGCTTGCCAGGGATTGAGGACACAATGAAAGCTATCTCAAAAAAGACCCGGGGTTAACCGATAACCGGCCTATTCAAATTTAAGTAAAGTATTTCTATTCGGCCATTGGAGACAAGATCGACGTCTCAGCAGGTATTTATTTTCTGCTTCCTGAAATCAAGCTAAAAGCGAGAAAAGAAGATCCGCAGAGAATTAAATATAACATTTTCATTCCTTAAAACAGAATAAAGGGGCTAATAATTACTATAATAATTAATAAACTGCAATTCAGTCTTTCAGGTCCTTTGTACGTAATAGATGTCGCCAAGTAGGCTTTTTTTTAACCAGCAGGGTTCTACTCTCCTAGTAAATAGTGACAATTAGGGCTCTCCATAGCGTCAACGTAACAAAGAGACAATAACCAACCTATCAGTGGGCAGCGAAAATCACCTGCCTACCCGCTTTTACAGGTAAGAAAAGGAAGGCTAGTTGACCTGTTAGAAACAGCCAGAACCATTCAAATCCTTTAGGGCTGGCTTGCAGTAATGAGCTCTTTAGGGACACCTTAGGTTTAACAACACAAAAGTACTTTTGGAATAGTGTTGATGGTGAACAGACTAGAGAGCTTCCACTTTTAGGCAACACAGTAAAAATTAATATTGCATAGAATCCTAAGAAAAGCTGAAGCAAGAACATTACATGGCAAATTCCCGACCTCAGAATCGCCTCCCAATGTTTCAACTTAAAAGATATTGGGTAGCTTATTCTCCTATTTCTTTACTGACATAGACATCCGCCTACGCGATTAAAATTGAACAACGCCGGTTGTTTCCGCATTTCGCTATTTGGGTGCACTGGGGTATAAATTGGGAATTGTGGTTATACCCCGAACAGACTGTAATAATATTGCACGATGTTTGTAACACCCAAACGGAAACGCTGGAGACTCTATAAAATACATACACCTATACAGCCGTGACGAGCTGAGTTAATTTAAGTTAATTCGTCCGTCTATCCGACAACTATTTCTATTTCTTCAAGAAACTTCTATTCATTTGTGAGAACCACTGCTATACATTGGAATCAAACTCTTGTATGGGCCACTTTATTTTCTGATGAGATATCTTTGCGAAATTAGTCATGAATTTGCCCAAAGCAAACGATGGTACTCTTCAGATCGGACCATTATAGAATATATGTAGGTTAGATTAGGTTAGTATGGTAGGTTAATTATTCATGCTTAGACCAGTATTGGGTCTTTGCGCTAAAAGTCCTTTAGGATGCCTGCGCTTGACGCGAATTTCAACAGACCCTGAGGCCTTATTAATGATAACTCTTCCGGTGTCTCATGACATTTCCTACAGTTTTCTCAATATATGAGGTCCATTTTGCAGGCGTTCGCCGTCACCGGTCTGTGCCGAGTCAGTAATGTTGCCACAGTCCTCTCTATCAAATGCCAGTAGGCATTTTTTATATTTCTGATCTACAGCTTTACACACGATATTCGCAGTTTTGCACCCAGGTAAACCATTCTATTGTGTTTTTATTTTCCTTGTCGTGCTCCTATCCATATCGTTCTTTAGATGCATGGGCTTTCCAACGTTGATCAATATTTTAGGTGACAATTCAATCCCGCCCTTGGCTAGACATATCTCATTGCACTAGATTTATTTGTAATAGGACATCTAGTAGAAGTGAAGTCGCTTGGTCCTGGTGACATTTTTAACTGCTGCCGTACTTTCTAAAATACTTCTGGCCGTTATGCGAAACGGGGTTAAAGCCTTGAAAGGTTGCTTTGCTTAACTCTTGAATTTTCTGTTAATGCATTAGGGGTTAAGGGTTAGCTCCACGGTTTTCCCAAAAGCTAAGAACTTTGCTTCAACGACAGTGGTTCAGCAGCTTAAAGGCTGCCTTATGCCTAACTCTGCACAGTATATACCCACACCGATAAATATAGAATGTAGCTAACATAAAACTGACCGATACAAGTCAAGAAAAATATCTTTTTTTTTCAGTGCAGAGTTTTTTTCCTACCTAATGTATGACTTAATAAACAAAATAAAATTACATTCGGTCAAAAATTTTTTATTTCACTAAGCTTTGCGCAACTCCTTTTGAACAACAAATCCACAACAATTTCGATATTTTTATTGGCTTTACCACGCATGCGCCAAAGCCAACGGTGCATTGTAGACGGTGCGAACGACTGCCGGCGCATTAACGAAACCGTTCAAAGGTTTCACCACCGATGCATGATTGACGTAGTCCACGGTTTGAATGGTGTGTTGGTATTCATAACCACTGGCGCTGGGCAATTCCGACGGCGAAGTGTAGACCACAGCGGCTGGGGCAACTGGTGCTGCTGCCAATATGCCCGCGCTGGCGGAGGCAATGCAAGCTAAGATGATTGCGAAGACCTGTCAAAAAATACAAAAACATATTACAATAAATGCGTTTGTGGATATGTTTCTTAACCGTTTAGCAATTATTGCTTGCTAGATTCCTAAACGCCAAGCTTAATACAATTACATTTCGTATATTTTTGAACGGAAGATTTTTAGAATTCAACAATGAGAGAAGTCGCTGGAATTCGTTTACCAACGAATCGAAATTATTAAAATTTAGTACCGAAATTCGGGGTCAGTGGCCGCAACTTTAAGAGCGCTGCGTCTAATTTATAGTCGTCATAATCGTCCTGTCTTATCAACAATTGAGGGTATAGTGAAAATGTTTAATACACAGGAACTGTGAGACAAAGAAGTGCCCGTAGTGTGGAGAATATTGCTGCCGCTACCGCTTGAATTGAGGATGATCCAAATCAGTCTCTCACACGACGTTCTCAAGCGTTGGGTATTTCCGCTCAATGATAACCGAATATTATTGGCCCGAATTGGAGTATATGAACTTGGACAATATGTGGTTCCCACAGGACGGCACCACAGTCACACAGCGAATGTCACAATCGATTTATTGAAAACCATGTTTGGTGACCGTGTTATCTCCCGGCCGCCTAGGTTGTTTTATTTAAAAAAAATTTGTAGCGTAACACGCTATTTTTGAGAACTACATACATTGGCTGACTCTTTGGCTTCAATAATCTATACAACATTTAGCAAAATTTTTGATCAGCGAACTTCTAGGTAATCACACTATAAGGCTATGTGCACACATTGCCAACTCCACATGCATATTCACTTCACTTTCCCCATTCCTTACACAAACATATGCTTAATAATTAATTCTAAATTTGATCCTTTCAAGAACCCTTTAACACTTACAACTTTGAACATTTTGTTTATTCTTTACGCAAAACGCAGTTGAGACTTAAAAAATATTCTTGTGAATGAAGTATTGGCCAATAACCGGCAAGGCATTTATATCGAAAATAAAACCTGCGTTCTTTCACTTTGTTATGTACAAGTACATATGTACATATAGACGCATTCAAATGCCTGTATATACTTACATACGTCATGCTAAGTTGACACTGTATGACTTGTCAAAGTAATCGGTTTATATTGATTTCGTTGTTCTTTGCACAAAAGCGGTAAACTGTTTACATACATACATATGTACATGCTTAGATTATTACTTAGCTTTTCAGTACTTAACCATTATTGTCAAAATAGAAATGCTCCGGTTTGCACAAAGCGCCACAAAAATGTTATAGTATTTTACGATTTGTCACTCACCAGCCAAGAACGACATTCATGACTTCAAGCCGGAACTTGTCTAGGCAACGTCAAAGCTATGTCGGAGTCAACTAATTACGTCAAAGAGGAAGTCATATTTGCAGTTCCGTAAAGTCTTATGACAAAGTAAAATTCCGAGATGACAGTCTTTGTATGAATCTGAGGCTCAATCAATCGATCACCAAAACCAGATCGAATTCAACAATTTGTAGTTTCTAATTCGAAAGAGATTTGGAAAACTCAAATACCAAATAAATAGGCAATTGTTGTCAGAAACGACAATTAAACAAGTAAGGAAGCACTAAGTTCAGGTGCAACTGAATATTTTATACTCTTGCCGCTTGCAAGATTCTAAGCCAGAGAAGTATCTTAGGGTGCAAAACGTCAACCAGTGGATCAGAGTCCAAGCAACTCATAGTCGTACATTGACTGACATGATCGTCTTGATGCATGTTATGCTTGTATAGTATGTATAGTATTCTCGCAGGGCAAATATATTTATGTCGAGGTCTATTCTGGATGGAGTTTAAGGTGCTACAGAGGTAGCTGGGGAACGCTAGCAACTCGAGTCCACAGTCTGCGATAAGTGATGTTTTGACTCCAAAACGTTATTCACTGTAGAAGAGTCGATGAAAGAGTTGATGGTTAATGTCGATGTATCTTAGAAGTTCATCGACAAGTTGTCCGCTGCTTCACCTCATCGTTCGTCGATGATTTCTGCAAAGCACTCTTGTAAAAAGTGCTTGGAGAGTATTGCATTATGTTCCACAGCCGGAAATATGCGTGTCTTATTATGGAGGGGTTTGCTGAGGAATATCAAGCGACGTCCTGTGAAATTTTGTTATGTGATGTTCTGACTTGTCTGTAGCTTCCATACTACCGGTGACCATATCATGGTTCAGTACTTAGGTAATGATCACGGTGTATGTGCAGTGAGGAAGTACAGACTATAAAACGTAATTTTCAAAATGTCCAGGTTGTTCTAGGTGGGGATTTTACTAGGTTGATTTTACCGTCATCAACAAAAATGTTCAGTTATTGTCTATATTTACTTGTTCAATTGGCAAATAAGGTCGCTGGGAGTTTAGCAGGGGAGAGTTTAAGACGTCTTGTAGTGCAGAAACCTTTGTTGGAAGAGAAGAGTACAATTATGTAGATGATCGTAATAAAATTAAGTAATAAAAAAATTTTAGAAATGATTTACTACGAGTATAGAAATGTAAAATTTTTTTCATGAAAGATGAAGCCTCGCGCTGACAGCCTTTTTAACCAGCCAACCATCAAAACGAATAATATATAATAAAAATTTATTACCGAAAAAGATTACAACTTAGAAACTAGTCTTACATTCTTTTAGGAGGTCATTAAGTAGGTTTTAAGACTTCACGTTATTCGAGCGAAATATTTGTCAGAGCTCATAATATGTAACGATGTTCCATGGGACTACAAAGTAGTATAATGTGAAGTTTTGTGGTTTTGGATTATATTTCTAAGATTTCAATCACAATAAAAAGAGTTGTCTGAATATTTTTCGTTAAAAAGCAATGGAATTGATCAACTTTTATATTTTTGCATAACAGAAAATTTCAGCTAAGATGTCTTTGGAAGAAATCCAATATTTTTACCAAAAATGCTTGCAACAGAGACTTGAGAACCCTCAGGTGAAATGTATTTTACATAACGCTTGGTGTACGGAGTTCTATAGTACAGTTTCAAAAGCATTTATTGGAGGTATATTAAGTACCAAAAATGCTTGCTATAGAGACTTGAGAACCCTCAGGTGAAATTTATTTTATATAACGCTTCGTGTACAGAGTTCTGTAGTACAGTTTCAAAAACATTTATTCGAGGTATATTAAGTACTATGTACCACATTTTGTCATTTCGTAACGTCAACATCACATAAATGTATATCAAAACAGTTGCGCATGACTTATTTTGCTTATTTGATCATTAGCTTAATTTCATATTCAATTGCATCTTCCGGGTATAGGTACATAATAGAACAATATTAAGTCGTTTGACAAGTTTTCACATACCTAGGCAGGTACTTACTCCAATACAGTAGCAATATGAATATGTAAGTACTTGAAACGGTCATTCAGTGGTTAACTTGTAGGAAATTTATAAAATTTTAAGGCATTTAACATAACGCATTTGCAGATGAGTTGCCCTTATTAAAACTTCTGAAAATCGTGTCAAATGTTTAATGTGTGAATTTTTGTAATGGTTGCCTATTTTTAGTGAATATTAGAAAGTCCATAATATGAAAGTTTGTATGAAAATTTTTGGTGCTATAACGTATCCAGTACTGCGCTGAAATTGAATAACATTATACGAGTAGATGCCCCCGAAAATTTTATGACTTCAAAACTAAGACTTTGAACTCGAAAACCATAAAACTTCTTTTCGTGAATTTGTGAAACAAACTTCTCTAAGCAATAGGTTTGATAGTATGGTGTGCAGAGGGAGTCACGGATTCATATTTCTTAAAAATTGCAACCATCCATATTTTCATGTCAATTGGGAACGCTATAGAGTCATGAATACGAGGTAGTGGCCCTGAGACGTGACTTCCATGATCATGTGATTTAACACCATTGATCTACTTTTTGTGGAGTTATGTGAAGTTGATTGTCTAGCCTGAGGCGATTGACGTACTGGAAGACAATATTCTGCGCTCTTTT
The DNA here is from genome assembly GCA_027475135.1 of Bactrocera correcta. Lineage (NCBI taxonomy): Eukaryota > Metazoa > Arthropoda > Insecta > Diptera > Tephritidae > Bactrocera > Bactrocera correcta. The sequence continues at coordinate 1,989,972 of CM050327.1, read as the reverse complement.
GATGATATAACGGGTGACCCAAGTACAGTTACTTTTTTCAAAAGCTTCTTTTTGACAAGTCACGCGTTTTTGTTTAGTATTGTTTGGCATTGCATCATGGAAATAATTACTTACAAATTGTTCAACTTTATTACGAAAACTATTGTCAACATAATCGGCCTACTGAGCGTACTATTCGCAATTCTTGAGGCCCAGCATTCATTATTGGATAATATTCGACCAAATAGACCACCTCCAGGGCGCTGTGAAGAAAATATAGCAGCTGTAGCTGAGAGTGTTTACTATGACCATGCAGAGTTGATTCGGCGCCGTCCGCAGTAACTCGCAAAAAATACAGTTTGTGCAAGAACTGAAGCCGCTCGACGTTCTCAAGCCACATCGCTTTACTCTATGAACTCTTGAAAAGTTCTAAATTATGTTCAGCGAAGAGGCCCATTTCTGGCTGAATGGTTAAGTAAGCAAGCAAAATTGCCGCATTGGAGGCCACGAAAATCCTGAAGAGATTCAAGAGCTATAATTTCATCAAGAAAAATATTTGTGGGTCGGTGAACTTATCGGTTCATATTTCTTCAAATGCGGTGAGAACTTAACTCAACGGTAACTGTTGCCATGATAACCGACTATTTGATGCCTGATATTGAAGGTGATGATCTCGGCGGCATTTGGTTTCAACAAGACGGCGCCACTTTCCACACATCGCATAAAAATACCTAAACCGACCAACAAATTTTCCTGCTGGACCATAAGTCGCCAACTCTTTGAATTGTCCGAGCAAAATGCAAATTTATAATCTAACTTGCTTTAAAAATAGTTGCAGCGATCATCAAGATATATGCGCATGCGTACTTAAATATTTATAGTGTTCAACTAAGACAGGCTTTTCTACACTTATTTACTAAATTAAATATAACTTTTTATAGCCACAAACTGCATTTGTCATTTATTACAAACGTTGTTGACTGCTTTTGTGAGTGTGTGAGTGATTTATCTGTTGCGTACGACTTAATTCGCGATGTATGTTCGTGAACATCGTCCATGGCAGCGCTTTGCTCTAGATTAATCTAACGCTAAATATGCAGAATCGTGCAGGTATTCACGTATGTACATTGCTAAATAGTGTACAAATATTTATATATATGGGCAAAACTACATTTTACCTCTTGACAGTTGGCTCTGACGTCGCTGCTGTTCGCTCCATGAGTTCCGCTAATGTTACACTGGTTAATACTATAGTGTAGCAAATGAAAGCAGTTAACAATGTTTAAGTGACTGAAGGACAGTTTCGTCTAGATGTTAATTGATGTCGAAGAATATGTTATTCAGTTTGGTCTCACTTTCTATTTCTTAGAAACTCAACTAGCAACTGCTTGAAGTCTACATATTTTGTAAATAATTATAAAAGTGATATATCTCAATTAAAACAATTCTGCGCTTTAATATTCCACAGAGTAAATTAGCTTGCTATATACCCATAACCTTAATAATATGGATTTTAGTATCTATACCCGCACTCCGTAGTGTTATACCACACTTTTTCTTCTTATACTTTTTCTATACAACCAAGTGTTGGTCTGGACTGAGTTTGTGTACTCAGCCAGTTGTAGCTGTCTTTTGCGAGGTCACACCAGTTGTACATCCCAAGAGCAGACATCGTTGATCTTTTGAAAGATAATCACGTTAAACGCCATGTGTGAAGCTGTGTTCCTTTGCATCCACCCGAAAGGTCCCAAAATGTCGCAATCAGCGGCTGCTAAATATATGAGAAAGTCGAAGGCATTTGTACAGAAGTGGATACAGCGATATATAGTGGCTAAAAATGTCGATGATTTACCAGAACGTAGTTCGATAGGAAAACTGAACAAAAAAATGGAAAAAAGGATAGTGAATCTGTTTTTGCGGAATCCTGCTTTAACACTGTGGCAAGGACAAGCGAAATTAATGGCAAAAGGTTTAGATATATCCTACGAAACTATCCGAACCCTTCTTCATACTTATTATCTGAAATGGCGCAACACAATGAAGAAGCCTCTGTTGACTGAAAAACTTGTAACAAAGCTACTCGCTTAGGCGCATGGAATATTGATAGAGATTTTGAAAATGTCATTTTTACTGATGAACGATCTAAATGGGCACGTTCATCACCCAAGCCTGGTCAAATCCAAGTCTTTGTATAGAAAATTTTATTATTCGAGTAGATATCTTTACAGGATTTGACATTAAATATTTGTCAAGGCAACGCCTTAAACTCCATAGAATTTGTGTAGATTGAACGGCTATAGCATAAACTTGCCACACAAACTGACTGATGAAAGTCAAGCTTTTGAATGGAAACTTTTTATTTGCGAAGGGTATTACAGTCTCGGAATTTCGATTGTTGGAAGTGACAAATTGTCTTCTTGACGAGGCTTCCCTTCAGACTAACATAGATAGATAGACGAGGATTGCACCGCGACCGTAGGTTAATTGTGCGATCTCCTAAATCACAAAGACTCCTAGCACTATCATATTGATAAAGTCCAATGTACTCGTACTGCTGGGTGCTAGCGAAGCGATGCGATCTCTATTTCGAAACATGTATCCAAGTGCCTTTAACCTGCGTCTGCTGACCGCCAATACCACTCTTTGCCTACTCCTTCTTTCTTGCGTTGCTGCTCCTTCATGGTATCCCAGTGAAGGGTTCAGGTTCAAGGTTAGTGTATATTGCGGAGTGGGCGAGCTCATCAGCCAGTTCATTCCCGACTATACCTTTGTGACCGGGCACCCAGCTGAGGCGAACTTGGTTACGTTCCGTTATGTTATTCAGCATACTCTACACTTTCGAACATTTGATCTCATAGGAAGAGATTGCTTTAAGTGCCGCTTAACTATCGCTAAGTAGGGTTACGTTTGTTGCAATAGTTGCGTTGGAGGTTTATCTCTATGCAACGACCTATGGCAAAGACTTCTGCCTGAAAAATGCTCTGAAAACTTCCCATAGGTAAGGAGAGCTTAGTGCGTGGTACTGCGGCTTCTGCACCAATCCCCTATGACGTTTTCGAGCCGTCGTTGTACCACTTGATTGTACTATCCCTAAGGGTGTCCGCAGAGTGGAAATTCACGTGTTGCGTAAATGGGAAAACGCGCTCGGGTCGGCTTTCAGCGTGCACTCTGCGGGTGCCCTTAGTAGTACTTCGATAGTGGAATCTTCCCTTTCAGCCTTGCTGCTAAGGGTAAGCTTGAGCTTCTTGGTGAAGTTTGTCCTTTTGGTAATGTTGTTCCTTGGGAGAAGAGCCAATGGTATTATATAACTTAACTCTTTCATTCGCTGGGATGAGACTTCGCTATCTTTGCTACACTCTTTTGTTGTCATTTGTAACAGTTTGTGTTTGGCTACCTGACCGACTACTAGGTGAAGTGGTGTATGCCCAAGCATGACTTCAAGTGCTGCTGTCGGACAAGTGCGTATTGCACCCGACATGCTGATGCTTTCGAGTCATTGCAGCTTCGATAGTTAGTGCGTACCGAAGTCTGCGAAGACTGCTGAGACCCAAGCCACTGTCCTGTACGTGAGTATCGGTCGCACAATCAGGGTGTACAACCACATAAAGATTCGACTAGCTTAGAGCTCCAGGATTTACCAGCTAGTCGATTGCACACCACATATGAATACAAAACTAAAATATTGACCACCCTAAGCATTCTTATATTTACTTTTATTTCAAAAACTAATAATAATAAATATTATATATATATAATTTTATGTAAGTTGATATCCGGCATCGAGTAAACATTTTAAAGAAAGCCTAAAAAATAATATTACTTAGCAATTTTGATACACTCCTGAGAGAAAAAGAAAACAGTTGTCTCCGCGTCCACATATACATGAATATTTATAAGCTTCTATGAGCATCATAAGCAGATTAGAATAATATTACAAATCTTATTTAAATATGACTTACATACACACATATTCAAACAGCTTTGTACAAGCGTCCACTGCAATAAGTGTGAGCATGGCTGTGGAAAAAAATTAGCCAAAACATAACGCAACAACCGTGAACAAGCGCTTTTGGCGATATTTTGTCGCTGCCTCCAGTCGAACGTCATTAATCACTGAAATTTATCTCAGAATATTGGCCATTTGGCCGATTGAGTATCTGACTTGCGCTGCCGGCTCGATACTCGTATATTCAAATGTTACCTAACGTCGCAAACATACACTCATACACCGGTGCAAGAGAGTATGATATACGTGTACATAAGTAGAATATGGAAAATAAACGACAATAGTGCTGAAATTATTGTAGCAGAACAAAGCGGAACTCATTTGCAACACCAACGCCACTTCGTTGCGCAACAAGGCCCCTAATCAGCGCTTTGAGTTTTATTACAGTTTTACGCGGCTTATGCCATACGTATTAGATGTGTGTGGTTGTACACCGCCTATTGAGCTGGAAAGCCAGAGGCGTAGCAAAGTACAGTCAATTAGCAACAAGAGTTAAATAAACAGAAATCATTAAAAGACGCCAACGCAACTACAATGCGCAGCTGCCACAAAACAAAGGCATGATCGGGCTCAAAACAAACCAACCAACAATAAATATGCGCAGGTTTCGAAAATTCCATAGATCAGACTTGTTGTTTGTCTGAAACATTTTTAGAAAATTCACATATTTTTTGGTTTATTTGTGGATTTATTTTACGGAGTGCCAAACATGCCTTGCACAGCCCAGTAACCAGCTTACATTTGAGTCGAGCTCTTCCCGTTTTTATTTTACTTATATTTCATGTAATATACCATACCTGCTCAATGTAAAGGAATTGTAATGATAATGTGCAATCCCGTCTATATCAAACTGTTAGGTAAGATTGAGGTCTAAATAAATAACGCTTGGCGTCGATTGACTCCGAGATCAATGGAGGAAAGAAGAAATATTGGAGTAATGCAACATACCGGGTCATAAGAACTGTTATAGTGCGACATATTTTATGAAGTTGGCATGATACTGTAATTACACCAGATTTGCTGCGAAGGGTACTATAAGACTCCAGGAAGCCGGACATATTAAGAGTGTCAGAGGGACATTCCGAAGTCCTCTCTCCCATCGACTGCGTGTCTGATAACTTTTCCTACTGGCTGCAGAGCCTACACGTAGCGGCATTAACTCCGAGGGATATGTGGGTGGGGCGGAGTTTCTGGAGGAGAGGCGCCGTTATTATTTCCACGGAAGGATCAAATCTCAAGGCGAGGCTGGAGGGATACACCTCTGTAAATACTTATTTTAGGCTGTCAGACTATTTTGTTGCCTTTCAAGTAAGTGTTGCAGGCATCAAGGTAGCATCAGATGTACTTTTGCGGTTTCTTTCAGGATGCATCCACTACCAAAGCAAAGCTGCTGCCTTGAGGTTGTTGCAAGTGAGCTCAAAGCTGGTCTATGGAATGTATGATCTCATTAGCAGCAGCATCAGACTACTTCCATAATACATTTGTCTGGGTGCCCGGCCGTACCAGAATCTCTTTAGAAATTATACAGTCATGAGCATGATAGAAAATTTCATTAAGATGGGAACAAGCTGGGCGAAATTCGTGCCTTCGGACGCTAGTTCTATGAGCGCGCGAGCTGACCAAGCGTAGGTCAGCAACTAGCCATTGTAGGGTAGCGAAAAGCTTCTGACCTAGAGTAGAACTTAATGGTCTACTGAACTAGCGTTTAGCAAGGCTCATATCCCCGCAACGATAGACGTCCTAACTGAACACTCTCCCATTGATTGGAAGATTGATCAAACTTACAATGAGGTGGAAACATCTAAACAATCTCTCCTCAGCTTTCGCCAGGCTAAGATTAAAACATCTCGTTTGTGATACTTTTAACTAATCAGCTATTTCAGCGTAACATCTTTTTCAACATTTATCTTTAATTTGACAATTTATATTTAACTCTTTTCAGGTGAACAACAGTTTTATAGACTTTTCATTCAAGGAAAATTAAAATTAAAATGTTGTTCAGTTTGATAAAATATTTATGTTTCGAACAACTAATTTAAAAAAAAAAAAAGGAAAAACATTAACTTCGTTTGTAGTGAAGCTGTAATATTTTTCATATGTGAGAGGGTATAAAAGGTTCTTTATTCTGATTCTGAGCACTCAGTTTCAAATTAAGAGTTTTCCATCCAATGATTTGAGTTTGATCAGTCAGTTGTATTGCAGCTATCATATACGCTATTTTTGGAGATTTTAGCATTGTCTTGTGCCTTTTAGTTAATAATCTTGAAGCATAGACTTTAGACTTTACATATCCCCACAGGAAAAAATCTAACAATGTGATATAACATGATCTTGGTGGGCAATCGACCGGACCAACACTTGAAATTATCTGCTCACCCAAGTTTATTTTCAATAAATCTATTGATTGATGCGATGTGTGGGAACGTCTGTTTAAACTAAATGTCGCCGATATCACGAGCTTTAATTTCAGGTATCCAATGCTCGGTTATCATGGCCCACAAACCAAACCAAACCGTTGGATTTTATGTATAAAATGGCAGCTCTTTAATCTCTTCAGCTTACTCTTCGTCCCAAATGTAGTAATCTTGCTTATTTACATATCCATTGATCCAGAAATGCGCCTCTTGGATGAAAAAAAAACGGAAAACGTCAAAGCGATGTCCCTTGGGAAGTTTGAGCGACTTCAGTTCTCCACAAGCTATATTTTATATCTTTTCAAGTTAAGATCTCGACGTAAAATGCGCTAACTTTCATACATCAGTTCGAATTGCTTCGAACCGCGCCCGAATCAATTCTACGCGGTTTATGTGTACACTAAGCTACAGCTGCTGCACTACTTGCTAGACGTGGTCTGTTCGGTCGAATATTATCTAATAATCAATGCTGGGTCTCAAGATGGGTGATGACGTTGCGAAAAGTACGTATAGTAAGCAGATTGTGTTGAACATAAGTTGAGCGAAGCGCGCGAAACACACTCTCTACAGAAAGTGAATGAACGTGTTGAAGCTTTTTCCAGGCGAAATTCTTTCCATTATAAAATGCCAAATAATACTAGACAAAAACAATGTCAGAAAAAAGCTATTGAAAAAAGTAGTGTAGCAGGATCAATATTAGAAAATGCTGAGTAAATTTTTTTTCGAAAATCGTCTTGTCCTATATTCCTGCAGTGAAAGTTCTAAAATGTAATATAACCGAGACTTGAGATTCGCTTTTAAGACATTTATTTGCAAACAAGTAATCAACTATATGACATTATTATAATTAGAAACAAACATGTATGTAATTATATACAACTTATGAAGATGAAAACCAACAACTGACAACTGGCGGGTACTGGAACCGTTGCTCCACTTACGGGCCGCCACTTTGTTTGCTGAGTGGACTTAATGTAAAATAACAGCTCCGCATTACCACCAACCGGCCGAAGGCGATGAATGCAAAGAGGGCAATGCAATGGTCTTATAAATGGGGGCAGCATGCAGCACCGGTGCTGTGTATGTGGTCTTCACAATGGGCGCCAGGATTGGCTGCACAGCAACGGCTGAACTGTGCACAATCGACGAACTCTGATGAGAGACAGCGGTGGGGTAGCTCTTCACGATCGCGCCTACTTTGGCCAATACGGGCTCGTGGATGACTGTGGCTGGTGCCGAGTAGAGCAGGGGCGCGTGTGAGAGGTAGCCAGGACGCGCAACGGCGACGGCAAGCAAAGTAGACAGCAACATAACCTGTTGAAGGAAAGAAAATTTGAGTATAAGATATGGTATGGTAAGGAGGGATAATATTATGCTGGAAAGCAGGCACGCCTTATCTTACCAATTTCAGCATTTTGATAATCCTTTCTTGGGTGTTGAACGTTTGCGAATTGTAGTTCTGTATTGCGGTGAATTACCGTTGTGACTGTTGCTTGCTGCTGACCAACGCCTGCTCTTTTATACAACCGAAGTAATCCAACGAATTTCCACCGAAAACACAGACATTTGTAACAAAATAAAGCATCAACATGCACAAAAATGCAAAAGAGAAAAATCTACAGCAAAAACATGCACTTAAAGAATACAAAAAAATATTTATAAACAAAATAAGATTACAATAATAAAAGCAGCCGACGTGAAAAACGCCAACTTGGTCGCATTTTTGGCTGCCGGCACAGTGTTGTTGCGAATTATGACCGAACGATGTAAAGTAGTGCGGCCGGTCGGTGGGTTGTTGGGTCGGTGGGCCGGTCATTGTTTGCGTTTTTCCGCTGCTACGGCGTTTGGCCAGCGCAAATGTGTGCCATATGAAAACTAAATTATAGCAATAACAAAAACAACTGCAATAGAAGCACTCTTATTTTCATTTTCTCACTCGTAAGCTGCAAGTCGCACTAACGTAGCCGCTATTAACCGTTATACGCCTTGGCACCACGTCGCTGCAGGTGTGTTGCATGGCGTGTCATTGTGGGCTGCCGAGCTTGTGTGGTTTGTCTGCCACTATAAGCCGTCGACACACTGCCGCAACAACACAACAACACCAAACAAATTGTGCTCAGAAATAAAAGTATATACAACATGCGATATCGTTTTTTCCCACCACAACAATAACAACAACTGAGCGACCATTAAAGTATGTGGCTGCGATTGCATCACGCAGACGCTCGCTGTGAGCGCTTTAATGGCTTTTGCTAGTGGCATGCTTGGCTTCTTTACTTGGCCATAAACCGCGTTTTAACAGCCGTGTCTGCCTCACCGAAAGTCTCAGTCACATATTCGTACATCAGGCTTGACCGTGAAAAACGAACGCATTCGTTTGCTTGTGCATTTTATTTGGCCACTTGCCGCTGTTGCAACTAATGCCTACAAGACAACAACAACCTGATTGGTAATTGTGGTAAATATCGCTATTTTTTTCATTACTTTGTAGCGCTTTTCTTGTGGTTCAAACCGCAATTGCGCTGGCTTACGTGGAAGTGTCTCAAGTTCATGTTCACGCACTGTGCGTGTACGCAACAACACAACTTGCCCCAGTCTTCAAGGTGGCAGCACGAACCGGCTTTCAGCTTGTGCGTGGAATGTGTGGGCATGTTCGTAAGTTTCTTTTGGTTGCAACCTGCATTTGTAAGATATTATCAAATAAGTGGTTTGTTACAAGTTTTCAATAAATCACGGCTTCCATGGCACCGTTATTTTATGTGATATTATGTGATATTATGTTAAGACCGCAGATGTGTGATGTGATATCACTTGCTATGAAGTGATGTTGTTATCACATCTGCTTGATTTTTGGTTTGTGTTGTCATTAAGCAGTTTGATCATAATTTCTAAGCTTAGCTTAGATTAGTTTAAATGGCTGATCGCACGTGGACTGCTATAAATGTACCTTTGTGAAGACTTAGAGAAGAAGAACTCCTGTATTCGAACTTATAACTTACCAAAATCAATATAACTTTTGCACGGGCATTTAATTACCAATTCTGTCAGTTTGGTGGGATGTCTGAAGATATGCACTTTCCAGTGTTAAAGCGTTGGCCTCCCAAACGCGGAATAGTCAAGAAGCAAGCAGTTTCCATCTCATCTTCTTCCAAACAGTTTCTGCAGATGGCGTCTGGTAAGGTTTCTTACCTAACAACATGGACACCAATAGGGCAAGGACCTGTTAAAATCCCCACAACTAGAGATTACTCACTAAATCTCTTGCTATCGATCTTGGGTCAAAAAGATTTTGCGACAGAGCATGTATGGTATCTAAGCGCCAGCCAAGCTCCCGCTAAGCCCAGCTATTTAGTTGTAGAACACAAGAGGATACGAGAGCACCGAACTCTACCATTATACTCATAGCGGTTCTAGAGTGCCTTTTAAAGCTAGCTTATCAGTTTTACAATTGCCTGCGATTTTGCTGTGGCCTGACATGCATACTAGTCTTATCACAAAGAGGCTCGACGCTATTAATAACGAGGTTGGGCATTAATTGACCAACTCTGAGCTGTTAATGAGTTCAAGGCTAGTATCATCGCCCTTCTATTTGAGTGGATAGTCACTTCTCTGAAAGAGGCTTTCAGAGTCATATAACTTCCGACGATGTCTACGGAAACTATGTGCAATATGGCATTAAATGCCATAGTTACAGTGGACCTAAGTGCACCACACGTGCTGATGAGCGCCATCCATTGAACGCTTTTAATTTTCTTTGCAAGAGTAGTCTTTTCTAGAGCCACATAAATACTTTATAGAACATAATGGGCTTGACTATGGAGTCGTAGAGTTAAAGGGCCACTTTCGGTAAGGAAGCCACCATTTTGTCAATATATCCTCTACAGCGGTGTAAGGGAATCGATGCCTTTTTTCCTGTCCAGAATGAGCCCTAGGTGATTTAAAAAATATTTATTATTTTCGGAAATATTGTTACGTTATTGACGCAACATCCAAATTGGCAGGACCGGTTAATTATATATATCTGCCTTTTAATAATATATCTCATACAATAACCGATATTCTCGGTAAATAGTCAACTATGTGTACTGGGGTCTGCATATGCGGTATCAAGGGCCTTGAAAACTTTTCATTCGATCTAGACAATCTTTAGTCATAAGGTGACAAACTTCAAAGGCGCTATTCGTGCAAAATTCCAACTATTTATATTGGTTGCTTCATGATTTGTTTTCTGGAAAGGTTAGAATAAAATGGAATTTAAAATTGTGTTGTGTGAGAAGTAGGTATGGGTGTAATCGGATTCGCTCATTTTCTCACTGTAATATAGGAAAGTTAGAGGAATCATATCCACTTAATTTGGTTTAAATCGGTTGAGTGGGTATCAAGATATGTGATTTCATCTAAAAGTGGCGGCGCAAAGCCCATTGTCCAATTTTGCCCTGGTTCTCATAATTCTCATAAACCGGGCTGTTATCCTTAATTTTTTCCAAGAAACATATATACCAATGAGCGCAGGGCCGCAGACAGTCTCACGTCGGCTATCTTTAGGTCCACTATGCTCGCGGCTTTAAGCAAATTTAAGCCTTAAGTAAGCAACGCAGAGGAAAAAATCTACTGCACTGTGGTGTCCTGTGAGAGTAGTTGCATTAAGAAATTTGTAGGTTGATTGAGCTTAGCTCATATGGCAAATAATCTGCGTGATTACCAGAATTTTGGCGCTGGGCTACCCAAGAGTCTGTTCAGTTTACTTTCCGCGAGTCGGGCGACTTGGCTCCGAGATCTTCTCCAGTGGCCTTCTTTGTCGATGGCGGTTTCATCTGCCTGCTCGTCAGGGGGCAACTCTCCGAATAAGGTATCTTCACAGCTTGGCGGTGGCCAACACTGAAGTGGATGGTGGAGAATAATAGCTGAACCTTACCACCTACAGATTCGAGGAATGATTTCGAGTCTTTGTCTATACCCATAACTATAATATCACCTTTTGGGGTACTATCACGATAAAATATCTCTCACATAACCGTTTTCAATTTCGTGTTTTGTTTGGCCAGCATCCATAGGATCGACTCCGTGAACATATCAGGCATCCTACCCCCAATGAAGATGTGAGTCTTTTTAGTCTGAGTAAAGGAACCTCCTCGTACCGCACAAAGCGCAGTTTGGACCCTTACCATAGCTGCGGGAGACCCTCCACCGGATTACCAATTGCGTGGGGGCTACTTGTTTGGTGCTAGTGTTGTCATCGTCGCTCATGTTGATTGCTTGCATTTTAATCTTATACTAAAGACCCCATCCAAGACCTTTCAGAGGAAAATGTTTTAATGTAAATATTACATATCCATACCATCCGTCAAAAATAAGTTAAACTTAGTTATAACCACGCCCTTCTACTCGTAGTAAATAATGTCTTCCTTATTATGTTCCGATCTCAATCCTTATCCTCAATCTTAATATTCATCATTTAAAGCTCAATCTTACATTTTGGGAAAATTAATTTATCTTTTTATTTAAATAACAAAAAAAAAAAAAATTAGGTACATAATAGGCAGTTCCAAAGAAAATAAAAAATGAAATCACGTCCAACAACTATTCCAAGCTTTCATCCTGTATATCACAGCGTCGAGCGTTTACCACGATTTCAAAACCAATGGAGAAGCGATTGTCTTCAGTATGGGAGCAGCGTAGGTATGCACAACAGGAGCAGCTGCTACATAGCTGGTCTTGACAACCGGAGCAACAATGTCCTCAACATGATGAGCAGAGCTGTGCACAACCGATTGGCTTTGGTGGGAGACCGAAGTGGGCACGCTCTGAACGACAGCGCCCACTTTGGTCAGAACGGGTTCATGCACAGCAACTGTAGCGACGGGTGCGGAGTACACAACTGGATGCGAAGCAATGAAGCCTGGAGCAGCAGCAGCTACGGCGAGGAGAGCAGACAACACCACCTGAGAAGAGAACAAAGATATTAATTATTAGTTTTAAGAGAATTTTTCGTAACTCCCATATGCCAACTTACCAACTTGAACATTTTGATTTTTTTTTGTTTTTGGGAAGGTCTGTGTTGTGCTATGTGAGTTCACAAATTCAACTGATGAATATTCAGAATGCACTTTAGCTTTTTATACCAAATTTTACGCAGCCCCAAAAGCTCGCCCGAATTACGAAAAGAAGTTAACCATTTTCGAAAAAATCATTATTACTGTGATTTTTTTTTTGTTTGTAATTGAATGCATTTTGGTTGTTTACATTTTGAATTGAAAGTATACCGTATTGATTTACGACAGCAGCGTTGGAAGGAATAAAATGCGTGAATATCTACCGGCGAGTGCAAACAATAATAAAGCAATAAATTGGTGTGCGGAAAGGCCAAAGAGTAGCCGAGAATAACGAGCCAAACGGTAGCGACCGCGTCAATGAGACAGCTAGACAGGCCATCATAAACAAATATTTCAATTAGTCTTGCGTTTTGTTTTGACTTATTTTTCTTTACTTAACTGATATGGATTTCTTTTTACGGTTTTTTAGTTTCGCTTGACCTCCAGCACGCACTTAAACTGCAAGTAATGCAGTAGTTAAAGTAAGTCGGGCTGAATGTAATGATAAGATCGCTTTTATGGAAGAAATAATACTCGTAATAACGAAAATAAGACCAAATTGCGAGGCTACTCGTAAACTAATCAAAGCTGAATTCGGGGAATATCATAAAAAAAGAAAAATTTAATAGTAATAATAAATATAAACAAAGTTTTGAGAAATACTATGTACTTGGTTTATTAAAGTTAACGGTGTGAAGTTTCAACTTTTTTCCAAAATTATAACTGAATTATTTTTTAATCGTCTAAAAAAAAAAAAAAATAAAATTTCGAATGTAATTTGACTAAACGTGACTTTATAAAGGCATAAAAAAATTAATATTACTAAAATCACTGAACTCTTATATTCGGTTAATTTGGTAGACAAATTAGCCACGCATAGACCAGTTATGGTCTTTGCGATACCAGATACCAGTTGCTAGGTCCAAGAGGAGTAGTCATCCTTTAGAAAGCCTGCGCTTGACACGAATTTTTACAGACTCTACGGCCTCACTATCGATAACTCCTCCAGTGTTTGGACCCGAGATGCTTACAGCCTAGTCTTGTTAATGAGGGACAAGTGCACAAGAGAGGGTACATTGTTTCCTTGGTGTCCTGCTCTGGACATTTCCGACAGTATTCTCGTTCTGTCAGCCCCATTCTGCAGCGGGTGCCGTGACCTGTTAATATTAATATTATCTTCATGTTCATACAGTCTATTTTAACGAGTGCCAATTGGAATTGTGTGTACTTCCGATCTATTGTTTTGCACTCAGGTACCGTTCTAACCCTAGTATAAAGTATTTCCTTCGTTATAATTATATGGATATCAAACGATTCTAATAATAAAGCCCCTTATTTGCTTCTGGTCTATTTCCACAGCTGTAATTGCTACTTCGGAAATTTTTAGGAGATATTGACGAAATGTGAAGCAAGTGTCGCGTATCCCCTGAAGAGATTGGCTTTTAAAACCGTAACTACTAGACCTTTGTCAGAATAAAAAGCTCTGACTCTTGTTCTTTTATCCAAAAATGCTTTCTTAAAGCGAACATATGATTCACAAATTAGTAAAAACGGTAGATTATGCCTCTAATCTCCAAAGTTTTGATAAAGATTTTAATAGAGACAAATCTTCTTGTTGTGAGCCTTTCCACAAACTTCAGGGTGGATGTTCATTTGTGATTTGGTGTGCGATTTCGTCAGTTGTACTTAATGTTACCTTTAATATTATGGGATTCGAGAACGGAAAGAAATATCAAACACCGAAAATTGTTGTCTTCTTTTTCAAAATATTCTTCATTAAAATCTATGCAGTAATTCTTAAAGCACATTCTGTCATTCTGATTTGGGTATCTTCAAAACATGTGTTCTGAATGCATAAACCAAATGGTCCATTTCGAGGTTCCTTATTTTTTTTAAGAAAAAACACAGAAAGTTTAAATTTAATGGGGAATGTTTAAATATTATCATTCGAAAGAACATAGGTATTTATTTTTTATTATTTTTATTTTTATTCCAATTTTCAAAGACTCGTTCGAGTATTTCTATTTATAACTGGTGAATGATACGAGTAATGTTTTGCTCCAAGGCCTGAATCGAAGAAGGATTGTCCGCATAGACTTTAGATGATATCTCACGGTCTTGGTTGCCAATCGACTTGCCCAAAAACTGAAATTATCTGCTCACGGAAGTGTTCTCTCAATAATTCCATTGATTGATGCGATGTGTGGGAAGTGGTGCCATGTTGTCTGAACTAAATGTTGTCGAGATCACAAGCTTCCATTTCAGGCATCAAATCGTCGCTTGAACGATTTTTAAACATTGTTGAGGCGTGAAAATAACAAGACAGTTTGACACGACTCGCACGTGATCTGTCTAAAAAAATCATCCGTTAGTTGTAGGCCACATGAGGATCATTCAATATTAGTTTGAGCACAGCATCAATATTTTCTGGAACTATAACTGATTAATATTATAATTTGTCTTCCAGTTATCTAAGACCTTGATGGAATTCGTCATCCTCATCGCCAAAAATTTAATTTAGTTCATCGATTCTCCGCTGCTGAGTTAATACACATCGAAAATAGTAAAAAAATAATCGCCCAAAATTATTCATGATTTAATTTGATTTTCTGGCTAAGCTGAATATTTCAAGTTATTGTAAATAACACAAATAGAGCTCGTAAGTCAAAACGTTCTGAGTATGAATAATATCAAAGAGGTTAAAATTTATGATAAAGTTATAAGCTTCCTGATTGTAAGACTATGGTTTCCCAATCCCGAAATATAAAAGTCAACTAACGTAACAGAACTGTGGTCGCAATTGAATTTAGTATTATGTTTGAGTTTGCTGTTGACCGTCTGCGAACTGACCAATGCGAACTTTAAATTTATTCTATAACTTTTACCGATAAAAAAAAACTCTTTCGAGGAGCTTGCAAACTCTCGTTCAATTTCTTGAAAAGAGTGAAGCGAATTGATAAAAACTGAAAAATGGATTCATTCGTGTTCACAATTAATTTTATTTTATTTCTAATGCAACGGACAATTTTCTGCTTTTGACGCGAATTTTAACAGATTCTGTGGCCTCACTATCGATAGCGCCTCCAGTGTATCATGCCATGGAGACCCCAGATGCTTACAGCGTTGCCTTGCCAATGCGGGACAAGTGCCCTACTCTACACATTTCCTGCCGTCAGCCCTATCCTTTGGGCGTGTGGCGCAACATCCTAACTGGTTACCGCCTGGTGGCTCTTGGAGAAACAGTGGATATTAATTTCATACATTTTCATTTCGTTTTGTACACAAATGGTTGCTATCTGAAATGAATATTTACAAATTTACAAGCCATTGAAAAAGGCGATAATTGCTGCTGCAACCTGTTGCATTTGTGTCGCCTTTTGTGGTTGGCTACAAGATCTGTGTTAGCCCTATAGCTTCAAATGACTTTACGAAAATACCAGATTCATAATGCCAGCCACTTTTGGTATAACTCAACAATAGCTGTAGCTCGGTGCATGCTACATTAATAGTTTAAAAATAGTATCACGCAGTGAACTGCAGCAGGTCGTGTAAGGTTCAAGGTGGCCGCGCATGCGCAATAATGCATATACATTTACAAGTTACAACGATATCAGCTCTTTCGGTCTGCCGAGTGATTGATGCAAGTTCATGCGTTCTGCAACAGAGTTCATTAGAAGGGCTTTTACCAGATTTATGTTGCGAATGAAAGGAAAAACTGTAAACAAGTTAGTGGCTTTACAGTTGTGAAGTGTTCGTGAGGGGGTGTGTGTTTGAAATGTTATGTATGTAAGTGAGGGTGTGTGCTTTGACACGCGCTTGAAAAGTTCGACAACACCTACAACAAAAAAATTAATATTTAAAGTATAGAAAAATATATAAAAATAGCAAAAACAACACCATATCAAAGCGTATCGATAAGTTCATTATTATCTCAATTGCTCCAAGCATACAAACACACCGAATCGATTTCAACTTGGTCTGGTTTGAAGGCCGTAAGTAATGCCGAGCACAATTAGATTTCAAGTGTGCTTTTCAATTGACGAACTCTTTTTCAATATCGAATATTGTCAAAAAAATGAAATTAATCCCCAAAACAAGTACTTTGATGAATATGGATAAGTGTATGTAAATATATTTCTTAAAGCTCGCATTTCGTATAAAAAGGCATCGCGTTGACATTTGGGGCAACAGTTCTCGCAACAACTTTCTCACAGTCAATACAGACCTCCAAGAAACAAACCCAAAAATCAAAATGTTCAAGTTGGTGAGTTTTGCACAAGAAGCCATAAGTTTAAAGCTTAAATAAGATTGCAAAATATTAACATAACACATTTATCCTTCTACTTGCAGGTGGTATTGTCTGCTCTCCTCGCCGTAGCTGCTGCTGCTCCACATGTCGTCGAAACACCCGTGGTCTACTCTGCGCCCGCCGCCACCGTGGCCGTGCAGGAGCCAGTGCTCGCCAAAGTCGGCTCTGTGGTGAAGAGCGTACCAACCGCTGTTTCCCACCAGAGCTCCACCGTTGTTCACAGCTCGGCGGTCGCTGTTGAGGATGTTGTGGCTCCTGCCGTTAAGACTACCTACTCCGCACCCGTTGTTGCCGCTGCTCCAGTTGTGGCCGCCGCTCCAGTTGTGAAGACTGTGGCTGCTGCTCCAGTTGTACACCAGACTTATGCCGCAGCTGCTCCAGTTGTACACCAGACCTATGCCGCAGCTGCTCCAGTTGTGCACCAGACCTACGCTGCTGCTGCTCCAGTTGTCCACTCCGCTCCTTTGGTGCACACCACCTATGGCGCTGCTGTGGTTGCTGCCCCCGCTGCCGTTGCCGCTTCCTCCCCACTGACCTACACCGCTCACGGTTTGTGGTAAGCATCAACAAAGTTAATAGATAACGGATTGAATTATGGACCAGAGTTGGACGGTGAAAATGAGAATTTTGTGATTGTTTAGTTAAGTAAATAAAGTTTTGAGAATCAAAGCAAACGGAGTTTTACTGAAGTGCCTCGTCGAAAGTAGGAACCATATGTATGCTTATCTTTACATATGTAAACATATCTGAGCGGTATTTGTTGCATATTCATACTTTCGAAATATGCCTCAAATATAACTTTTCATCGGATACCGTACAAAGATAGTATGAACAATCCTCAATTTCAAGGTAACATGCTAATTGAAGTTAGGAGTTGCTGGCAAAGTAGTTACCACAAACGATTACTCAATCATCTTAATACAGTTATTTAGTAATTATCAACGAGGAAAGTTGTCTGGCATTCAACTCACATCCATTTTCACAGTCACATATGAAATATTCGTAAAGCATAAACGCCGTTATTAAGATGCCAAGGTCGCAAGTGTATTTACTTGTCGTTTAAAAATTTCCATCAACTTAAAAATAAAAACACTTTTGCAGTGTGATTGGACCCTTTCTTTAATATTTTCTCTGGCCTCTACACATTTTTTTCCAGACTTTTTTTATGAAATTTTATAACTACAAAAGTCGATGGCGACCAAATTCAGAGAATGCAGTGTATTCGTAAGCAGTTCGATGCCTAACTCATCCCGATTTCATTGATTTTTATCAGCAAAACATTCATTACGTTTGTTTGATACTTTTAGAATGTCAGCTTTTTCGAACAAACTTATTTCATCGCCTTATAATTTTGCAGATATCTTTTTGCTCATAATATATTATCACACGAAATTACTTGAATCAAGTTTCTTAATAATATAATTTACGCTAAAATTATCCAACATGTCTTCTGAAGTATGTTTGAATTTTAAAATATAATCGTTCAGGTTAAGGGCCTTCCTCTAACTAGCCTACCAGATTCCAAATAGGTGATTAATAGTATTGTACCAAATGCCGAAATCATTCGAAAGTTTTCAATCTATCATACAAACCCTCAGCTGAGTCTAACATATTAACATGTTCTGTACTTATCTATCCTACTCTATTAAATGTACATTTAATAATATGAGAGCGGAGTCTTGTCATACATTTCCTAGAATATGTTCGAAGGCATCAACTCAGTCACCCTGTGTTATTGTTATGGTTTCTCTATAGATACAAACTTAAAAAAGCAAAAACTATTTTCGAACTTTCGCAACATATAGCATCGATCATAGATATAGAACAGTAGAAATTGGGCAATGGGTTTGAACTGCCCATTTTTCGATGAAATTCTATATTTAACATCTACTCAAGCAATTTTTAATTACAGTCTGTCAAGTAAAAACGTGGTCGTGTAAGTTTATTAAATAAATTGTTTTATGAAACTTTCATATTTATATATACATTGTACACATTACAAACAATGATGCAATTTGGTCAATAATATGTCCAGTCACCACCGGCGTCGATAATTGCCTGCCATCTCCGGCATGCTTTCTACTAATTTGACGGCGTATTCTGGTGACAAGGATCTCCACATCCGACAAATTTCGTAATACAACTGCTTCAAAGTATATGTGCGTCTTCTACGAAGCTTCTGTTTAATATAAGCCCACACATAGGTTTTGCGTCTCTATCAATATTCTCATGCGCCCAAGCGAGTCGCTTTGTCACAAGTGTTTCAGTCTACAGCGGCTTCTTCATTGTGTTGCGCCATTTCAGATCATGAGTATGGCCCTTCTTCATAGTTTCATAAGATATAGTATATCTAAACCTTTTGCCATTAATTTTGCTTGTCCTTGCCGCAGTGTTAAAGCAGAGTTGAGAGAAAACAGGTTCATTATTCTTTTTTCATCTTTTTTGTTCACTTTTCCTATCGAACCACGTTCTCATAAATCATTGAAATTTTTAGCCACTATACATATATCGCTGTATCCACTTCTGTACAAATGCCTTCGACTTTCTTATATATTTAGCAGCCAGCAGCAGTGACATTTTGGACCTTTCGGGTGGATGCAAAGGAACACAGCTTCGTAGCGCGACGCGTACTTAGCATTCATGGCGTTTAACGTAATTCTCTTTCATAAGATCAACAACAACTGAACCTTTGTTGACAATGCATCAATGACAAAGCTTCCCTCTATCGGCTCGCGAAGGAATTAGAGCGAAATCTTTCATTAACTATCGGTAAAGTCGACCACGCTTTTATTTGACAGACTGTAGTTCGGTGGCTTGTTATTCCCTTTTCATCCTTACATAATATAACCGTTTGAAAATATAGGATATTGAACTATACTCCCGCCTTTTTCTTCTAAAACATGATTTTAAATTCCACCCCTATTTTCTAATATACAATATAAGTATGTATGTATGTGTATCGACTGAAATATCGGAATAACGCTTTGCAGAAAAAAATCATTTGAACTGGGACACTTTTCATCTAAAATGGTCGAAAATTTCTTAAACTTCTTCTTCCTCTTCTTTACTGGCGTAGACACCGCTTACGCGATTATAGTAATACTTAAACTTACTTAATTATTGCAAAGGAATTAGTTGCACTCGTCGTATTCCTATCTCCAAGTTAACTTTTGTTTTATTTGTCTCACTTCTGCGTAATAATCTGTTTCATGCTACCTTTTTGCCTTTCGTTTACTTTTGGACGCCTACCACTTCTTTACTTTTTTCCATTATTCTTCCTTAATTTTCAAATATTTCTTACAACAATCTTTGACTAATTCAATCATCTTTCTTTCTCGGTTTGACGAACCTTCTTTCCCTTCTTCTGTCAAAGCTTTAACGCGAGGGATTTTTAACGATTTGGAAAGAACTTAAAGATTTCTTGAAATTAACTAACGAATTAAATTAATTTTCCTACTGAAATTAATAACTGAAATGTAGTTGAATCTGTCACAGCCACACAGAAAAACATGGAATTAAACGTTGGCTTTATAAATATTTCGCCGGATGTAACCGAATATGAGAAAACCGTTGCCTCTATACCGAAAATATTAGTTAATCAGTAAGATAACTTTTTCAAAATCAGAGTGCATCTTTTCCTTATAATTGTCCTTCACCCATCCCTCATTTATCGTTTATAATGATTCCGAAACTTTCGCTTGATTTTATGCCGTTTACCACTATGGAAATAAAGTTGTACTGTAGATTGTGTTTAAAATGGATTAAATGAGTTCTTAAATAAACACCAAAACATAGATTTTGAACACATCGCCTCATCAGGTGTCGAAAAACATTGACTTCTTAATTTATTTTTTACAAACGAGAATAAAAAGAATTATCCGGTGCATATTCAGGACTATGCAGTGGATCAAATTGATGTTTTGAGTGCTAAAAAATGTAGTTGTTTCAGTCGATGTATGAGATAGAGCTCGAATTGTTTTAGTGAGAAGTTATCAGCGATCTGCTGAAAGACAACTGATAGTTGAGTTCCATTGAGAATTTACTGTTCTGTGTTATTATAGTGGTATGGTTGTGATATGTTATTTTGCAATGATCTACGACCTCGATTGAATCCCCGTGCATTGAATATACAATGCTCTTTAAAGGAGCTTCATCGCCAAAAATTAAATTAAGATTATCAGTGCACTGTTGCTGATGCAATCCATGTCGAAAATGGTAAAAAATAATCGCCCGAAAATGTTCGCAATTTAGTTTCATTTTTTTACCGAGTTGAATGTCTTAACCATAAATCGCAGAACCTTTTTCTCTCGAAAACTCGTAACGTCGACTCATCGGTTGTTGTCATCGTCCAAGCCCCTGCATTATTCAGCAGGATGGGGATGATGAGTGACTTGCAGAACTTGGTCGTCGCAAAAGGACTTTACTTTTTAATTGCCTACTCTGTCCGAAGTAACTCCTGTTGGAAAGAGTTATTCCTCGTTGGATTTTGAGGCTGACGTTGTTGTTGATGTTAATGCTGGTTTCAAGATAGACGAAACTTTCTACGACTTAAAAGTTATGACCGTCAACAGTGACATGGGAGCTAAGTCGACGACTGTTTGTTTTATGACAGGAGATAGTTCGTCATGCCCTCGTTTACTACCAGACCCATATGCTTCACTTCTTTGCTTGCAACATTAGGCAGATGATTTAAGTAAGTTCGTTTTGGAGGGCAAAAGAGGATTGCTGGCACGACCGGCTTAATTTGTGAGCGGCAAAATCTTCTGTTTATTCACAGAAAAAAATCTCAAACTTTAGTTTTTTAAACATAAAGGTAAAGTACAGAAATTACGAGACAGCTCGGTACCCGAGCAGCTAGTAAATAATATAAAGACTATGTATGTTGAGGTTTAAACGAAATAAATTACATTTTAATATTTTGCAATTTTGTTTATTCGTCCATAATTTCAACAATTCACTAATATGTAAATGCCGAAAGAAATGTGTTATAATGAGGAAATGAAAATTTTGAAGAAATCGAAAGTGATAAATTTACTAATAAACAGGCAGTCCAACTAAATCGTGCCAATCTCAATGCGTTTACCACAAGCCATGAGCGAGGGGGGATGCAGCATGCAAATCAGTCAGAGGTGCTGATAAGTGAGCAGCTGGAGCGTGTTGCAACAGTGGAGCAGCGGCAACAGTTTGTACGGCAGCTGAGTGCAGCAGTGGAGCAGCGGCAACAGACTGTACCACCGTTGGAGCAGCGGCAACGGTTTGTACCACCGCTGGAGCAGCGGCAACAGGCTGTACCAACGCTGGAGCGGCCACAACGCTAGTCCTCAAAGCAGGTGCAACAATATCCCCAACCAACTGCGCAGAGCTGTGCACAATGGTCGAGCTCTGGTGGGAGACAGCAGTGGGGATGCTCTTCACCACGGAGCCCACTCTGGTGAGCACAGGCTCTTGCACGGCAATGGTGGCGGCAGGTGCCAATTGCAGCTCTGAGTGGGATTCGATGAGACTGGGGCGAGCAGCAGCTACGGCCAGGAGAGCAGACAATACCACCTGTCAAGTAGGAAATATAAATGTCCAGATATTGCTTTGCTTTGGATGTGTGTGTGTTTGTGACTACTTACCAACTTGAACATTTTGAAAGTTTTTTGTTTGTTGTTTGAAGGTCTGTATTGACTGAGTGCGTTAAAGAACTGATACCGTTCTTGAAATCGAATGTAGTATTTATACCGTTAGGCGCCCACGTAACGCTAATGTAAATGCAATGCGCATGCGTTGACAGCCAATAAACAGTACATTGATTGCAACTCAGTCCAGAAGCTGCGCTGCCGACGGTGACGGCCTTGTCAGGTGTTCAATGAGCTGCGGTGCATGCGTGCTTGCACTTATGCATATGCGTACATATAATTCTAAGTGTAAAATGGCTTTAGTATTCATTATAAATGGATGTGTGTGTGTGTACGCCTAAGTTGTGCGTTTGCGCCAAAGCAATTAGAGCCGTGTTCTGAACCAGTTTAGGTGGTGTTAATGGGACAATGTTGTTATCAGCTTATTACCATTGAGGAAATATGATTTCTAGTATTTCTAGGCTCACATGTCTATGTACAAATATGCGCTGCATTTACGTCAGCTGGAAGCATAGAGATAAATATGCAAACTCCGGTATGACTTGTATTGTGCCATTTTTAGCTTGGCTTAGATAAACAGGTAAGATTTACTGTAAATTCCATAATTGATTCTTAGTAGTAAGGCAATTGTTTGAAATATAATTTATGCGGCCATTTACCTTCTTATTCAACACATAATTTATATTCTCTATTTTGAACTCTACTTGAGGGGAAGATTCTCCAAAAAATATTACAATATATAGTCCGAAAACGATTCGGTTTAACCCGGTGAATCACTACAGTTTTCTTTTGATCAGTTTTCTGCTTGAGTATGTCAATCAATTTGTGGAGCTATTAACTAACAGTGTACTTCAGAATTAATCGTGGTATTGTCAGACAAAAGCTTACAATAAATGATCCCTTTGAAACTCCATCGGCTTTTGAAGTGGTTGAGCTGGTTCATCCTACGTATAGGGTTTGTCCAGAAAGTAATAGGATTTTCTTCTGCCGCGTCTGTACTTTGGGGCGTATATTTGGTAGAAGGCGTTCCTAGCTAATGAACGAGCGGTTGGTCAGTTGAGTCAGGACAAATATTTTCGCGCGAAATGTTTCTGTGAGTGGTGCAAGCCGAAATAGCAGCGTTCGATAGAGCAGAGGTACGCGTTTAAATTCTGTGTGAAACTCGGTAAATCTGCGACAGAGACGTTTGCTATGATCAAGCAGGCTTACCCAGATGTCCCTCTAACAAGAAGTGGTGTGCTTCGGGGGCACCGGGCTTTTTGGGAGGGCCGTGAAGAGGTCGCTGATGAATGAGCAAATCCAAAGTGAAAACGATGCAAATTGTCTTTTTTGACATCAAAGGCATCTTTCACCAAGTTTTACCTGGAAGTCCTAAAGAGACTCAGAAGAGGGGTCAATCAGGTCCGACAAGACATTGCAGCCGATTGGAAGTTGCAACACGGCAACGCCCCGACTGCCACGGCCTTTCTTGTGAATAGCTACCTAACCAAGACCGGCATCCCAACGCTTCACAGCTACAGCTCAGATGCATTAAATTTTACACCGAAGACGTCAAAAATGGGGCTTAAGAGGTAATGTCAAAATTGAATAATTGATTATGCACCGCCCCTTGTCCCAAAACGGGATAAAATCAGTTCCAAATTTCCTCTAACTCTCATATACAGTCAAACCAGGGTAAGGGAGAAGAGGATAAGTCAGACAACTTTATAGGTGAAAGTTATAGCAAGGACTCGTCTTTTAGCGAGAAACAGGAACCTCCGTAAGAGAGAGTCGTTTTTATACCCTGAACAGGGTATATTAACTTTGTCACGACGTTTGTAACACCCAGAAGGAAGCGTCGGAGACCCTATAAAGTATATATATAAATGATCAGGATGTTGAGCTGAGTCGATTTAGTCATGTCCGTCTGTCTGTCCGTCTGTCCGTCTGTCCGTCTGTCCGTCTGTCTGTATATATACGAACTAGTCCCTCAGTTTTTAAGATATCCTTTTGAAATTTTGCAAACGTCATTTTCTCTTCAAGAAGCTGCTCATTTGTCGGAACGGCCGATATCGGACCACTATAGCATATAGCTGCCATATAAACTGAACGATCGGAATCAAGTTCTCATATGGAAAACTTTCACATTTGACAATGTATCATCACCAAATTTGGTATGGATTATTTTGTAGGAAGAAAATGTAATATCCGAGAAAATTGTTCAGATCGGTTAACTATAACATATAGCTGCCATACAAACTGAACGATCGGAATCAAGTTCTTGTATGGACAACTTTCACATTTGCCAAGGTATATTCACGAAATTTGGTATATATTATTTTCTAAGGCAACAATGTAATCTCTGAAGAAATTGTTCAGATCGGTTAACTATAGCATATAGCTACCATACAAACTGAACGATCGGAATCAAGTTCTTGTATGGACAACTTTCACATTTGACAAGATATATTCACGAAATTTGGTATATATTATTTTCTAAGGCAACAATGTAATCTCCGAAGAAATTGTTCAGATCGGTTAACTATAGCATATAGCTGCCATACAAACTGAACGATCGGAATCAAGTTCTTGTATGGAAAACTTTCACATTTGACAAGATATATTCACGAAATTTGGTATATATTATTTTCTAAGGCAACAATGTAATCTCTGAAGAAATTGTTCAGATCGGTTAACTATAGCATATAGCTACCATACAAACTGAACGATCGGAATCAAGTTCTTGTATGGACAACTTTCACATTTGACAAGATATATTCACGAAATTTGGTATATATTATTTTCTAAGGCAACAATGCAATCTCCGAAGAAATTGTTCAGATCGGTTAACTATAGCATATAGCTGCCATACAAACTGAACGATCGGAATCAAGTTCTTGTATGGAAAACTTTCACATTTGACAAGATATATTCACGAAATTTGGTATAGATTATTTTTTAAGGTAACAATGTAATCTCCGAAGAAATTGTTCAGAACGGGTTACTATAGCATATAGCTTCTATACAAACTGGACACATAGTTACTAACAGAAATGCACCTGTGAAGGGTATTTAGCTTCGGTGCAACCGAAGTTAACGTTTTTTCTTGTTTTCTCATGAACCTTCGTAAATGAGACTACTACTTGTCTATACCTCTATAAGCGACAGTCGAGCTTTATTTATTTCTATATATATAATATTATTTGGGAAGAACTATACTTAAAATAAAAATACATACCTACATAAAAGATACAGTAACAAACTTTGGTTTATCCATTTTATTGACTGTACCTTACACTAAGACTTTCAAACTTCAGGTTGGCCCGCATATATCGGTCAAAGGAGGGGTTTACGTACAGAAAATAATAAATCGTCTTATTCTAATAACAGTGTATTCTTGTGGCTTCACTTAGCACCCATGTACTTCATATAAGGATTTCCGGTTGGTTTTATGTCTTATATGGTATATTGGTCTAAATGCGAAAATCCCTTGGTACTATGAGAAGTTAAGCATTGATTGAATCGGTCATTCGCCTACACCAGCATCCTATTAAGCTACCTCATAGATGATCTACAATAAAACATTTTTAAGATCCTGCGGCCTCTTCGAGACTTTTTGTTATTCGAAATGGATTAGCAAGACATGTATTTTCCTAAGCTATCGGGATTAAAATCTTAACAATATTTTCTCGTTATTTTCGATTAACTGATATTTCACACCGGAGATCATGTCCCTAAGGTGAGCTTAAACTCAGACTAACTACCATTTCCTGGCCAAAAATATGTTCGCATCGCAACATAAAAATTGTATATCCGCAAAAACATATATGAATTTTTATAATTTGTTGCAACAGAGTATAATAGTTTTGTTCTCCTAACACGGTTTTATATATCACCCAAAATTAAGCGGGATAGATATAGGTTTATATATATATATATATAGGGTTATAAATCCTCTAGTTGGTTTAAAGTACATAATTTCTAAACCACTAAAGTTGTAATATTCAAATTTCCTCACAACAAATTCCTTTAGCACTTCTATCGACACTGTAAAAGGAGATAAAAAACTTTACACTCAAGATAATATGAGAGGGCTTTATTAAAGCCGGCGTAAAAATTTGATGATAGGCTTAAAAGCATTCACTTTTTAGTGAAATCCCATATCTCGGGGCCCCCATGACCGATTTCGACTAAATTTGGTCGGTAGCATTCTTCTCAAATTTCTATAGCACAGAAGAGTTAATAGTAAAAAGAGTTAATATAAAAGCTAAAATCGGGTCAATAGCACCCCAACTCCCATAACTACATATAATGACATTCGTTTTTCTAAACAAATAAATGTATGAGTTTTATTGGCATATACATAGTAGTTTATGTACATATATGTATATAAAATTGCTGGGATTCCGTTGCTTTTTCGTTTTACAACATTTTGAGGCATTTTCCTGTCTTTGATCCTTGCAAATTGCAATAGTATAAAATTTTCCGTTGCACCCGAACTTAGCCCTTCCTTACTTGTTTCAGTTCATGATATTAAATACAAAATTTATTAAAATTGAGTCTAATCTTGTTTTATCACATACCTGAAGTATTTACCAATGCAAATCCAACATAAAGCATATGATGTTTGGGCTAATTCCCCTTTCGATATTTATGTATTCCAAAAAACTCACACCTATTAATCGAAATATACTCAGAATAACTTAGACTTAGACCTAATTCATCAACTTTACTGCCAACATGATATTAGTAAACTCAAAGAATTAAAGAACGAGAAAGATATTTTGAACGATGTGACTGATTGAGCAAGAGAAACACTTTGAAATTTTAAAATATTTCCTCATCCAATATTTGAACTGGATCCACTCTCCTAACTTTTTTTCGATATTAAAGTCTTACTTTAGAAATGAGCGGAAATAAAGCTGGATCATTTGACAATGTTTTAAAATTTTTCAGAGCTGGTTTTAGTAGTTTATACTTTATACAAATTTTGTCTTCACGGAATATTTTTTCCCAAGTAGTACTTATACTAATTTCATATATTAGTTCCAAATTTTTAACTGGTCAATGTTCAATTCACGGAAACTATTTGTCACTTTTCCACATGAGATTGTGGCTTAAACATATTGCTTATTGAGGTAAGTGTTTTTACTTACATGATAACTACGTTCATAAATAAATTTTATAATTTCTTTTTTTTAAGTAAAATAATTTATTAACAATTCGCTGATTTAAAAGTCAACAACGTTATTATCTAATTATTCTATAAAGTTAAGTTATTCGTTATATCACAAAATCAGTGTACAAAATCTTTTGTTCATTTCGGTTCCCTTTGACCGTTCGTTTACCAGGATGAGTAGTGAGTGTCATAAGCCAATGGCGCAGCATAACTGTGCACAACTGGAGCAGCGGCGTAGGATTTAACGACAGGAGCGGCAGCGACATAAGAGGTGTGCACCAGAGGAGCAGAGTGGATGGTCTTCACGACAGGAGCGGAGACATAACTGGTCTTCACAACGGGTGCCACCAAATCCTCCTCAACATGAGCTGAGCTGTGCACGATCGACTGGCTTTGATGGGAGACAGCGGTGGGAATGCTCTTCACCACGGATCCAACTTTCGCTAAGACGGGTTCTTGGTAGGCAACAGCTGCTGGAGCTGAGTACACAACTGGGCTCTCATACAAGTGGCTTGGGGCGGCGGCGGCAACAGCGACGAGGGCAGCAAGGACAAACTGTTGAACAATAAAAGTAATTTGTTAAAATATTTTCAAACCGATTATTCTAGGAACGTTGTGCTGTTATAAAGTACTGTTGACTTACCAATTTGTACATTTTGTTAGTTTTTGGTAGTTTGAATTCGTAAGAAAAAACGATTTTTGACTTTTGAGCGTTGTTAGCTGATTGATGTCTTTCTGTTGGCTAACCGCTGCTTATATAGTTTTTTTTGTGCTTTAACCGAATCAGTTTACTCACGAAAACAAAATATTGACGGCCATGCTTATTATATTTCATGTGTGAGTGAGAGGCGTTGTATTTTTGTTGTTTATAGTATAAGCTTATTGTAGGCTAGGGAAATTACTAGTACAGGCACATACGTCAGCTGCGTGCTCATTCTACACCGTATTAAAGGTCTTCGTGGTGTTAATGATCCACTGTATAGCTCCAGCAATATTTATGAAAACTATCTAAGTTTGTTTATAATTCGCTATACTCATAATAGTTTTGTTTGCTGTCTATTCTCTGCCCTTATTACTCTCTGGAAGGAGGATACGTTTCCAACTTAGTATATAGTAAATTCATGTAATGAATATGCAGTAAAAAGAGTACATTTGTTCATAACGTAGTTGGTCGCAAACAAAGAAATTTAAAGTTGTTTATACTCTTTTGATTGATTAAATAAGTTATTTATCTATCTTATCATGCGGTTTTGCCTCCTTTGACTTCCGTTCAATATGATATCTTATGATAAAAGGAAAAAATACAATGAAATGTCATTACCACTTAAGCTGCAAAAACTAAGGAATCAAAAACTTTATTTCTGAAAAAATTTTTAAAATAAAATATTCACCACTCAGAGTCTCAAGGAGAGAATAGTAACAACAGATAACTTATATTTTCATTACAAGATCATACAATTTGGCCAACATTTACAGTTAAAGATGATAAAGGAAATCAAAATGCATGGAAATCACAGTTTTGCTTATATAGAGACTATCTTTAATAATTGCATTAACTTTTCCACTCTATTTAATGCGAATAACTTACATACTGACCGCCACGGAAAACTATTATACATACTTACATAATACATGGGGTCTTGAATCGCGTCTAGATTTCAAACATTTTCTGCTTTAAGAAGTTACATGGGTTTCCTCGGATAAAAATAGCCTTTTTTCAACAATTTTTTCTCATATAAAAATTAAATAATTATTTAGAATTTTTTATTTACACAATTATTGAGGAAATTTTGAAATTTTTTGAAAAGTATGTTTTAAACTCGACAAAAAAAAAGTTAAAACCTTAACTTAGAACTTGTTCGAAGAAACAAAAAAAACTGATAATTAAATTTTTGGCAGCCATTTTTTTTCAAAAAAAAAAAAAATATGAAAAATCCAGTAAAAATTTCGCAACATTTTTTTTCAAATAGTTGTAATTGAAAAAAATATTTCTTCTTTGCATTTTTTTTTTTGCTGTTCATGAAATCAGAGTCCCATATTTTTGAACACTGATTCTTATGTAGAATTTAACGAGGAATCGAATGGAAAAAAGTTGGTGATAAAGCACAAAAAACCGGGTTTTTGAAAAAAAAAAATTTTTTTTTTTTGGATTTTGAAAATATTTTTATCAGAAGGCTGAGATTTTTTTTACATAAAATTGGATAACTTAAAAATTGTTTTCACAGTTTTGGGGTCGTTAAAAAATAAAAGAAATAGTCATTTTTTTATCTCAATTTGAATAGCGCGCCAAAAATCAATGGAGCAACATTGACCACTAAAAAGTTAACAGATATTCCCTTTTTGGTCTATATTATGATATTCTAAAGATTGGTAAAAATCGGAGAACCATGGGTACAAAGCCATGTCGCCAATTGATGGAATGGCGCATATATTTCCAAAAATATAC
Organism: Bactrocera correcta; assembly: GCA_027475135.1. Taxonomy (NCBI): domain Eukaryota; kingdom Metazoa; phylum Arthropoda; class Insecta; order Diptera; family Tephritidae; genus Bactrocera; species Bactrocera correcta. The sequence goes on along the minus strand of CM050327.1, from coordinate 1,959,947 downwards.
TGTCAAATCGAAAAGATCTAATCTTGAATAGTTTTTGTATGGCAGCGTTCTAAAGACCGACCGCTCGGAGGTGTTAACATATATAAGTGAAACTATAAACGCGTTTTTCTCGAAACAGCATTTTTCGAAATTGCTGGCGTCAAAGTCAACGAGAAACTGACTGATCGACCTCAAATTAAAACTAAGAACATTTACTATAAAATGACCTACGATTTTTTTGATTGGTTGAAAATTGTCAATTAGAATTAAAAAACGGAAATTTTTTACCTAAAAAACGATTTTTTTTTCAAATTTACGCTATTTTCTTAATTTTTGATATTTTTCAAAGATCGTAGTTCATTATATACAAAATATCTTTAAGTTTAATAAACTTTTCAAATTTTTTTGTTTCAGCCACTCATTCGGCCGGAACCACGCCAGCATTTGGGGCACTTTTTTTGGCCCCTCCGAATACAGCCCATAACTCCGTTATTTTTCAACATTTTTGTAAAAAAAAAATTTAAATATAGCTAAAAACATATTTTATTACGTTCACGCGTTCTCTTAAAAAAATTCACGAAAACCGCCTAATTTTTATTGCGTCACACTGATATAGCCCCTTAAGTAGTATGGAAGATAGGATTAGTATTGGCCCAATTTTATCCATTTTAGACATAGGGACACAATATTGTTCAGGGGTCTCTCCTCTATGAGTTTCTTTAAAACAACTCGCATATTTGTGGACATATACCCCATATACCCCGTAAATAAACCGGAAGTTTGAAAATCTTTATAAGACACATAAGGGGCTAGAGTATATTGACCCGATTTTACCACTTTTTGAGTTTAAATAATAAATTTTATAGATTAATTGATATTTTCGGAGAGCCATGCGTACTGTGGCCGAATTCATGAGGACATGGGGATTTTGTTGATCTTTCAACTTGATATGGTATACCATAAAGGCATTAATTGAACAAGTTTTTATCCCGATAGTGATAGAAATAGATACGTTTTTGAAGCTGAAGTTTTGTATGTGGCGAAATTATAAAATATTCGGATACACCCGAAATTTTCTTCTTGGTATAACATATACATTTATAAACAGCTTGACTTAGCTTTTTCTTTTTTTTCGAACTATAAAAAATGAAAATTCAATAGCTGGCGGATTTCCCCACATTTTTGCGTGTTAAGTAAAGGCCGTTGACCGAACAGCCGTAAATCGAGAGGTTTTAGAAGCGTCTAAAATTTGTATTATTCAATATCAAAGCAAAAAAAAAAATGCGGTAAATGCAGAGTACACAACTGACTTTTCACACAAAAGTGTGTAAGAATTGATTGATAGTTGCACCCACAAACACAACCGCAATTGAAAACACGGCCTGATATACTCGCACACTGTATTAATTTACTACAACCATAACATTCACATATGCGCACAGAGTACGAGCTGATCGTATCAACAAATATACAATATTTCTACCAAAACTGTTATTGTTAATGGACTAATTAAGCTTCATGGCTATTTCATGTATGGTACGCAAGTGGTATAAAAGCGAGGGTTACGCAACCGAAAGACATCAATCAGCTAACAACGCTCAAAAGTCAAAAATCGTTCTTTCTTACGAACTCAAAAAATAAAAACTAACAAAATGTACAAATTGGTAAGTTTACTTCTTCTTACCCTATATTAGGATCACTTATAGAGTAACAAATTTGAACAATTTATTTCCACCTTCCAATAGTTTGTCCTTGCTGCCCTCGTCGCTGTTGCCGCCGCCGCTCCAAGCCACTTGTATGAGAGCCCTGTTGTGTACTCGGCTCCAGCCGCTGTTGCCTACCAAGAACCCGTCTTGGCTAAAGTTGGCTCCGTGGTGAAGAGCATTCCCACCGCTGTCTCCCATCAAAGCCAGTCGATCGTGCACAGCTCAGCTCATGTTGTGGAGGATGTGGTGGCACCCGTTGTGAAGACCAGCTATGTCTCCGCTCCTGTCGTGAAGACCATCCACTCTGCTCCCCTGGTGCACACCTCATATGTTGCTGCCGCTCCAGTCGTCAAATCTTACGCCGCTGCTCCAGTTGTGCACAGTTATGCTGCGCCATTGGCTTATGACGCTCACTATTCCTCTTGGTAAACGAACGGTCAAAGGGAACCGAAATGGACAAAAGATTTTGTACAGTGATTTTGTGATATAACGAATAACTTAACTATATAGAATAATTAGATAATAACGTTGTTGACTTTTATATCAGCGAATTGTTAATAAATTATTTTAATTATAAAAAAAACAAAAAGTTGTTACAAATTTTTATAAGCGCAGTTATCATGTAAGCGAGTGCCAAAAAACACTTACCTAAATAAGCAATTATCTCATGTGGAAAAGTGGCAAACAATTTCTGTGAAGTGAGCGTTAACTAGTATAAAATTTGAAACTTCTTTATGAAACTAGTAGAAATACTTCTTGGGGAAACTATTCCTTTGCTTTTTATCATTATCAAACAATGTCTGAGATATTTTAATGCAATCAAATTGAAATCTTACTAATTCCATCATTTTTGTTCGTAAGAAGAAGTCAATTGATGAACTTGATCTAAGTTTACGCGACGCACAAAACCAATTAATTGATTTGAATAGTTCTATTGTGTTCAAAAATATCAGCAGATTTGTTAACAAAATTATTCTAAGTGTACTTTTATTAACAGATGTGAGTTTTTTTGGAATAAGGGACGAAATTGGGGATAGTCCAAACATCATATACTTTATGTTGGATTTGCATTGGTAAATACTTTAGGAACTTGTTCTAATAACATTAGAATCCTTGTTGACCAATTTTGGCATTACGACGTATCATTACCGAAAAAGGAGCTACTTAAATTTCATTCAGATAACTAACATATTGGCATATTATCCCTAGGGGGGTCCATTACATATCTAAACCTGCTGAGGTTATAACTCCCCTTAGCAAATTGGCATGCGACATGCTATGGTGTTGTTGCCAATACCTCTCTCTGCCTATGGGCGAGCTCATCAGCCAGTTCATGACCGGACACTTAGATGAGGTGCACTTAGTTACGTTCCGCTGGGCTATTCAACCGTTCTCTATGCTCCTGCACAAGTAGCGATTTGAGCTAATAGGCAAAATTGCTTTGAGTGTCGCTTGACTATCGCTTAGTATAGTTATGCGTTCGTGGCGATAGTTGCCTTGGCGGTTTATCTCTTTGCATTGACTTACGGCAAAGACTTCTGCCTGCAAAATGCTCTGAGAACTTTCCATTGGTTCTATCGTTCCTGCACCAGTTCCCTCCGACGTTTTCGAGCCTAAGCAATATTTCAAGAGTGGAATCATTCCATTCAGCTATTCTGCTAAGGGTAACCTTGAACTTCTTGCTGAAGTTAACCCTTTTGGTAATGCTGTCCCTTAGGAGAAGAGGCAATGATATTGCACCTTAACTCTTTCATCTGTTGCAACGAAATTATCTTACTTGTACCACCGCCATCTGCTGTCATTTGTTGCCTGGCTACCTGACCGATCACTAGATAAAGTGGTATGAGCTCAAGCATGACTTCAAGGGCTGCCAAATATTCTCATCCAAGGCGTCAATCGTCTCGCGCAAAAAATAGTTCAGCGTTTGTAAATCGTACTTCCGAGAAGGGTGAACTCAACAACTTTTTACTCTATTTTCCAATTATTGTTCTTATTAAGTTCGGCGGAAATTGAAGACAGATTCTCAACGTTCTTAATATTACTTAGTTTATTACTTTACTTTTTTAACCGTTAAATTAGGTACGCCGTGGTCTGCAGGTCTATTCTTCCTGTCCGTCTTAACTGCTCCACCGAACAAAAATATGTAGATGCTGCTCCAAGGCTTTCATTTTGCCAAAAGCGGTTTTGAGACAGTAGTAATATGAGAAGTTGATGTGATAATTTTTTTATAAGAAAGTCAAAATAAATTGTAAAGATGTAAAACATTTAAATATTTAATAATTAAACCGTTAGTCAGAAAACATAATCGTCTGATATAAATCTGCCTTTCAAAAATACATGAGTGAACGAACTAACCACTACATCTACATCTTATCGTAAATACTCACTGACATATGTATCAACTAACTGCTTTTGTAACTATAATACGACAGCAGAATATGACTTTCGCATTTCAACAAACTTCTTTATATTTTTGTTATTGTTAATAAAATAATTCACGGTTGATTCATGTATGAACTTTTAAGAGTATAAAAGCGAGGGTTACGCGACCGAAAGACATCAATCAGCTAACAACGCTCAAAAGTCAAAAATCGTTCCTACTTACGAACTCAAAACACAAAAATTAACAAAATGTACAAATTGGTAAGTTTACATCTTCTTGTCCTATATTAGGATCACAGTTGTGCACAGTTATGCTGCGCCATTGGCTTATGACACTCACTACTCATCCTGGTAAACGAACGACGAAAGAGAACAGAAATGGACAAAAGATTTTGTACACTGATTTTGTGATATAACGAATAACTTAACTATATAGAATAATTAGATAATAACGTTGTTGACTTTTATATCAGCGAATTGTTAATAAATTATTTTATTAAAAAGTTATACTTATTTTCTTTAACTTGAAAGATATTGTCTTATGTTACCAATTTGGAGTATATTCTGTACGCATACATACATATGTATCGGCTGTTATCAAAGGATCATCGCTAAAATGTATTGATTTCGATTGCAAAGGGAGTTTATAGTTTTTATTGGCAGGTGAATATTTTCGTTTTCGGTCATCAGCTAAGATCAAATTTTAAAGAGCTAAATGAGGAAACATACATTTGTCATTTAATAAATTCGAGACGGTGTGAAAAAGGCAATTTTCTATTAATGACCTTTTCAAATGACAAAAGAAGTCTCCATAATTCTTTAACTCCCCATAGTCCTTTAAAAACCGATTTCTTGTTGTGCTCGATTAAAGTATTTTTGCATTTTAAATGAATTTAGAGCCCACATGGTATTACCGCAAGGTGGAGTGTACCTACGAGCCGGTTGGTATCGGTAGTATTTTCATTACTGGGTTTTATTTACACTTCAATGGAGCAAGGTGAATTAATAAAAGACCGCCAGTAGAATTCATAATCAAAAGTCTTAAACGTTAGGTAACGTCGAGCCGGAAAATAATGACCATACATTGAGAGTAATGAAGATTTTTGATGATTTGAAGTGGGATTCAATTTGGGGATATAATATCAAATCAGATGGCTTATGTGGGTAACTCATAACATCACTTCTTGATATTATTCGAAACTGCTCTTCATTTACAGCTTTAAAAATATATGAATCTATACATGTATAAATAGTTAATTTTGTTAATTTGATATATAAAATTCAAACAGTAATATTTTCTGGGTGAATCTATTGAATATCTTAAGGATTAAAGAGATGGTAATTATACGAGTTTAAGTTACTCTGGAATTAAATTTTAAACATAAAATGTTAAGTTAATTTTTATACTCTTGCAACATGCTGCTTAAGAGTATAATAACTTAGTTCACTTAACAGTTGTTTATATCACCAAAAAATTAGTTGGATATGGAGTTATATATAAGTATACGTGATCAGGAAGACGAGACGAGTTGGATTCCGAGTGATAGTCTTTCGGTGCGACCTTCACTCTGTCTGTCCGTGTAAACGATAACTTGAGCAAAAAATTGAGATACGAGGTATGACAATTAAGTAATGAGACTGATTCCATAAAAACCGTATATTTGAAAATTATTCTACAACTCTTCCATCCCCTTCAAAGTAGTCCCCTTGGGCAGCTATGCAGCGATTTTAGCGCGTTTTCCATGCTTCGTAACATTTCTGGAACGCTTCGACTGGGATGTCCGCGAGTACACACGTCACGGCCGCCTGGATGTCCGTAATCGACTCAAAATGGGTTCCTTTGATCACCGATTTTGTTTTAGGAAGCAAAAAGAAGGTACAGGGTGACATGTCGGGCAAATAAGGTGGCTGTGACAACACGGCGATCCATTTAGAGACCAAATACTGGAACTCGCTGAGGGCGGTGCGGCACGGCGCGTTGTCGTGATGAAGGATCCAGTTACGAGCGATGTCTTGGCGCATCCTGTTGACCCGTTTTCGCAATCTTTCGAGTACTTGGCAATAGTAGACTTGATTCACAGTTTTCACCGGTGGAACGAATTCTTTGTGGACGGTTCCGCGGCTATCAAAAAAGGCAATAATCACCTCGGCTGGTCTCCCACTTCGCGCCTCGTCTTTCACGCTTTCACGCCCCTCCTTAAACACTTTGTGCCATCGAAACACCTGGTCACGACTAAGAGCACTATCACCATACACTCTTACATTTTAGAGGATGTCGAAAAAAGAAAAAGGGAATTTCAAGGTCACAGGTTTACCATAAGCGCGGCAATAAAATCGGTCTCAATACTTAATTGTCAAACGTCAAACCTCGTCTATCGATGAAACTTGGTATGCGTGTGCCTTGGCAAAAAGTGTTACAACTAACCATGAAATGGAGATATAAAATTGTGAATTGGCTTAGGAGATTGCTGTAGAAAGGAACACCTGTGTACTGAAAATTAAAGAAAAAACGGGCGACTTTGCCCTTATAAAGCCTTAATGTACACATCTCCCAAAGCACTTACTGCACAATAACAAAATTCGCTAAGGATAAGTGTTTTAAGCCCCCCTACCGACACTATACTAATAATTCGAAAGAACTTTAAGGAAACCGGGGTAAAAAATATACGATGGGAATGGCACTGCCACATTTAAGTTAAAACCCATATCTCAAAACCTAATCGACCGATTTCAAAACCCATATCTTGGATGAAATATTAGGCAAAGAAAGCTAGTGACGCGTGCGTACTGTTGGGCTCTGGACATCAAGTACAACCTTGATCACAGTGTTTGAAACTGCATAAATGAAACACGAAGGATTTGTTTTTCGGATTGGATCAGGTATATTATCTAAATTGAGAAGCGCTATGTTGAGAAATTAATTTTCTCGAAATTTTATTTTTTCTATATTAGGCTATATAGCCGACAAAGCCTTTAATTATACGAGCTTTCTTGACAGAGCCACAGAAGCGTGTTACAGATAGTCAAATCCGGCCACAACTGTGACCTCGCCTATAGCTCGCACCCTCATGTTTTCTGTATTGATTCAGTTCATAAGGTGAAAGACCGTTATTTCTTTTCAATAACAACACAAGAAATTTTGGACATTTTTGGGACATTTTTGTTTTGTCGTGAGCTCTCAAACTTTCGATAAAAGGATCGCCCTAAAAGGGAAATAATTCCTCGGCAAACAACAAAATTCGATAAAAAAAAACATATTTTCTTAAAAATATTTAACAATTCATTAACTTTAAAATCGGATTGGCAACACGCCTAAATACCTCATATATGTAGTTTTGTAAGGCAAAAATTCCACATATCCAAATCGTGGTTCATTATATCTCTTTTTTTCGAACCATTGTAAAAAAAATTCGAAAACTTATTCTCAGCGCTCGTGATCAAAAGAACTAAAATAATATAAAACATTAACAAAGTGAGAGTTCCGTTAACGGATCACTCGTGCCACCAACGTCGATGCAGGAACCAACGCAAATTAAACAGAAAAATCAATTAATTTACAAAACAAAAAAAAAAGTTCTATTTTTAAAAGTCTTGTAGTTCGATCTGATTTTTGTTTGTTTCTGTTGTTATGTTGTTCTATTGTAAGACAGCGTCACAATAACCTTTTCAGGGTAGACGTGCGAGGCTGCGGGTAATTACAAGTCGCTGCTGCGTTGGCCACAGCCCGGCCGCTAGCTAATGAGCGCATTATCGCGGCGTAATGAAAATAAGAGTGAGCTTCGCCTTTTTGGTCTAATGCATTAATTTTATTTTATTTTTCGTGCTATTATTATTTTGTGTTTTCATCTGAACTTCACGCCGTAATTGCTTTCAGCTCCCGCTATGCGGTGTGAAAGAGCGCGCACCTGCGTTGACTTCGTGTACGAGCAATCGCCCTCACAATCACGCGCTATTATGCATGTATATTGTTTGTGGCTGCGAGTAAGTTAAGCGGCGTCTGCGCATGCGTCGCATATGACTTGCACGTTTCGGTAAAGTTTTTGCAGCATTTTTGTTATTGTTACGATTATTGAAATGCCTCTATTAATGTAGCTATTGTAGTTTTTATTGACTTTCAAAGCATGAACTCTGTAGTGTATAAAAGCGTTGGATATTCAACGGAAAGACATCAATCAGCTAACAACGCTCAAAAGTCAAAAATCGTTCTTTCTTACGAACTCAAAAAACAAAAACTAACAAAATGTACAAATTGGTAAGTTAGCCTAAGATTATAACAGGACCACGATCTTAGCATAAGATATTTGAAAATATTTTAACAAATTATTTTTATTGTTCAATAGTTTGTCCTTGCTGCCCTCGTCGCTGTTGCCGCCGCCGCCCCAAGCCACTTGTATGAGAGCCCAGTTGTGTACTCAGCTCCAGCTGCTGTTGCTTACCAAGAACCCGTTTTGGCTAAAGTTGGCTCTGTGGTGAAGAGCATTCCCACCGCTGTCTCCCATCAAAGCCAGTCGATCGTGCACAGCTCAGCTCATGTTGTGGAGGATGTGGTGGCACCCGTTGTGAAGACCAGCTATGTCTCCGCTCCTGTCGTGAAGACCATCCACTCTGCTCCTTTGTTGCACACTTATGTTGCTGCCGCTCCAGTCGTCAAATCCTACGCCGCTGCTCCAGTTGCGCACAGTTATGCTGCTCCCTTGGCTTATGATGCTCACTACTCATCCTGGTAAACGGACGACGAAAGGGAACCGAAATGGACAAAAGATTTTGTACACTGATTTTGTGATAACGAATAGCATAGTTTTTTAGAATAATTAGCTTACAACGTTGTTGACTTCGAGTTAAATAAACTATTTAAAAAAAAAAAACAAACCCTCTTTTTAACTGGTACTTTTGAAAGTTTTCGGGTATTAAATCTATCCTTTAGGTACTTCGTTAAACTGCGCTGTGAATCTTTGATCTGTGTGTAGTACTTTTGACGAAGTCTGCTTGCTATTCCAATTTTAGTCAGACTAGAATTTTAATTGAGAGGATTCTATGCCCTTCATCACGTATCACTTTGCAGCGACCATAGCTGAATCACTCTTGTGGACGACCAACATTTAGTCGTTTAAGTTTTCGAATCTTTGCCGAGGTATAAGCTAAAAATTAAAAAAAAAATATGTACTTCTCATAAGTGATCTAATCTCATTTGCATATATCTTTAAGGAGAAATGCTGTACATTCATGTTTAGATACCAAAGGCTTCTTTCTTCAGTGCCCAGGCTAAATAGATTTTTCCTTCTATTTGCAGTGAGTATAGATATTATTTGTACTCGTTATTTATGAAGGTTTTGCAAGTATTTGACTCTACTCTGAAATACATTCGGAGGTTTATCATTAAGTACCTCGCGAGAAGACGGTAACGAAGAAAATATTTTTTTATTTTTATCGAAAGCTGGGATCGAGCGATCTACTTTTAGACTCGAAAGGTAGAGGATGTTTGTAAACACCACACTATTAGGTTCCCTTAAATAATAAAGCATTTCATTTTTAATTAAAGGCTGAAGGCTTCGACTCGTCCGAGAAGAGTTCGAAGATGTCGGCTCATTACTTACGCCCGCTACGAGGAAGTCTAGAAAGCCGTAGTGCGAGACTGTAATCCGCTAAACCTAACCTACTTCCATCTCATGTCTCTCCCGCGGGATAACTGGACTAAGTGTCACTTCATAGTAGAGAAGAAGGCATTCAAGTCTTCTCCTTGGTACGGACTGATTGACTGTTGTAAATGTCTCAATCTTATCATAACTGCCGCTTCGGTTACAGCTTTTCAATTTCCAGAGGACTCTCACAGTCAAATTTTCCACTGTGAGATTACCTCCAAGTGTGGGTTTCAGCTTATCCCTTATACTTGAAAACCGAGGAAAATGATAAAGTACGTGTTCAGGGTCTTACGTATATACACTCTGAACACGTCGCACAATATGGGCTAAAGTCATGACGATATTTGGGCAGCTTCTGAAGTATCCATAGCTACTGAGTATTTGGGTCAGGTGGAAATCCAGGTCCTCATGTTGTTCGGTTTTACGGTTTATTACAAAAGCTGTGTTGTTGTCGTCACGTTGATTAAGCACTTTATATCCTGAGTTAATTGTTATCATTATACAAGTTTTTGATATTTTGAACGGAATCATGTTTGGCTATCGAGTTTAATAAAAAAAGTTCCTACTTTTCGAGAAAACACACACAAATTGAAGCTTTATATGCTTTATTCACTTTCAATCACGGTCTCAACATTTACATCTAAATACTTCGAATTCAATCACATTTTCAACGTAGCTTTAACTGTTACTTAATTTACACCAAATTAACACTTTGCCGCCACTATGCTTAATAAATTATTTCTTCAGTGCCCAGGCATCCCAATCCTCATAAGCAGTACTTGGCTTCCAACCGGAGCTCCAGCCGCCATAAACACTCTTCAAGCTGGGCGAGCTCCAGCCATCGTACAAACCGGAGTAAGCTGATGGATACACCGGGCCGTAGGAGACAGCCGGCCAGGCGACGCTTGTGCTGGGCGCATAAGTTTTAATCACAGGTGAATACGCCTTCACAACGGGCGTGTACGTCTTAATTATGGGCGTATGTTCCACTATGGGACGCAGGTAGGGACGCTTCTCATGCACAATGGTTTGACTCTGATGTGAAACTGCGGCGGGCAGTGAGTGCACAGTATGTCCGACCACAGTGGGCGTATACTCCACATGCTCAGCCACAGTTGGTAGATACTTCAGGCTTGGACGCGCCTGGATGGCGGCGATCGCAAGGACGACGACGAGTAGCAAGGACTAATGGCGAAAGAAAAATTGTTTAGCGCGAATTGAAATAACTTCATTTGCAAAACTTACTAGTTTACACATATTGCTATACGGTTTTATTGAGATGTTATGTTCGAAATGATGTCAATGCGGTAGCTGCCAGAAAACTATGCCAAACTTGGAAATTGTCTGCTATTTTATATCACCGACCAGCATAATTCAATTTTAATGCCGTGGAAACTATTTTTTACACTTTTTTCCGTTTCTTATAAGAAGTTTTGAGATGTTTTTCCATGCGGCACTCAATATCCCAAACACAATGGAACCATAATTTAAGAAAATGCGTAAAGTAAACCAAAAGTACGTGGAAATAGCACACCAAGACGGCAATGTGCACTGAAGAGGAACGACTCCATGCCAACTCCCACAATTTAGTGGCGCTGTTGTAGGTCAGCAGTATAACTGACCAAGTTAACAAATTATTTGCTGTAAAAACAAACGCTAGTAAGTTTTGCGCTGAAACGCTGCGGTGCGGTGCGGCCGACAGTGGCCACTTAACACTTCCAGGCGGAAAATATCGTAAATGAGCAACCTTCTGTCCAATTTGTAGAAACATTAATTTGAATTATTATTACTATGTTGAAAATATTAATATCGCTATATTAAAATAAATGTGTTCGAGCATTGTGGTATTAAAATCTTGTGGCTATAGTTAATTTTTAAAATTAAGAATGCGGTAGTCGTTGCCATGAATGTATCTCTTCCGCAGCCCAAAAATGCGCTGAATTTTATACATATACTATAGTGATCAAAAAGTGAGATGAATTTTTTAATTAATACGTTCTTCATTCTTTCAAATCAATTCCATCCCTTTCAAAGTAATTTCCTTCTTATAAAATGCTCTTTTGCCAAATCCCTTTCTAGTCATAGAAGCAGTAGGAATTGCCTTTTTTCGGTATAGACTTTCTTCGATTCGACTTATATCTCCCAAATCGTGTCAGAACAGCATCCCAGCATTAACTTTTTGAGTTTACTGAATAGCCAGAAGTCATTCGGAGTCAAATCAGGTAAATACGATAGCTGCGGAACGATATGAATCGAGATTTTTTTGCAAGAAAGTAGTGTAGAACCAATTCAGTTTGATGTGGCGCATGGAGCAATTTTGATATCAATCGAGACTTTGACGAGTTTGAGATAATAAATAATTCATGAGTGAGCCAAATGATATTCCAACACTATCAGTGAGGTCTCTAATTGGAAATCAACCATTTTCAAGCATCAAATCGTTGGTTTTTAGACCTGGCCCTCGACGGTAGAGATTAATGGTGGTCAAGAGTGCAGTTTGTTGTTAGCGCGACCTCACGCTTCCAATCACTTTTGCTGCAGTTGGGACAGTATGTCAGCGGTAAAGCGCTGAATATTTTCTCTCAAGGAGTCTTCCAAGACATCCAGAGGTCGTGGACGTAAACATTTTCCAGTTCAGGCACGAAAAAGTCATTAATCACACCAGTAAGCTTATTGCTGGCTTTCGGTTTGGTGAAATATGGACCAGTGATTCCCTCTGCACACCAAACAGTGACTTTTTGGGATCCAAACAATGACTTGTGGACCCAAATGCGACAGTTTTGTTTATAAAAGTACCCATTCAATCAGAATTGAGCTTCATCGTCATCTCGTTTTGAGCTCAATCACCGAATGTGTTCATAGGTTCTGGAGTAAACTTATTATGAAATGGTAAAGAAAAAAGAACCGTTGTCAAAAAGACTAGCTCCGAACTGCTTATTATCTCATTGAAAACCACGCACCACGCATTTAAAAAAACACCTGTTAGCTTTGTGAGGTCTTGAGCCGGTTCATATATTCAAGACATTTCACTATTCTTAGTATAAAATTGCAGAGGTATTTAGAGGTTTTGAGATCTGAAAACATAGTTCTTAAATAAAGATCGATACATAGATCGTTTTTTGAATAGCGTCGGACATACATACATGAGAAACTGCTTCTGCGTTCTCTAACGATGAAACAGAGAAACACTTAACAAATAAGTACTTGAGAACACTATCAGTTTACACTAAAAAGGAAACTTCAAATTTAAGGCCAGGTTCCTCTAAACAATTTTGTAAAAAATAAATTTTTTTTATTATAAATTGCTACTGTAATACTGTAGAAATAGTATAGAATTAGTCCCGAAGGTCAGCAAGACCGAGAAGCAGGTCGCTCGAACGCCTTCGGTAGCGGCAGCTACTGCGTGCCTTTGGTTTAAACTGATTTTTCTCCGAACCATGTTTTTTCGCATGGATGACACTCTCATTTCAAAACTACTGCACTTATCGATATGATTCAAACGGCATTTTACTCTTTAAATGTCTGGCTATATATTTCGAAGAAGAACCAGAAATATTTATTATTATTTAAAAAAGTTACAAACAAATAAAAGTGAAAAAAAGGGTTAAAAAATTCAAAAGTCCGCCATTTTGTTTTTTTTTTTTTCATTGAAAATGTTTCATTCTGGTTCAGGCCATATCTAATTCGATACAGAACAAAAACCGTTTTGTTTTTTGCTTGCAGATAATTCTTTTCTAAGAAATGTTGTCATCCATCTACGAATCGGAAGAGTTTCAGCAGCCATTTTCAGGACCGCCATTTTGAAAAAAAAAAAAATAAAAAAAAAATGTTTTCAAGTAATTTAATAAATGTACTTTCCTATGCAAAAAAACTGATTACTCAACATGTTTTGTAAGAAAAATAAAATGTATTGAAAAAAATTACGTTTCTTAGAGGAACCTGGCCTTAATGGGGAATGTTTATTATAATTCGAAATAACATTTTTTGCTACTTATTTTTTGAAGATTATCTTTTTAAAATGTTATCTGCGGTTACGTCTAGATGGTCCATCCGTTGATTTCAATTTTCGATGACTCGTTCGAGCTTAACGGAGTGATATCACACGATCTTGGTTGCCAATCGACCTCACCTAAGTGATCTCTCAGTAAATTGATTGATTGATTCATGATGCTTTTGGGTGGAAAGTGGTGCCATTTTTCGTTCACACTGGTCTCATTTTTGAAGAGATATGGACAGATTATTCTAAACCACACCGAACTGTTTTTTTTTCTAAATGAAATGGCAGCTCTTGAATCATTTCAGGATGCTTTTTGTAATTAATAACATCTTCAAGAAATATTATGATCTGAAAATATATTTTTTAGCTCCTTTCAATTTAAAAATGGTAAACTTATGTGAATAAGTAAAAGCTTAAAAATAAACGTAAAATTGTTTTGTTTTTTAACGACTATTTAATTTGATTTTTTATTTAATCAATTTTCGTATTACTTAAAAAAAAAATACTTTCTTGCAGCTCCAATCGTGCAAGTTGAATTAATTTTAAAAATAATACCAATAATAAAAATATTCTTTGTGGTTCTTTATTTAGCGCCAAATGTTCTTATTCGATTTTTTGTTTTCTGCAAATGAGAATTTGTACACATATATACTTCTATATGTACCTACGTATATAAACAAAACTAGTAACAATATCCAGAACGATGTATTTTTGATTATTTGAAAGTTATTAATTCGTGATTAATGATATTGCTTTCATATGAAGTCGCAGCATTAAGATTAAACCATAAAACCTTGAATTCAAAGAACTCCTTAGAACAACAATATTTTAGGGTGGCAGTTTGTTAGAAGAATTAACAAAATTCGTGCGAGACATTTTGCACACACTGTATGTCTATATATAGCCGCACATGTGTCTATTTTTGGAAATGTTCGCACGGCATCATTGAACTCCAGCAGCGTATAAATCACTTTTCATTCTTCCTTATTTCCATTGCTGTAGCAATTTCCACCAAAACATCTCCCCCCACTCATCGCTTAGCTGTTAAACTTCAAGTCATGTTAGCTCTGTTGTTTTCGTGTGAATAAATCAAAGCAGATTTGGTAATAGAGCGCAATTTTGTGAGAGAAAATTAGCATAAACAGATGTTTTATGCAAAAAAAAAAAAAAAAAACCTACAGCTTTGATGCCTATACATCAATACTATATATACTCGTGTGATTATACAAGTCCATATGTATCAGAATGTTATGATATGAATATTATGGCGTGGAAGCATTAGGGTCACTCGCTCTAATATTTCCCAAAATTTACTTTATTTCTTACTTTTTTCCAATTGCTTGTTTGTTTTAGATACCAAGAATTCGCCATTAAAAAATTTAAGGGAACTTGTAGCACCAGAGCGGAGGAGAGAGTTGCGACAATCCAGCATGCGCATTTCCCGAGACAATTAAGGAAGACCAGTGTCTACCTGTCGTTGAACTTAAGACGACTTGTCTAGATTGGGAAGTCGCAGGACAGATGTTTACATGCGGATTCAGTCAGGTGGGCAACAGCTGCGTTCTAGAAATTCAAGTCCCCTGGGGCGGACACGTCAGCTAATGAGAGATAGCCTGCCGCTGACGTATATCCCTGAATCATGGAGGGCAGCGAAGGTGATCTTTATACCGAAATTAGGAAGGAAGGAAGGACTACTCATTGGCTAAGTCCTTCAGACCGATTGGTTTAACCTCTTTCTTACTAAAGAGTATGGAGAAGGGTTCGCTGAAAAAAGGCGAGGTACCTAATTAAATGCGGCTCCCTGGATTTCGACAAAACAGGACTAAACATCAATCCCTTGAAGACGACCGTTGTCGCGATTGCGAGACGCAGGTTTCTGCTTGGCCTCTGGAACCTAACACTCGGGGGCAGAAAGATGAGCGAATTGCCGGTTCTGCAACTTGGAGTCTGAAACCCCAGAACACTTGCTAGTCGACTGCACAGAAGTCTGTAGACGCAGGATAAAGAATCTTGGATCCATGTTTCCAAGTAGGGATCACATCGCCTCAAAAGCACCTAGCAGTATATGGAATTTTTCAATTTTCTGGGGCTAGTTGAGACGTTTAAGGGCACAATAGACTCCAGGTCGCGGTGCAATCCTCTCTTATTTATATAATCTAATCTAATCTAATCTACCAAGAATTCGTAAAATTAGCTTTATGTGTATTAGTCTTCTTAAAAAAGTTGTTTTCGAAAAAACGCATTTTTCTTGCTCTCTTTACTAAATCCTTCAAAAGAGAAATAAATTATCAAAGCGAGAAATGTTTGAAGCGCTCTTAATCGACCGAAGCCCCCAAATGGAGTACTCTAGAGCTTGCTAGCTACACTAGATGCGGAGAATAATTTTTAGGGTATCTTCTGATGAGATAGAAGGCTTATTTTGTAAAGGAGACAAAGTCATTATTTTGTTTTTTTTTTTTATTTTTTGACAAGGAGGTTAAAATTTGAAATTTTTTGACATAAAACATTTCGAAGTAGCGCTATGACTTTTACTTGAAAAGGATAACAAAGTGCTGGACAGGATCGACCTAACTAACTCTACAAAAAATAGTCAAATTATTACGCTTATTCCAGTTTGTCACCAAAATTTCACTTTATAATAGTCGAAGCAGCAGTTCTAAGCAACAAAAGGTGTTATTTAGTGCCACCCTAATGTCACTGATCACTATGTTTTAGTTAATTGTTGATTTGGTTAAGCTGCTGTTTGTGTCGACCGAGCGTTTAGACCACTTCCTTCTAGCGAACCAATGTAATACATATAAAACCAAGCAAACCACAACAAATTAAAAAACAACAACTTAATTATATCATTAAGGAAAAAGAATTGTTTGAATTTTTAAAATCTCATAAACTTACATTAATTAAATATAGATTATATCGGCTAAGAACACATACATTGTTGTATACTTTTTAATAAAGTTGTGTATAATCAGCGCTAATTTGATAACTAATTGCCGACTAATTTTTTACCTCTTCAGACACCTTCACTAATTTTGTATGCACAGACTACCTCTCAGCGCCTTATTTGCCAGCGACCTTCAACCTTAAATTTTAATCATTACACTCACTTTATTTAATATATATATGTAGATATATATGTAGTATATGCATACACATATATATATGCAAGTTATGTTTTTTGCACAGATCTTGGCATATAAATTAAAACAAAATGGCAGAACTATAAAAGTCAATTACGACGAAACTTTCCTGTGATCACATTGTAAATTCCGACAAATTGTTGTGTAAACGCAAAATTTATTAATTCACTTTGTGCGCATTGCGAAAAATAAAGACAAGACACTGGTAGTGTGTGGTGTATCAGTGTCGGCTGTCTTTAGTCACACCAAATTAGCATTTCATTAACACCGTCACTTTGTCTGGCCATAAAACAACAGCAGAGGTGGAGCGAAAGAGTTAATAATGATTACATGTAACTGTAATGTAATTATACACTAAGTCATAACTGTTAGTTATGTTTGAACGAATTTTCATTTTTTTGCTCCGATTTTGTCCATCCATTATTCAGTTATAAGTATTCGTGTGCTTCATTCACATTAATTCATGTACTTAGGAGAACTATACACATAATAACTGAAATTTTCAAGGGCATGCAGTATACATATGTATAATATGTATTATATGTATATTAGGGTGATTAAAACTTTTTTCGTTTGGTACTCTGAAAAATAGGTTCCTAGACACCTCTAAGATTGGCGCCTGGTCACTGTGATGGACAAACTAAAGTAACACTTTGGTTTTCTTGTTCTAAGTTTAGAGTCTTCTATTATGTTTCGCTCATTGTCTTCACACGGTATTCAATAGTGACTATTTTTATCGTAAATTATTCAGACCATATCTTCATAAATGAAGAACACGTATTTAAATATTTTGTAGGTTTTTTTAATATCCTTCGTACGAAAGTCTGCTTTAAAACTTTTCTTTACTGAGCACTAATTTTTTTCATTTTCGAAGGTCGTCCAGATCGAGGCATGTCTTCAACAAACTCTCTATAGTTTTGAAAGCTTTGTACCACTCGTAGGTTTATGCTTTTGATAAAACTGAAAGACTGTAAGCCTTTTCCAACAAACAAGACAAATTCTTTATTCGATATTTTTATTCATTGGAAAACTCTCAACGCACTACTGAGGTGTGCCGACTTAAGCAGATGCTGTGAACAAACCGGTTGACAGATCGCGCTCATATTTGTTATGGTATTTAAGGACAATTCTACCAAATTAGCGAAATTTTTTGGTTGGCTGGTCAGCTAATGCTTGCCGTTAGTGGTCTTGCTTTTTTTAGCAGAATATTAGATAAGAAGTCCTCTGTTCGACCTTACTTGCCTGTACCTACTTAACTGAACATTTTTCATTTCAACAAAGAAACTCAAAATTATCCGAAATATTTAAACAGTGGGTGAAAAATAAAAAAAAATGATTTCAGTTCAGCACAAGCAAATACTCTGACACCTGTTTATAGTGATTGCAGTTATGTATATTCCCCACTGGGAAATTAAAATGCCACACATTGAGACACATAAACCATATAAAAAATAATAGTGCGGACTACGTTTTGCTTAACTGACAGATGTTTAATAAAAATATATGATTTACTGCTTTCCAAAGTGTGAGAGAACATGAGACATAAATAGGTTTAGAAATATTTTGCCATTTACTAAAAGTTTTGCATAGTTTTCTCAAGTGCTTAGAAACCGTTGGACTCTAATAAAATCGCATGTTATGCAAATTACCATTTATAGTTATATTATATATTGTGAGATACTTATACAATATATGTTTGTTTGTGCAACCAATGCCTCTGCACACCAGCAACACAAAGTGTTAAGCCAATGGTCACTAAATTATTGACTTTGTCCACTTTATTTCTTTCATTATACCGCTTTCTGCCATTTTTGTGGCCAATTTGTATTGTAATGAGATCATAAAAATCAAGTCAAAGCTATTAAAATCTACCAATTAGCACTAAAGCGTTTAGTGCAATTGTTTATAGCTCACATTTATTACAACTAAAGCATACATCTAGGCGCCATAAGCTAATTTTCTGCTACAACTTAAGCCAATTTAGTTAAACTAATCTGCGGCATACTTATAGGCGCTCAGATAAACAATTAACACTTTTGTGGTTACTAAAAATTTTACTTTACTTCTTTGGGTATATAAATAAAGTGTGTGTTTAATATATATAATTCTCACTGAAACCTTTAGCACTTACGTGTAAGAATTGAAATGGTGACTAATATACACTGCTGGTCTTAGGTTAGACGCACCAACCAACGTTTTTTTGATTTTAATAAATTGTTGTATTTATAATCATCCTTGTTCTTATTGTCCAAAATGCTTTTCTTATCAATGTTCGAATCTTGTCTGAAAAATATTTTCTCGTAGCAGGTTGTTTTGCGAAAAAATTACTGTACCTTCGAAGATTCCTGAAATGCCTATGGTAATCACATGCGTTTTTGGTTGCTCATTGCAGTAGACGCACTTTACATTTCTTTATCTTGCGTAAACAAGTGCAGTTTTTCTATTGAGACTACTAAAACTAAAAATAAACAAATAAATTGTTTTCGAGCAAAATTTAAAGTAATGGGGAAAAGCTATTATTCTGAGCCTATTGAAACGTGGAAAAGTAGAGTTTTTCACTCCCAAGAAGTATCTAATCGAAATATCGCCAAACAGATAAAACGCAGTTTCAGAACCGTTGATAAATATTTAAAGGATTCATACTATTCAATCAGGCACTCGACTAAATGATTGGCGTTCGGTTGTATTTACTGATGAAAAACGTAATTTAGATAGTCCTGATGGCTTTCAATACTATTATCACTATTTGCGGAAAGATGAGTTATATTTAAACTGCTACCACAACCTAGAAGATGGAGTCATGGTGTGAGGTGCCATCACGATTTATGGAACAATTGACTTGGTTTTTATCGTTTAGAAAATGAACGGCGTTCGCTTCAAATCATTGTTGGTGCCCATATTTCCACAAATAAGAGATCGCATTGGACCAATTATTTGGATTTTTCAACAAGACAATGCTTCCATTTATAACGCCCGAATAGTAAAGTCGTTTATTTCGAGTCAAAACGTTAATGTCATGACCTGGCCATCATATTCTCCAGATCTTAACATAATTGAAAATGTTTGGGGCTGGCCAACAGGGAAGGTATACGAAGGAGGTTAGCAATACGAAGATAAGGAAACATTAACTGCAGCTATTAAACGTGCTTGGAGGGAGATTTCCTTGAGCTACATAGATTCCCTGTAACCTTCTATGAAGGACCGGACATATGAAGTTATTACTAACAAATGAGGAAGTATTCATTACTGAAATTGTTATTTTTTTTAATAAATCCAATAGTAATACGAAATAAAAATTTAAGTTAAAAAAAAAATTATTTTCATATAAAAATTAAAAAGCTTGTGTGTCAGTCGAATGCTGACTTTGGCAAGCTAACTTCAACAAAATCAACGTTTTTCTGTGGTAAAAATGTTCTCAAAGGGTCAAGAAGATGTGATCGACGAAGAGCTTGCTGGACGCCCGAGCACGTAAAGAAAACAAAGGGCAACATAAGGTCTTGCTAATGGGTCGTACGGTCCATAAAGAATGCAAGTTATGCGCAATTACCGCGAAGCAATCCACCAGAAACGCCTAGATTTGTGGAAGAAAAAAAATATGCTTTTGCACCATAATACCGCTCTTGCTTACGCATCGTTGCTTGTGCGCGAATATTCGAGTTGGGGTGATAAATAGGAGTATCATATATACAAATTAACAGCTTTATGAGCTAAGTCGACTTAGTCATGTACGTCTGTCTGTACATTTGCTAACAGTCGCTTAGTTTTGAAATATCTGAGATTTTGTCACGTCGTTTCCCCCAAGAAGCTGCTAATTTCCCGGTCGACCGATTTCAACCAAATTAAATATAAATATGTTTGACATTCATTTAAAATTTATGTCACAACGCGAAAATGGCTGAAATCGTATTACAACCACGCCCACTTCCCATATAACACAGTTTTTAATTCCATTTGATTCTTTCATTTTCAGTACACAAACCTAGAAACACTTAACGTAAAAGCATACAACTTGGCACGAATAGTGCCATCTTATGATTAAAAACTGTTCAAATCGGAATACAGCTGCTCAAGTCCTTATATACCGAACATGCTTACGCCAGTACCTATAGTTCAATTTAGACCGAAAATATCGGAAAATGTTTTCATGATGGTAAGTCTGTGAGTCGAAACTGCCTTAAATCGGGTCTTAGCCCTCATTTAACTAACATCAGAATTTTCGAACATTGGGGATTGCATATGGGGTACCTTGATGAAACTCTGAAAGCATGTCATTAGTCTGTGGAGTTTAATTTTACCATCAATATAAGTCAAGCAAATACCAAACTTGATAATAATTTATTCACGATTTCATCGAATAAAACATGTTTACTTCTTTCGCAACATTTTTAATAAAGTTTTTTTTTCCAGAATCTGAAGAAATTTCCTGGTCTTTAACCTTTGCCCGTTGCAAGAGTATAAGAAGTTCAGATACTTAGCCTTTCCTTATTTGTTGAACATAAGTTTAAATATCTTGAGCACACTATTTGATATTTGATTTGTTAGTGCTAAATAGCTTATTAATAATTTTACTAATCTAAACAAATATAAAGTAACAGAAATGTAATCCAGAAATTAGCTTTCTCCGTGGTTTATCCTCCAAACTTCCCAACATAAAAAAGCCAACAGCTGACAGCAAAAACCATCGTGCATCGACATTTTAGGGCAAATTAGAATTTATAATGGGATTTTGTGCCTAGCAAAGGCATCAAATATAATAGATACGCTGTTTGTAACTTTCTGAAATCAAATCCATTTATTCAGACACGAAAAAAATGGCGGCTGAACTGAAAGTTGACATTCCTCTTTTGAATACAATCGGCGATGATTAGAAGAGATCGGCGTTTTCTAGAGAAACATTGGATGGATTTCAACTGAGTTTGGTGCTTCCAGAAAAAGTATGTGCTTTGAAAACCAAAGAAATGGAAAATCTTGAGAAACTGTGATGTAGACCTATACCCCATAATTCATAGTTTTCTTTTCTGACACAGAAACTGATACCGTTTGACCACCACCAGAATCGTGGTATGTTCGTGAATTGGGCTGAGTAACAACTTGATCCGGATTTTCATTGAAAAATCATCTTTAGTCATGAGGCTCATTTCTGGCTGAATGGCTACTTTAATAAGCACAATATGCTTTAATGGTCAGGCAGCAATCCACACATACTCCATGAGTTACGAAAGCATTCCGAAAAATTACAGTTTGGTGCGGATTATGGGGCGGCGGCGTCATTGGACCGTACTTCTTTTATGATGATCAAGACCGGCACGTTACTGTGAATGGGAATCGCTACGGCTCCATAATAACAGAATATTTTTGGCCCGAATTGGAGAATATGGACTTGTACAATATGTGGTTTCAACAGGACGGCGTCACAAGCCACGCAGCGAAAGTCACAATTGATTTAATGAAAACCAAGTTTGATGAACGTGTTATCTCATGAAATGGCCCAGTCATTTGACCACTTCGGTCGTGCGATTTGACGCCGTTATACTATTTCCAATGGGCCTACGTCAAGTCTATTATTTTTGATAACAAGTCGGCACCGACTGAGGAACTTCGAACGTGCAGCAGTATCAGCAGATTTATGCTTGGAACCTGTCGAAAATCGGGTTCAGCGTTTGTCGAGCCCATGGTGGCCATGCAAAAGAAATCGACGTTCATACATAATGGCATCAAATGTTCCTTTAATCAAGATTTTCATTGATATCCCAAACCCTTTTTGTTTTATTTGAAAAAAAAAACTTGTGTAACGTTCTTATTGAAAAACCCGTTATATTTATATAACCGTGTACCTATTTCGATTAGTTTTAGGTGAAACAAACGAACAAAACTATTATATTCTGTATCGACAAGTTGCAAGAGTATAAAATGTCGCGTGGAGGGTGGCGGCCTACTCGGTTTCGCTGCAATACAATAAGCGATATAGGTCAATGTCTCAAAATAAAGTGCAGCGCGCCACCTAGCCCAGTTGGTCGAAACGGTCGGTTGCGAAAGTGAATATAAATAATATTCAAAGTTGAAAGTTCACATCTGAGGAGCTTAAGTGGGGTGGCAATCAGACCATTTTATGCAATAATTTTATTTTGTAAGAATGTTAGTGTTCTTTAAGTGTTCCATAATTGGTTTTTGAAGTAATAATTTCAAGTATAATGTAATCTAATGTAAAACATTTTTAATTCATAAATTAACGGCTAATCAACTTGTTCACTTCTACATGAAATTTTTTAGAAAACATTTTGCACTCATCAACTGGCAAGTGGCTGCAACATATTGCTGCTAAAAATAAGCGCAAACCAAAGCAACAAACATCTAACGAAATCCTAATGAACCGCATAAAAAGCACCTTTTTTACCGCAAACGGTGCGAGTTTTTTGTTGTTTAAATATCAGGACGGTATGTGTTCATTTGTATACCAGTTTGACATGTGCGTTTGGCGGTTGTCACTTTAATGATTGTCAATACGTACGTAAACACCTTGCCACAGACTTGAGTTGCAGACATGGGCTGGGTTAAGTTGAAACAAAAGCGTCACTCACTGCCGTTGATTAACGGTTGTGAATTGTGACGCGCGAATTGGTGCAACTACTGCATTGCATTCTGGCACACACACATATACATACATATCTACACATGTGTTTAGCATAAGTTTGCATGTATTATGGATTTGGGTAAACAAAACTTTTTTGTGGTGTTGTCATGCATTATGTATGTGCACATTGCTTAATGGTATAAATAGACTTTACAGTAACAAATGATGAAATCATTAGAGATTTTGGTAGTCAGTAAGCAGCAAAAATAAATTATACTGTAAGCAAGTAAATAACATATAACGGGTTTAACAGGAAGCATACGACAGAGAAAGAATGTACTGCTGTGCGCAAAAATAGTAAGACTTTATTCAGAATTTTAAACTTCTTAATTTATTCTTCAAAATCTGTGTCGTCCCTATCTCGAAACAGTTGTTAAGGGGATATTCTAGTCTAGAAGCATTAATTTCAGGTAATTTTTAAAGTGTCGTAAAAAAGGCAATTAATACTTTTACTATCGATTTTTTTGTTAGTTATTTATTAATTTTTGAGCTGGGGGGTCTCTAAAAATTTCCACGTGACCATGCCTCCTAGTTATCTGAAACCAAAAAAAAAAAGATTATTAATCTAGAATAATGTCGCAATGGTCGGAACTACGGAAAAGTGGGAAACATTTTTTTTTTCACAAAATGGCGACTGCCTGAAAAAAAAGTTTTTTTGGATCACTTTTTCTGACTATTTCGAATTTTTAAAAAATAATAAAAATAAAAATTTGGGGATGGGGCTAGTTCCAACCATAGAGAAGCCTATAAAGAAGACTCTATAAAAATTTCAAGTAAATCGGTAGAACCTAAGAAATCGTGGGCATCGTTCCGAAAAAGTCAGTTTTGAGAAAAACTTGTTTAAAGTTTCGCTTTTCGGCCGAACCAGTTTGGATGCCGGGTCAGAAAAATGCCTATATCTCCGAAAATAATATGAATTTTGAAAAATCTTCTTGTACACTTATTCTTAAATAGTTAAGCTTTGAAAATATAAAAAAAATCGATTTTTTAAATTTCTAGACTAGAATACACCCTTAAACTCAAACTCCGGAATAGCCCAAGAAAAGTGTCAAATAACCATGGTTTTTGACATGCTTCCACGTCGTTTTTTCGGCTTCGGCTCACCTTTGCCACGATATTCGGCCGAGTGATCGTCTGTTTCCTGACTTATCGCCAGTCATACTACGTTTTATGACATCCTGGTAATCGGAAAGAATTGCTTCACACACGTTAATGCGAAAAACTTTCGAAGAAAATTAGTGATTTTGGAGCCAACCGTGCTTTCACTTTCTTAGACCCAAACGATCTTTCAAAATGTTTTTACTGATCCTTCTAATATTCTACAGATGCCAGTAAGATCTCTGACAGTTAATCCACGATTCTTAAGCAGCATTTATTTTATTTTATTGAAATGTTGATCATCATTTGATGCTGATGGTCGTCCTGGACGTAATTCGTCGTCAACGTGTTCTCGACCTTCTTTGAATAATTTGTACAATCAAAATATGGATTTTTGCGTGAAACCTAAACTAAAAAGTTATACTATTTTTTGTCCACACGTAAAATTCCCGAGACTAACAAAAGGTTTCAACACCGGAGCATAGTCTCACAAAGGTGGTCAAGTGACTAATACACAGAGCAAACTAAAATTATGGAGCATCTTCAGTCTGCTTTAAGGCAGTGAAATCATATCATCAGGAGATGGTGAGCCCGACTCCCCATTCGATGATGAGGGAACGTTCCATTGTTTGACCATGAAGAAGTTCGAATATCAATTACTCGTCTGAAAAACAACAAATCGGCGGGGCCGATGGATTCCCGGCCGAGCTATTCAGACACGGTGGCGAAGAAATGATTAGGAGCATGCATCAGCTCCTTTATAGAATATGGACGGGCGAAAGCATACCCAACGATTGAAATTTAGTGTGATCCGACCAAACCACAAAAAGAACTACCCCACAATATGTGCCAACTACCTTGGGATAAGCTTCCTCAACATCAACCTAATCAGTGTTGGTTTGGGACTGGAAAATGACACCATGCGCCAAATCTAGGAAAAGACCCGTGAAAAGAGAGTCGACAAACACCACCTCTTTGTCGATTTCAAAGCTGCCTTTGACAGTAAGAAAATGAGCTGCCTTTATGCCGCGATGTCTGAATTTGGTATTCCCGCAAAATTAATACGGCTGTGTAAACTGACGTTGAACAGTACCTAAATGAAACTAAAGACCCGTCATGATCGATAATGTCCTTTCCACGGCGACTCCCAATCGGGCGACTTTTTTAATCTACTTCTGGAAAAAATAATAATTCGAGCTGCAGAGCAGAATCGAGAAGCCACAATCTTTTCTAAGAGTGTACAACTCTGGCATATGCCGATAATTCTCATTTCTTTAGACTGGATAAGAAGGCGAAGCAAATGGGTCTGGAGTGAACGAGAACAAGACGGCGCTTTTGACTGTCATAAATTCGAAGTCATAGATAATTTCGTCTGTCTTGACTGACTCTTGCCAATAGGTACTTTTTCGGACTAAGTAGGCAATTGAGAAGCAAAGTCTTCTCATAGTTTAGCCAATTAAGAGACAACGGTCATGTCGTCCGAAGGAATGAAAACGCTCCAGCACTAAGACTATTCGACAGAGTAACCGCCGGAAAAAGCAGATGAAGGGAAGACATCCACTCTGTTGAAAAGACGAAGTGGAAAATAACCTTGCTGTTGTAAACTCACCTATAACTGCGTAAGCATGAAAATACTTGCTTAACTTGCAGAAAAATTTGGTAAGAAGAATGGCATAAGGACTTTAATAGGAGTGCTTACAGATCACTGTTTAATTGGCAGACATGCCAACAAACTGGGAACACTATACAAGGACGTTTGTAAAATTTGTCAGAAGGTAGAAGAAGTGGAGACTATGATAAATCTTTTATGCGAATGTAAGGCTTTGTATTAGGATATTATCGAAATTCTCGGTCGATGGTTTTGGTATGATGATCACATTAAGAACACTGCGCTCTCATCTGTAATAAACTACGTGCCAAAAGTCGAACTTATATTTGTGAATTACAATATGCAATTGTATATGTCTGTCTTAATCTGTCAATTTGAGCACATTTACGTCACTTATTTATTGACGTATTAATGTTGTATATATATTTGAATATCTGTGCGATCAAGCCGTATCGCCTTTGATGTTCGATAAAACCGCCAACACAAAATCAATAGCCAGAACAGAATAAAATATATATTTCAATAAATCAAAGTTATTTCTGCAAATTCAAAAACTCGCAGCAGCAACAACAAGTTCAGCCTCAACTGAAAATATTCACTCAGCTTTAAGGAAACCCCCACTTTAGACATTCCGTTAATAACTCTATTCGACAGGTTGCCATACCACCGACAATCGTGTGTTGCTTAACGCCAATTAACTCAGTTGCTGTCTTTCTGCTCTTTTTCCGCTGCCAAAATGTGCGCTGAATTGCGAGAATACAGTTTTGCACTTCCTTTTTCGTTGCACACGCAGCAATTTGACGCCGAAATCATTGTAATTATGGGTGTTCAATTAATTAAAGCTGGCGGTAAATGCACAATTTGGCCAAGACCATTGACTATCACTTACTTACGCCTAGATTTGTTTGGATTTGGTTTCGCGTTTGTTATCTGCAACACTTTTATGACAGCGCGAAGCTTATTATCGTTTGAAGTCGGAATATGCGTAAAGTGGCGTGTCAATGAGATCCAGATACAGATATGATTGCGCTACAATCGATCTTATGACAAGGAGCTGGAAAAGCAGAAGATTCTCGGTAATATCCAATGAAATATACAATAATGTTTGCAAGTGAGATAAAAAGACCTTAGGCTTATTACTTTCAACATAACGTCCTCGAAGGCTTTTGTAATAAAGATGTGGAATTTCAACCAGATCTCCCCATTGTCATACTTCTGAGGTTATTTGATAAGCAAATTTTCTGTTAGCTGGTACGGCGAGGACTGTCGTGTTTCAGTGAACAGTTTATATAACGAAGTTGAAGAGGTAACCGAGACGTATATGCAGACAAAAAAAGAAAGATCCCAATAAACATGAGTATAAGGAACTTGGAAAGCTGGCCAACAGGGATAATGCTCGAATATTCTACGAAAAAATGCGGCGACTAAAGGAAGGTTTCAAGACCGGAGCATACTCTTGTAGAACCCAAAGTGGTGATCTGGCGGCTGATGTTTAGAGCATACCAAAGTTATGGAGGGGAAATTTTGCTGGCTTGCTGCACGACAGTGAAAGTTTAACATCTGCAGATGGCGAACCCGATTCCCCAATCGATGAGGATGGAGCAGATCTTCCATTGCCCGTCCATGAAGAAGTTCGAATAGCAATTACCCGCCTGAACAACAACAAAGCGGCAGGCTCTGATGGATTACCAAGCCAATCTATTCAAGCGGCGAAGACCGAAGAGGAGCCTCTGTGCCCTCATGAATGAACTTGGTATCCCTGCAAAGCTAATACGGCTGACATTGAACAACACCAAAAGCTTCTTTAGGATTGCAAAGTACCTCTTCGAGCCGTTTAATACCAATCCAGGTTTTAGACCAGGAATTCTCAATCTATTGGAGAAAATAATACGAGCTCCAGATTGAAATAGAATAGGTAAAATCTTCTATAAGAGTGTACAGCTGCTGGCGTACGCCGGTGAGATTGATATCATTGGGCTCAACAACCGCGTGGTTAGTTCTGCTTTCTCATACTGTATAAGATAGCGAAGCATATGGGTCAGGTTGTGAACGAAGACAAAACGAAATGTCTACTGCCTTCAAATAAACAGTCTTCGCATTCGCGACTAGGCACCCATGTCACTGTTGACAGTCACAACTTCGATGTCGTAGATAAGTGCGTCTATTTTGGAACCATCGTCAGATTGAACGATGTTTCTTGTATGAAGTCATACATAAGTTCCGAGGTGCGATTCTTCGACAATGGGGGCCTAAAAGTTCAAAGGCCGATTAGGAGTCTTTTAGATAGAAGATGACGTACAGTCAGAGAATCAGATGAAAATTAAAATTATATGGGAAGTGATCAGATTCCGTACTTTTGTACAGTGTAACATAAGAATATCAATCATTAGAACTATTTTTACAGTGAGTCCTATGTAATCATACAATAACTTCTCGTGTATAAAATTTGATATTTACAGGTATGTCGAAATTCAAAATTAAGATAAGTATAACAAAAGTTCTTTACGAAATATGCGGTTAGCTATACTATCTCCAGTGGAGTGCCGCAAAGCTCGGTCTTAGACCCACTACAATAGACCCTGCTGTACGATGGGGTGTTTAGAATACCTCAACCAAAAACTGTCAGAACAAGCGCATAAGCGGATGATCTCATAGTGATAGGAATGGCTAATGGCTAAACATCTTGAAGACCTCGGTATCAAATTTTTAATAGTTAAGGAGATGAAATCAATTATTTTGTATAAGGATCCAATATGGATGCAGGTGCTAGACATAAAATCATATGCTAGACAAATTAATGCAGTGAATAGGCTTTCCGTAATATGTGTGATAAGGTTTTACGAACCAAATCAAACGAAGCTGCTGAGGTATAAGCCAATACGGCCCCTATTTTCGTCAAGGGAGCGAATATTAGAGTTTATAAAAGCGATCTACAGCCGCAAACAGAGAGGAAAGAATCAAAAGCATCACACTGTGGCAGTAAAGGTGGCAAACTTTGTGCAGTGTACAGTGGACCCACAGAGTGATACCGGATATACATTTGTGGATAGATAGACCATATGGTCTTACGGTGGAAAATTTGACTGCACTTATGTGCGAGTCCTCTGTAAAATGGAAAAATTGGCGTCAGTTAGTCAATAGAGGCGACCTAAATGTCTTCGTCTCTCCCATGAAGTAATGCTTAGTCCTGTGGACCCGTGGCAGAGGCATGAGATGAGAGTAGGTTAGGTTTAGTGGATTAAAGTACCGCACCTTATACAACTTAAGTGATATAAACGAAGTACAGAAAGGTGCTATCAGTTGTCTATCGCATTTTTGCATTTATAATTTTTTTTACTAGGCAAGCATTAAGGGCACTGCTCCTCAATTTAAACGGTTACTTCAAATATGTTACAATTGGTTTTTAATTTAACGCATTGAAGAGTCGACTCGGCTTCAAATTCTATTTAATATAAGGAGTACAACTTCTGAGCACTGATCACAATGTTTATCGTATTACTTCACGTCATTAATGCATTTCGTATCTGTCTCGTCTATGTAGTGCGCTCTGCTAGTCGCCACGGTCGTGTGGGGCGTATACGCAACGCGCGCTAATTATTTACAAACGCAGCGTGCAATTGGAGATCTCAAAACAAGCAAACATTCAGATAATTGCGCCTTAACAGCATCAATTAAAAGCAATACATTAACGGCTGCAGGCCTGGCCCGCTCATACCAAATGCTGAGTGCGAAAATTAGATTATAAATCTGCTGCGCGCGCAATAATTTCGGTAATTGCCAGCTACAAATATGTGGACACAAGCGCGTATGAGCTTTTATGCAGACTCGAGTACAATTTGAGCTATTAACTTTAATTCGTTTAAATAAAAAATGTAAGCACTTGCATAAAATGTGCAAGTTTCCTGCCATAATTAAGTTGAGTTGTGTGAATGAAGCCGAAAAAGACAAAACAAATAAAAAATTCGTTTGAAGGTTCGCCTTTTTCCGGTGTGGCTAAGCGGTTGCCACTTGCGATAGTTCTTGGGAAAAAACGTTCAAATGCTAGCGAGTTGCGACAGCACAAAGAGATATGCGCCTGCGTAACACGCCACTGATCGCTGCCGACAGCCGCGCGCTGCAATTGTAATGCCAACACAACAAGCTTTTTTCCTCAAGCTTTGCTTTTCTACGCTTTGATTTTGTAATTAACTCCGCGTGCCGATATGCGGGTAAAGCGAACGCTTTGGCTTGGACTATAAACGCTTTGCTATTATTGTTATTATTTCTGTGCCAATGTGCACGTACCGGCTATGATTCATTTTACGCTAAATTTCTGCTGAATGAATGCACTTACACACGTAATTACATAATGGGAAGCTTGGAGTGTAGCTGTGCTTGGCACTTGTAAAGGCGACACAGGTGTGGCCTCATTGTGATTAATCCGAATTAATTGTGGCGTTCGAAATGGATTTGTAACATTCGCCGCCAGCTCCCTCTGTGGGAAAAAAACTAACTGGCCATGGATAAGTGTGTGGGGAGGGCAGTGTGCGGCAGCGTGATAGCTATATCTTTGCTTGTTTTTATAAATAGATGATAATTGCTTAAGACACAGCGGTAAGCAAATGAGCTGTCCGCATCATTAGCTTGTTTGAACAGGGGGAAGCTAACATATATCACACCTGTTGAGGTCGGCATTAACACTCTAGGTTATTGCCAACAGCGGCCTTGACTTGTAAACAATAAGTAAACTACGAAGTTTATTACGTTTTTTATTATAAAATGAGTACGAGTGTACTGGATATATGAATATAGATGGAGAGAGAAAGAGGTGTCCGCTGGCTTGAGTAAGCAAGAGAAAGAAAATGAGAGTATGTAAAGTAATGGATAAGAGAAAAACAGTGATGGAGTATGAGGCGAGATATACTTCAAACAACTTTTTCTTCGTGGTTAAAATCATGTGGATGCGGTTCTACACAAATAAATTAGAGAGACGAACGGTTGGCAACTAAAGTTGTATGACACTTTTACCATTTCATGGGTAAATTATTTCATGTCTATACATTTGTGTCATCTAGAAAGCTTTTATAAACACTACTGCCATTATTTGCATTATTTTTCATGCTCGTTAATGGACTGAAGTGTAGTGATTGTCTATGCTTTGCTAACTACTTTCTAAATCTTAAGATAATGTTTATATGTGAAACTAAGTGCAAAAGACCTTCATATTATGTATATTTAAGTGAATTCCCATGTATGTTCTTACTCTCTAAACTGTTAAAATAATTTCTAAGAAGTTTGTGGGAATGGTTTTTCTTCAAATATGCTCTCGTAGAATTAGAAACAGGTTTCGGACTTAAAGCTATATATTTTGTTTTTCATATTGAGTTTGTGGAAATATATAGAAAAAGTAGTTTATTTTTTCCTGAAGTTCTACTTGTATTAGCGTCACAGTATAGAGATCTGTTAGCAACAAAACTTATAACGAAGTTTAATGGATCATTGACTGTATGCGCCTCATGCAGTTTAAATCATTGTTCAGTAGATGATTATATCAGATTCAGTTTGCATAGCGTTAGGGATGGGAAAACACAAAAGACGAGAACTAAAAAAAGTCTATTATAGGACTAAACTTATGAGATTTCGTCCCGTGGAATTAGTGCAGGAACTGAGAATAGTAATATGTCTGTGTTAGTGTCTTAAATGGGTTCATTTAGTTAAAAGGCTTATGCGCAGTCGCGTAGTGTCAAGTGCCTTAAAATCTGCGTGTTCTGATAATCTTTTCTTTGGGGAGATTGTTTAGTTAGCTTCAAGTTGAGTGTAATTCGTTTCCGTTTATCTACTTTTTGTCAATTCGTTAGCAAGCACCATCCATTTGGAATTTGTATAATTATAGTAAATAAAAAAATTGTAAATTTTGACATTGAGTGGTTAGCAGAGTATCAGTGTCTACCATTTTGAGACGAAAGAACAGATAATAAAATAATTTTTTCTTTAAGGTATAAAGACGCACACCCAAAATAGCTCGACAGATCACATCGCTATATATTCGTATTCTTTTTTAGCGTAGACAGCGCTTACGCGATTATTGCCGCGGAGAATGGAGCAGATGTGCAGAAGTTCACGCAAGTGCGGAAAGTTCTTCTTTTGGGAGTGGCGATTCTTTTACATATGGCAAAAGCAGCTCACGACTTCCGGTTTTAGACCAAGTATCGACTGGGTAGCCAAAGAACATTCGTTTGAAGAAGTGGTAAAGGTAAGGATGGCGAAACATCTCTTACTTGGATTGCGCGCTGGTTTTGGGAGCCGCCACCAAAAAAATACCCCAAAGAAAAGAACAAAACATCCTCAGATATTAGGTTGTCAAATATCTCCCCTCCGCCTTTTTGCTTATTATTCAATGCTTTATAAAAAGTATTATAGTGATCGGATTTAGTTTAAATATGCGCCGTTTCGTTCGTTAATCTGTTGCAATTTTCATAGATTTTTTAAGAAAAAGATTCTGTAAGAAAAATTTCTCTGAAACTGCTGGACTGACCGGCTTGAATTTCGCACACACACTCCTGAGAAGTATTTTTCAGTTTACAATCTAAGGAATATGGTCATAATTTTGACGTTTTTAACCACTCTACAGCATAAATTTGTTCATATAAAACTACTTTCATTGGTGAGCCGCCATTTTGTTAAAAAATAAAATTTTGACTAGTCCTTCAAACGTTACCTGTATTCATCTGTAGTAATAATAAAGCTTTATGTTTAGATTTGAGATAAATTTATGCAGAAAAATATTCCTTGCTGGCCTTTACCGAAGGTCATCCTTGAGAGGAGAATCTAAAATTTTTGGAAATGATATTACATATTATTAATTCAACATAAATTCTGAATATATACATTTTTTGATTTATGTGTTTAATTAATAAAATTCCTCTTAAGAAAAAAATCACAAAAAAAAAACACTGAGTTGTCGTTGGATATAACTCCTTAAAGGATTTTTTGAATTCAGAAAACCCATAATTCTGAATTCAAAAAATCGAACTTCTTTTATTGACTTATTAAATTCTACAACATCTCTAGATTATTTCCTTAAATTTTCTAGTTCATTCGAGTAATAATTTCGGAGATACGGCCTTAAGAACTTATGCGCTAGCTAGGCTAAGTGCGATGTTTTTAACGCGTTTTTGGTAGGCAAGATTTCAAGGGAGCTACTCAACCTTAATTTTACACAGGTCTTTGAGATACAATTCTTAAGAACTTGCACGGAGGAATTTTTGATTACAATTATTTGAATAAAAAAAAGTCTCGAATTTTTATTTTTTTGGTAAAAATGTTTGCTATAAACCTAATTTTCAGTTTTTTTTCCTTCTTTCAATTTCTAAATAAGGGTTTCAACTAAAGCACGTTTTCCTTGTCCCCTTAAATGATATTGTAAGGAGTTATCTTCCTCGCGGCCGCATCTTTTTCGAGGAGTCGCCGGAAATGGCGTCCAAATGGCCGAGTTTAAAATATTTCTTTCCAAAAATTTCAAGATTTCTTTGTTAATAGTGTATGTTTGTAACAGTAAAAAATTTTAATAAAATATTTAAATTTTTGTATGAGAAAAAAAATATTGAAAAATTGCCGTGGTTTACCTGAGGATACCCATGTAACCCCTTGAGCATTGAAGAAACATACAAGTAACAAAAGGATCATATGGCCGTCAACAGCTGAGATCACTTGATCGAAATAGTTGATCTTTCGGCAAAGAGATTTAAATAAAAGGACTTAAAAATAGTAAGAAGGTTGCAGTATAGGCGCGTTACCAATGTATTTTGGGTGTTAGATTCCCCAAGAGGCCTATTTTCACACATTCTATAATATATACAATACTAAACAAAACTATTTGTAATAATTTAAACCAAAACAGATATATTTTTCAAATATTTTTAATAAAATAGAAAAGATTTACCAATATTTTGATACAATAAATACAATTTTAATCAAAACTAGGTAAATTTAATCTTTATGAATTTTAATAATCGAAACATGTTTAACAAAAGCGTACTTAAAGTAATAAATTGGATAGCGTAACACGGCAACACACTCTTGCCTTTTCTAAGGCATTTGGCCGTTTTAGTGGTGGAATATTTAGGAAACCCTAATGAAGTGCCTGGCCTTTTGACCTGAGTCTCCCTCATTCTATGGCATTCCTAATGTAATTTCTGTCATTCAATAAGCTTTCGTCTGTATATATATATATGGGTGAAAATTATAGGATTTGTTACTTGTAGGTTTATACAATGCCTTTGAGAAAGTGGCAACTGATTTTTTATTGTGTCTTGGAAAAAATACTAGATATCTCAATGTTAAAATAACTCTACGTAGTGTTTTGAGTTAAAAATCTTACATACTATGGTTGTAGAGATGATTTCTTAAAGGTCATTAGCAACTCACAGTGGAATTTGTAGGAAACTTATCTTGTAATATAGCTTATAGGCAATGTTCGCGGTAGGTTTAAGCACTTTTAAGTTGATTCGGGGACGTCTACCCCATAAAAAATTTGCTGCAAATTCTTAAAAACATAAATAATTTTGTATTTAGCCAAAATAAGATATTTACTAAAGTAAAAAATAAAGTCAAAGATTATTTATTCATGCCACATATTTTTGCTTAAATTCAGTTGGAATTACGAGCGAAGTTATAAGCATCATTGATTTTCATGATTTATTTTTTAATTGGTAAATCACGAAGCAGCTTTTACTGGCTTACCATACAAATCAAATGCTATTATCCCTGAGGTATTTTAATGAACATGAGATTATGCATACCAAAATTTTCTTAATATTATAAGTGTAAACAAAATGTTTAAACAAACTGCTGCAAGGCAAAGAAAAAATGATTGCAATTTATGCAAAGAACGCTGAATGCGTGACAAAATACTTTATGGTTCATAAAGATCGATAGATTATTTGTACGTGCACCATATACCACTGACAGATTTTACCCAACACAGATAATTAATTATATTGTACCCTCGCATGTCATAAATATTTTTGCAGCATGTAATTAACATGTGTTGTTGTAAGTTTTTAGCTCAGCGGGCTGGTCAGTATGACTTAATTAATTTTAACCGCACACGCACACGCACACAAATCACCCGCACGTACCTTGCTTTCTATTTCGGTCTACACCTGGCCGAAGCGATAGTTTGTCATCAAACTAATTTATTTGTTTTGTGTCATGTGCGTCATATCGCAGTAATTACCTGCTAGTTCACCGCTGCTATGTAATTAACGGTTAAGTATAGCACATGTTGTACTAGGTCAAGGTGATGCCGCTGCTTGGTGACAATGAAAAAAGAAAAGAAACTAAATAAAGACGCAAAAAGAACAATGACAACGGCGACACAATGGGAAGCACAGGTGAAAAATTCATGCAAAAAAATCGAAAATCTGAAAACAAAAGTAACGGTGCATGAAGCGTCGCAGCAAAGTTGGATAAAACAAAAGACTTAAGCAACAAACTTCAAACAGCCGCAAAAGCGCTGGTTTTGTCATTCATATTTACTGACATTTGCACACAAAATATAAATTTTATAATAAGAAAACCAAAATGAAATAGATACAGCACAGAATTGGCTTAGTGAGTTGAGCCACTCTTTGCTTGCGATCACTTGCCGTCGTCGACAGACTTTTGAATCTCACTTAATTGCCAATAAATACACGAAATGAAGTAGTCAATCACAAAAAAATGAGAGCTAAAGTGTTAGACTTGCAATTTGCTTAACAATAATGTACCGTTACGCTTGTTTATGTAATTTAATTGCCATCGTAAAAACGAAGTGTTATTTATTGCATGTTTGTATGGTATTGATACCAATGACTGTGCATTGATGGCCACGCCGGTGTTAGCTCTTAAAAAAGCTTTAAATTTTATTTTTGGACATTTGTTCTCTTGTAAAAACTATGGTAACATGCTAAATTTAGAAAATTTGAATATTTACTTCTGGTTGCTTGACAAAAATACTTTACAATAGATCCAAGATGACCGTTGTTATTTATATACACATTCTATTTCATATTTTTTTTATGTTATTCTACAATACATTCAAAATATTTTTCGATTCAATTGATTAAGTGGTTTCATACTTACATATGTATGACGAAATCAAATTTTAGATACTCTGACATGCTAAAAAAATGTAAAATTCAAGCTAATTATAATTAGGAAACTAAAATTATTCCCTATATACGCCCAAACCCACGACATAGACCAATTGCTCTCATATAATAATATAAATCGAATACAGTATTGTGGTTAAGACGAAACAAGATCTGAACTGATGTCTTAAGGGGGTATTCTACTCTAGAATTTGGAAAAATTCAATTTTTTTCATATATTTAAAGTTTAGACCCCTAAGAACATATCCTCCAAAGGATTTTTAAAAATAAAAATTTTTTTTAGAGCTACAGTTACTTTAGTGACGCAGTACCCAGCCCGATAGGTAGGTAGACTCACTTTTTTAAACGCGTTTTTCTCGAAACTACTTTTTTTCACACAGTACCGGCATTATCTCAAGTTCTATACAACCGATTTACTTGAAACTTTGTGTGAACCTTCTTTATAGAATCCTTTATTGTTCCTATCAGCATCGTGTCAAAATTTTTATTTTTAACATTTTAAAAAAATTCAGGAATTAAAAAAAAAAGTGAAAAAAATGATTTTTATTTTCAGGCAGTCGCCATTTCTCAAAAAAAAAAAACAAATTCGTGTTCCCTGAGGTAGGGATTATAACAGCATCCTTACTGACTAAGAATTTCTTTTGATTTTTTTTTTCAGACCACCAAGAGAGTCGGGATCAATGTCACCAGGATGCGCCATTTTTTTTTTACACCTGTCTCTCCCCCCTCCCCCTGCCTTTTAATTAGTTTAATTTTTAGTATTTTGTTGTAAAATTTTTTTTCTGTATTCTTAAGATATCAATAAGAACACCATAAAAAAATGGAAAATATTTTTTGGTTTTTTTTAAATAAAATTCAAAAAACTGCCCAAAATTTGATTTCTAGACTAGAACACCCCTTTAAACTTTTGAACCTAAAACATATTGTCAAGCAAACATGTTCACTTAATGGTACTAAAGATTCTCTTATACAGAGTTGCTAATGAGTGCTCTCAGGAAGCAGGAGGTCAAGTGTTGTACTAAACCGTTTCACTATTGGTTCTGATAGCAGCTTTTCGACGTCGTAGCGTCCTTTTATTTGCGATGGGCGTGCTTTGCTGCACAAAGGCGGGCCAAAATATTAGCTAATAATTAGATAGTTCGAGTCGTATTAGGTCCTCGGAGTGTACGCATGTCAGGGACACTGGAGACATGTCGTCTATATATCGTCTATCTATCACCAATCTATCATCGATCTGGTTTAGAACTTTTTGATTCGGAGGCAGCCAAGAAGCTAGATAGTACGATCAGCCTCAATACATTTGGAGATGTTTCTTAGCTCACCCAGGCGTTAAAATCGCCAAGTACGATTTTTATATCGTGCCGGGGGTAGAGGCCATAAGCGCGCTTCAAACCTCTCATAAAAGAAATCTTTGATCATACCGTAGACGCAATATATACAGTAATGAAGAACTTTTGAACTTGATGCGGATTGTGACTAGACGTACCTCTATCGGGATGAATGCCATGACTTGGGGACGGCGTCTCTATTTCATCACGAAACCGACACCAAATTTACGCCAATGATCCATGATGCACCAAGCCACGAATATTGAAAGAAATAATGAGAATCACCTTGAGTTTTGAGGGGCTTTGGCGTAGTTCTTCTGGTTTCGGCTCATTTTTTCCCCTCCAATTCGATGTTTGTTGCCTTTTTTGCATATTAAACTCAAAAATGCATGTCCCAACGGCAATTATAATGCTCTCCGTGAATGTGGAAACCGATTTCGCACAATCAACGATGTCCAATAGTATCTGTTTATCGTAAACTTTTTGACACAAATGCAGCTTTATCGGGACGAGTCTGGCAAGAACGCTTTGCATGTCACCATGTCCTTCACTGTTTTAATATTTTCATCAGTTCAGTCTTCAGCGATCCCTCGAGCGTAACGAGCTGAGTAGATTTAGCCATAATTTTCTGTATGAAAACTAGTACCTTAGTTTTTGAGATATCGCTGAAATCCCGAACATACCTTTTCTCCTGCTCATTTTCGGAACTGCTGATATTGGACTAATGTAGCAAATAGATGTTTCTTTTCGAAATTTCTTGCAGTGTATGAAATAGTTGCCCGAATTATATGGCACTCGACACACATAGTATGTTTTTTGTGCGTACTAGTACCGGTGCACCGGTTGCACCACTTGGCAATGTCACGTGCTTCATTAGGCTTGTTACTTTTAGCAAATAACTCCATGTATATAAATACGTTTATGTGAACTTTTTAAATATTTGTGAGTGTACAGGTGTGTAGGTGTGTGCCTGTCAAGCGCTGTCGCCACACTTTATAAGAAAAAACATAAATCAGCCAATTAAAACGCCCGATACAGTTTAATTGTTGGCGTTTTTTATACGAATTGGTGATTATATCGCTGCGGAGACAGGCATCAGGCGTAACAGAAAAACAACTACAACAGCTCAAGAGTTGTCAACAAATTTCCAGTGCAATATGCAAAATGGTCGGGTGATTTATGGCCAAAACAATTACAAAAGCGAGCAATTATCACAAATTTAAACGAATGTCGAATTCATTTTACACTTTACAGGAGTCACCATTAACAAACACATATACAATTATTTTTTGTTATTTTTTAAATAATTAAATCAATTACAAGGTATGATATATGAATGAAATAAGTGTTGGGAAACATATTTTCGTACATATGTGTCTTAGAAAAATTGTTAGAAGACATAATCGGCTGCAATTAGATCAGAGATTATGTTGCAAAATATTTTGTTAGTCGAAGTAGTTTTTTTCCCTCCAAAGAGTTTTTATTTGTCGGAACTGTTAAGTAAGACTGCCATACAAACAGAACTATCGTAATGAAGTACTTGTATGGACAGCTTTTTAATTTGATAAAATATCTTCACTAAATTTGACATTTGTTATTGTCTAAGGCAATGGTTCAATCCTCGAAGAAATTGTTCAAGTTGGATCACTATAGCATGGAGCTGCCTTACAAACTGAACGATCAAAATGAATTTCTTATAAGATATACTTTGTATTTTTGAAAGGTATTATTGCTTCGAAGCAACCGAAGCTAATAATTTTCCTCGCTTTATTAAAGCCCAAATAAAAATTGTTTTAAAATATTCTTAAAACTTAATAATAATATATAAATATATAATTTTTTTATACGTATTCCATATGCAGATATTGTGGTAGATACAAACATCAATCTCCAACTTTGCTTATAAGCATTGTGGCTGCACAATGACATTTGAGATAGATTATTTTAATAACGATTTAACCAACAACTATCACACGCCGGCGGCTAAACAAAAAGCTAACTCAACTGGAGAGACAAATTACAGCCAAGTGATAATTTAGTTAGTAAAATAAATTGTAAGAAGCCTAACTTTGAGCGCACTCAAATTTAGCTACCGAATACACTGCGCTTACGCATAGTAATTTACATTATTTGGGTTAGTTTTTCTCGTTCATACCAAGGTATATGCCTTAATAAAGCAGTTGATTGGAAAAAAAATTCACCGAAATAAACCAAGTTTAGGTTAAATTGAATGTAGCAGTGTATGTAGTATGTAGTGTATGTAGTCCTCTGTAGGTCATAGAAAAAAATAACTCCTGTTTTCGAAATTTGCACAGACAAATCATGTTGAGTTTTAACTGAATTATTTCCAGTATACAGTAGGGGTTCTGCTCTATCTTCTCTTCTTCTGCTTCTTCGGCGTCGAATACTCTTTGAGCTGGAGTGCTTTCATCCATTCGACATGACCTAGCCAGCGTAACCGCTCTCTTAATTCGGTGAGCTATGTCAGCTCATTGTCAGCTCTATCCGTAGTAGCACCTGTTGGCAAAAGTTATGCTGCGTTGGATTTCGAGGCAGTCGTTGTTGTTGGTATTAATGCTGGTTCCAAGAGAGACGAAATTATCTTCGACTTCGAAGTTATGACGGTCAACAGTGACGTGGGAGAAAAGTCGCCCATTTTTAGTCGTCACATTTTTTCGTTTACTTTTCAAGTGCCGACATCGAACCTTTCTTGCATTTGTTGATGTACGTTTTTTATTGCATACAAGTGGTTCGAGTCAATGCTAGTACCTCGGAGCGTACGCAAATCTAAAACACTGGGACGTGTCTTCCCTTTACCACAAGATTATCGATTTAGTTGGAGGGTTTTCGATCCGGATACTGCCAGATAGCTTGATGAGGTATACTGGACTCTAGTACTACAGGTAACCATATTTCGGGCACCGGCGAAGTCGATCAGCCTTAACCCATTTGGGGATGTTTCCTCGTGGAAGTTGAAATTACCAACTTTTGTGCCAAAGATAGCTTCCTTGACCACCCTGGCGTTAAAGTTTTCTTCCCTAAGGGCGTGAGCGCAAATCAGTGATATGTTGGAGAACTTCGCTTCCACTAAGGTTAGACGTGTTTTTATTGATTAACGACTTTCGTTTGATAAAAGAAATGGTTCAAAGAATTTGGTCGTGAATCCTTGACAAAAGCAAATTTCTAACGCTGCCAGACATGACTCCATGTGCCTTTTTCCTGTTTCCAAACATAAAAAGACTTTTAAAGGGCAGCCGTTTTACATGATTTTTATTAGAAAATCGTTAAAAGCACTAGTGGCAAGCCAAAAATTGATTTGGAGAAGTGTTTCGATGGGTGAAGGAAGAACTGTCATAAGCGCATAACATTAAATTGGGATTATTTTGAAGGCGACTACATTAATGTAGGCAAAATCAAAATTCACACGATTATGATACCCACATTGTTTAATTATATAAGAGAATTTGCCTATCCCAGTGTTGCAATCTGGCAACGCACAAAGTTATGGTAAAGTTTGTCAAGCTCGATGTTAAACAAACTCAGAGCGTTCTGACGTACGAGCGCTATTTGTGTTGTTTACAGTTACTTTCAATATTCAGCTCAGATAAAATATGGAATTAAATTGCGAACATTTTCGATCGATTATTTTTTACAACTTTAGAAGTAGAATAACTCAGCAACAGTACATCAATGAACTTTAATAAATTTTTGACTACGAAGCTCCACTAAGGACCAGTGGATGGTATGGGGAATCCAATCGAGATCGCATATTACTCCAAGACAATGTTCATGGAGGTCATCTAAAAGCAGTTCCTGACCCGGTAACTATTGATGCTGTGGCAAACTGATATTGCAAGATCATTTTGAGACCTATCGTGAGATTGAGACAACTAATGGCAATAGTGAGACCAGCACGCATTCAATAATTCCTGAATATTTGGCTGTAAAAAAAATGTTCTAATTGGATTCCATAGAATTTGTTAATTGCTGAAAACAACGTTCATATCAATTGCAATGTCGAGAGAAATGTTAAAAAGTTGGATAGCGATGCTTCGAGACACGTCTATAGCATGGTGACAGGTGATTAATGGTGCATTTACGAGTACGAGATCGCAAGTAAACAGCAGTTGACAGTATGAGTGTTTCAAATTCAGCCGAATTTAACAAGAATTGTTCGCGCACGATGCACTTCCAATGAAATGGTTGGCTGTTTTTTTTTTTAGAAATATTAAACATGTGGCAACTAAGCCTCTAGAATTACGTAGAACATTAAGATCAAAGTGGTACACAGTCATTTCTTTGTCTATCAAGAAATCAGGAAAACCAACCGCCGAGGACGGATCACTCCTCACCACGGCAATGCTGGCTCTCACGATTGAAGCAATTACATTTTTGAGCAGTTAAAACATCGATTTGATGAGTCATATTTCGTATAGTCTTGACTTGGTACCGATTGCCTTCTTTAATTTTCGTACGTAAAAGATAAACTAAGAGGTCGGAGTTTTTCTATATTGGAAGTGGTGGTTGATGCGTTCAACGTTTTGGACAAACCTCAATCAGAGATTAGATTTGTTTGTAATATTTGTTTGTCTTCTTTAATTTCGAAATATGAAAGTAACCCTCGTATCTGTACTAAAACCCCACATGAAGACCATTTTAACTCCTTGTGAAAGATTTTGATATTAGGTTTAAACCTTCAAGAACAATCATAAGCTAAGTAAAATAGAGTAATGACGGGTATTTGGCCACGTTTACGTTCTATTTGAAGTTGTGACACGCACTGTGACCATATATTTCATTGTGCTGATAAGATTGAACTCAGATTGCTGAAAACTATCCCACAGAAAATGTCTTAAAACGAATACTATGAATTTTAGTTACTATTTTTCAGCTCTCGCATGCATAGGTTCGAAAACAACATGAATTGAACGATTGTCACGCACAGGCGCACGCAGGTTAACCTTCCGCGGTGACGACACAAATGCCTAGAAGCAGTCGCGGTAGGCGTGTGCAGTCGCTTTTGAGTAGTTGGTATTTTATAAGCTAGCAAACGAAGGTCTAAGTATTAACCAGAATTTAAAAGCAAGTATGCTCTTGGCCATTCTTTTCTTATTATAATATAGACTTAGGCGTTTTTAATAAATATCAGTGTTTATGATCGATTTTATGATTTCAAAGCGCGAAGCAAATTAATGCATTTACATAACTAAAGAGACTAAAGAGACATAGGTTTTGGTGCGTTTTCGGGCATATTTTATGCGTTCGAATTTTTCATGTTTCTCATACAATAACTGTTCAGCTTAAAATTCATTTGACTCGGCAGATAAATGTGTTTCTATTATAAATGTGTCGAATATGAATTTGAAAGGAGGTCGCGAATTTTATTTTAAGCAAATTGTGCAAAAATATTTACTTTTAGTCGCGACATTTTTCAGAAACTGCTAACTTCAAGCTGTGCATAATGGT
The DNA here is from genome assembly GCA_027475135.1 of Bactrocera correcta. Lineage (NCBI taxonomy): Eukaryota > Metazoa > Arthropoda > Insecta > Diptera > Tephritidae > Bactrocera > Bactrocera correcta. The sequence continues at coordinate 1,916,839 of CM050327.1, read as the reverse complement.
TATTTTAATAAAAAAAGGCACAAATACCCGGAAGCGTTGGTTGAATAAAAAAGCGAATAAAGCATATATTGCCTTCAAGCTAAGTGCTTTATTTGAAAATCTTTGAAAAGTTCGCTGAAATGGGCTTGTGACAATAGCAGAACGCATAAGGTCTACTACTTAAGTGGCGATTTCAATATGTAAATCACATGACAAATGTGTAGTGCTTTGCAGAATGCCTATAAGAAAGAAAAAATTTAAAAAGCCATTTATGCGAAACTCAACCATTCGCAACGGAAATATTCGTATGCGCTCGTATCCGCTCGCATTTCTACGCCTACTGCGGCAGTGCGTGGCCCGCAAGCGATAGCAAATCAGCAAAGCGCCTTTTCCACGCACTCACCCATATTTGGTAGGGGAAAAAAGTGCGGCATGTTGAGGAAAATGCTGCTGGCTACATAAGTGCAAGCTGGGCGCTGCGCTTGCTTTGAGTGGCTGGTGAGCGGCGTGCACAATTGGCTTGATTTATGCAGCTGCCAGCAGTGTTTGTCGCTGCTAATACGAAGTAACGACGCTTGTTGCCACCGCGTGGCATGCCGCGGCCACTCGTCGCCGTCGGCGGCAGTGCTTAGCCATTTAGCAATTGGCTATTAACGTTGGTTAAAACCAGCGCTGCCAAAACCATGCTTCTCGCGCAACCGCTGGCTGCTTGCTTAAATGCGTCAATATTTTATTTTCATTTTGTTTATTCATAAATATTTACACTCCTCCGGAGCGCCTGCGGCTATCGTACGATCAGCATTAGTTGCGTATCTGTCTATCAAATCTGCGCTGTGTTGTGTGCTGTCCAGCTGTCCATCCATCTATCACCATCTTATGCTGGCTCTGCATGCCGTGCCCCAACACCCACCGCTGCCAACCATGGCGCGGTCCAGCCGCTCAACTTAATCATAATGCGTGAATTTTTAATTTCAATGTTTGCATATTATCCCACACTGTTGTAGTTGTTGTTGTCGTCAATCTGTTTACAATCATTTCTGCACCTTCCTGCATTTGTTAAACATTCACGTGTGTGTGTGTGTGTGTGTGTGTGTGTGTGAGCAACAACATTGATTGAATGCTGGCATAAGGCGAAGTGATCGGAAATATTTTGCAAATTTTTCACAAGGAAAACTTGTAAATTGTTTTTCTTCAACTATTTGATTGTAGCTTTTTACAGCATCGAATTCGAAAGGCACTTATGTAACAAACGAAAGATCTAGGCAACGAACTCAGACTAATTCTTGCAGCTTTTTAACCTTTATTTGTGAATGAGGGGTCTCCGATGCCTTTCTATATTTAAATTTCTTTATAGTTTTTAATTTTTTTGCATTTAGACATTCTAAAGAATGACTTATTCTCTTGGATCTAAGGACTGAACTCCATCTAGTGTCTTAAACTGGTGTATGCATGGCTTATTGGCTTACCAGATTAATCTAACTTCATATTTTCTTGATCATTTATCATTTTCCCTATTAATAAATATTTCTTTCATTATAATCAGAAATATAGCAACGCTTACCTAAGCGTTAAGGCGCAATACTTAGTTCCAAAGCATTTCCTGAGAGCAACTGCATTCCTATTCAGTGCTTGATTTCATAAAATTCAAAATTTTTTGCTTAACATCCGCCTAGTCAATAAATAAATTGGAATTAATTTCAGTGAATGACAAATCTGAAATGTGTTCTAGTACGCTTGTGAGCGTAATTGCAGTATGCGACAGTATATTTACAAAACTGTAAAGCATTGTACAGATGTATATGTAGAATACAGAAAAACGTGTATATTGAATGACTACACCAAACTGTTGGGGTCAACATACTGACTCACTTTTCCAACGCGGCACAAAACATAATATTAAATGCACAATGCAAATGCAAGCCAATACATACATATACTTATACATTTAGCTTTTTATTTAGACTAAGTTGATCTACATAACGTGTGGGCCATCTAACGTTTTAAATTTGAATTATCTATACTTCGACATTGGAAACGTCAAATATCATTCGGAAAGTGACAGATGTTCAGTAAAAAGTTTAAAATTTACGAAATGTGTCGCTATTCACTAGAAGAAAACTGGGAAATATTGAAAACTTTTTTTCAAAGTGGTGAGTCAAATGGATGGTCAATTTCACCGAAAAATCATCTTTTCGGACGAGGCTCATTTCCACCTCGATGGTTACATTAACAAGCAGAATTTTCACATTTGGGGCACAGAAAACCCGCACGTAATCGTCAAGATGCACAAAGCACGAATCACTGTATGGTGCGGATTTTGGTCTGGTGGAATCATCGGCCCATTTTTCTTTGAACATGAAGAAGGAACCGTCGTAACCATCAATGGTTAGCGATATCGCGATATCGCACAATCTTAACCGAACTTTTCTTCAAGCAAATTGAAGAGGAAGACTTGTACAACATTTGGTTCCAGCAGGATGGCGTTACGTGCCATACAGCAAACGCTAAACTCAATTTTTTACGCCCTATCTTCGAAAATCGCATAATCAGAAAAAGAGGTGATGTGAATTGGCCTCCCAAAAGCTGCGATTTAACTCCGTTGGACTATTTTCTGTGGGGAACTGTTAAAGATAAATGTTACGCCAATCATCCATAAATAATTTAAGTTCTAAAGTACGAGATTCAAGCTGCTGTAGCTGCTATAAGGTCTGAAACCATCGAGAAAGTACTCCAAAATTGGGTGGATCGGATAAGCTACTGTAAACTCAGCTGTGGTGATCATTTGTCCGACATTGTTTTCCACAAATAAATTTCATAAAACAACCTTTTAAATAAATGTTGGACCTTTGAAAAATATCAAGCCGTTTTTTTATTGACTTTTTAAATTTAAAATTTTATATGGCCCACCCTGTATTTAAAAGCCTATGTCAAAGACTTTCTATCCTAACAATTCAGATCAGTTGGCTTTCAAATTGGTAGATATATGGAGAGTTTTATCCGAAGAATACTTCAAATAGCAATAATGATCACTTTTTCATACATTTTAAAATAACTCTTGTTGCATAATGTTTGTGATTGACTTACTAGTTAACTTCGGTGCATCGAAGTTATGTGAAATAAAAAAAGTTTTCAATACGATGATTTAAGTTTAATCGGTCAGCTTGTATGACATCTATATGACAGTTCTCCGATGGTTCCGACAAATGAGTAACTTCGTGGGGAGAAAATCAGTGTAAAAATATCGATATTCCAAAAACTTAGGAACCAGTACGAATATATAGACGGCATCGGCTCTTCAGGCTTATTTGCGTAATACCCGTATTCTCTAATTCCACTTTAAAAAATAGCTTTTTTAAATTTCTACAGTGCTCATCATTTTATATATGCATACACTTCCAAAAATATAAAAATATCCAAAGGGAAGTGCCAATGTTTCGAGCCATATCGCATGGGCTCGGGTCTGGTCTTTGATAGGTACCAAAGGTACTATCTTCTAATTCTTTTTTCATTTATGTCTTCTGGTTTTTTTTTTTCGATTATTACTATCTTTGGAATGCTTTTGGTAATGATTTCATATGAATGAATGCTTATAACTGGTGATCGGATGATTAAAGTAGTAGTAAAATTCACATTATAATAAGAATGTGTGAATGTATGGCCTACAGAATCGGCCTACTGAGTGTACTATTCCCAACACTGTCACCTATCTTGAGACTTAGCATTTATTATTGCATAATATTTAACCGAATAGACCACATTCAGCAGGCAGTGAAGAAAATATAGCAGCCCTAACGTACAAAAACCAGCTTATACAAGAACTGAAAGTGCTCAGCGTTCCCGAGTGACATCGCTTCGCTGTATTGGCTTCGCTTTTGAAAACTTCGATCCAAATTTTGTTCAGCAATGAGGCCCTTTCTGGCTCAATCGGTAAGTAAACAAGCAAAATTACTGCATTTGGGACGGAGGGCAATCTGAAAAGACTAAAAGGATGTCATTTAAAAAAAAAAAAAAAAAAAAAAACAACGGTTGGGTGTGGTTCAAGGGCCGCCGATCCATATTTCTGCAAAAATGATGCCGGTGAGAACGTAACCGTAATTTTTTGATGATTGAAATTGAAATTCGTCTTCTCGGCGACATTTGGTTTTAACAAGATGGCGCCACTTTCCACATATTGCATCAGTCAATGCATTTATTGGGAGAACACTTCGATGAGCAGATAATTTCTCGTTTTGGGTCGGTCAACAGACCACCAAGATCGTGTAATATCATACCGTTAGGCTTTTTCTTGTGGAGATATCATGCCTTGGAGCAAAACTTCCCACTTGTCATTCGCCACTTACCAGTCGAAATGCTCGATCGAGTCATCGAAAATTGGACTCAACGGATGGACCATCTAAGACGTCTGTGTTTCTTCAAAAACAGTAGATAACCCCGAAATGGATCAGCCTTTATATCTTAGTGTTTAAGAAATTTTGAGATTTGGCTAAAAAATGTGGGTTGTCTATAATTCTTGGATATAAGATCCTTCTGATTAAAATCGAATATATACATACATATGTATATGCCTAGACATAAAACTTTTTAATTCATATACTTCAACTGCTGAATGTTGTCTGTTGCAAACAGACTTAAACATTTTGGTTGCTTGTTGTGATAAAAATGGTTTTGGAGCAAGCAAAATTGTTGATTTGAGAACCTTAATTTTAGTCTTCATATGAATACCATGGTTTCGATAGCACAAGGTGTCGTTAGTTCTATTAAACGCTGATCTACTTTGGTTAGGTCTATATTGGAATATGGCTCTGTGGTAAGGAATTCTAGATTAAGTCTACCGCCATAAGCTAGTCGTTTAAAACTTAGATATCTATCTATACCTACTAGTCAGAAGAATATACTTGATGTAAATTTAATTATTAATTATTTATCAGTATTTATTTCGTCGCCTTCAAAGTAATTTTTTTGATGGCATTCAGCAATATCAACGAATTAGACCATTTCTTATGAAAAGTAATTCACTCGTAGTTTTTATGTTTTCTGCTGAAAGAGATTATTTTCGGAAAATACTTTCTGATCAAAATTAACAGATTCGTGCTTATATATTTGCTCGATTATGAACGCAATGTCATATCTAGATAGTTAATCACCAAAAACATCATAAGCTGTTTTTCGCAAAATGCAAAAAAATCTTCGTTGCTTAAAACTAAGTCGTTCAAACCGCTATTAACGCAATTGTCCGACTATTAAAACCGCAATGAATGAAACCAATAAAATTACCATCACAAATGGAGCAGCGATTATGTTCGCCACCAATCCGCTGTGACGCTGACTGACCGACAGAGGGCACATAATATAATATATCTCTAGAGATTATGCTGTAGCGCTGTGAGCGTTTTAAGCGCATGTGCACGGTTCTATCCGGCCTCTTGACTTTTATTTTGCTTTTCATGTCTTTGCAACCCCTCGCTCTCGCACTAAGCACAAGCATGTGCATCAGCTGACCCGTTTGAGCGTCACTGTTCGTTGTTGGCGTGTCCGCGTGGTGGTTTTGGGCATGCGTCTCAGATTTTATTTGATTGGCTTTGTCGCTCACCTGAGTTGCCGCTCGCGCTTTGCTTGGGAGTTTGCTTTAATTTGCTTTTGCTTTTCATACGTCAATTTTACTTTTGTGTCGCAGCATTTCAGCCAGGCCACTTTAAGAATTTTTCTGATTTTTGGGTATAAATATCTGTTACAGTTGCTGATGAAGGCATAACAACATTTGCTGTTAACATTGGTCTTACCTTCTAAAAACTCAAAAAACCTCAACTCAAAACAAAATGTTCAAACTGGTAAGCAGCACAAGGATAACGAAGGATTCAATTGCTATGAAATGTCAAAAAAAAAAAAAATCAGTGAATATTGTAGTGATTTAATTAATGTGAATCATGTGTGAAAAGTGTCAATAATAAGTAGTTCAAAAGCATATGTATTTTTTTAATTAATTGATTTAAGAGAAAAAATATTTGATTCAACGGAGAATTAACTGTTTAGTCAAAACTAATTCAATTGTTTTCGATAATAATAATTTTATTCTCAAAACTAATAATTTTTAACAATTTCCAGATCGTTACTTTGTCTGCACTCTGTGCCGTTGCCTCCGCCGGCTACATTGGTGGCTATGGACTCGGCGGTCTGAGCGGTCATGGTGGTCTAGGCTATGGTTTGGGTTATAGCGGCTATAGTGGCATTGTAGCACCAGCTTACCATGCACCCGCCATTGTGGCACCCGCACCAATTGTAAAGACCTACAGCGCACCCATCGTCGCCGCTCCAGTGGTGAAGACCATCGCGCCATTGGCCACCTCTTACGCCAACACCTACAAAGTGGCCACCAAAGCTATTCCCGTAGTGCATGCCGCCCCTGCTGTGGTGCACGCTGCTCCAGCTGTTTATGCCGCACCCGCCTACCAAACTTCCTCCACCTACCACGGTTCCTTGGGCGGTTACGGCTTGAACTACGGTTATGGTCATGGTCTATTGCATTAAGTGTACAACACAGGAGTGATATGGAATAAGGCGAACAAGGATATGAAAAAGGCAAATGAGCTTCCAGTCAAAATGCAATTGAAATTTGTTAAAAATGTAGATTTAATGATCGCTAAGTGATCGAAGCGTCGTACATAGTTATAGTTAAACATTCTACGAAACAATGTTATACTTCATAAAATCCTTGTCATCACGCATGAGTTTTGAGATAATTTATCGAGTGCACGAGCTATTCATATCACGAAGATGGCGGCGACATAAACAATTGATTATTCGAGTGAGTGAGCAGATGGGGGATCAGATCTTTGACTAAGTGCCTGTTTTTGTGTTGTCGAGTTCGAGTCTAATATTTTAAGTATTTTTTAATAAATTTATACAACGAATTCAGTTTGTTTTGATTTCTGCTTTTCGCTTTATTTTACGACAGATAGAACTGGCTTAGAATTGTTTGCAAATTAAATCACGGATTTTAGCTCTCAACCAATAATTTTAATTTTCTCGGAGTGCCTAACAATGAGTCCTCTACTCCAAATAGTTTTTACCCACGCACCGAAACTCAACTTATTGCAAATGACTAAAATTATGGCTTCCTTTCAAGGCCTTTCCTTTCAGAAAAGGAAGCAAAGGAAAACGTATTTATTTATTCATCAATTTCTATTTTGTACACCTCAAAGTAGTCCTCCTCATATATAAGACACAATGGCGGGTCAGTCCATTAACGCTATATTCCTGTCTGAAAAGAAACCCTTTGTTTTGCAGCTGCATTACGTATCGCGGCATTATCCTGTTGAATATGAATCGATAGTTTTTTAACAAAACCATTCTGAAAAGTCCATTAAGAAACTGTCTAATAGTTCAACATAATTCATCGAATTCATTTTACGCGTTGGAAAACATTTTGGGCTTGTGTCATTGTATCCGAAGGCTTTCCATACTATTGGAGATCCCCCTGGAAATTTCTCGAACGCCTTGCCTCTGATGGTCGTCGAAAAACCCTCCATTATTTTTCAAAATTTTCCTCGCTTTCAAAACTACTTGTTTCATTAATCGTCCAACAATAAATGCCTTTAGGCATACTGAATCCTTAAAGTTTTATAGGAATGTAATTTTTTGGCAGTTGTTGATTTTTTATTGGGGGTGTTTTTTTACGTGGCGGGTTCCAAACCCAGCGCACAACCCTATGCAGTGTTCGCCTTCTCACTTTAGCTCGCCTTCAAACGGATGTTCTTAGGCTACCCAAATGGTACTTGAGCTTACTCTTGTAGAACTCTCAAAGGTGATCTGGTCACCGATGCCCAGAGCATACTTAAATTATGGAGGGAACACAATCTGGGCCAACTACCGTGGGATAAGACTCCTCAACATCGCATATAAGGTTCTATCAAGCGTAGTTTAATGCTGATCTTGGTCTAAGCCTAATATCCCCAATATAGTGACCGATTTTCTGATTGATGTTTACTCATGTTCCCAATTTATTAAATTTAGACCTTTGGATGAACTTCTTCATATACTATATGTGTTATATGTATGAATATAATATCACTCTTTTTTAATTTATTGTCAGCAAGTTTGTTAGATCTTTAGCCAGTTTGGGATATTAAAACTTTGAATGTAATACACGGCCAAGGGCCGCGCCCCTTCTACGGCGATTCCTTATGCCAAAGAGTGTCTGTCTTTTGTAATTTAGACCTCGGATTACGCTCATCTTCAGTACCAATTTTAATTAATTTTTTATTTATTAATTTTTTCTCTGGCGTTTAAATATTTTACACATTTTATGTTCAGTAGAGTTTGAAAATTTTTTAACATACAAACAACTATTTTTGTTAATAAATAATTTTTTGCATTGTTTCTGTGAAATCATAAAATCGTAAAATTATATTTTTTATATGATAGAAATAAAGTTTACGGAAATTTTTTTTTTTTTCATTTTTTTTTTTAAGAAAAAAAAAAAAATCGACCCTCTCCGGGATTAGCAGGGATAGTTGTCAAATTAATTGAAGTTTTTTTTAAGGAAAAAAAATAATGGCGAACTTCTTTCTTTATGTATTTGATCGTGTTAATTTTTTTTTCGTGTATTGTTTCGAAAAGTTCATTCAAAAACAAAAATTAAAAAAAAAGGTCCCCAAAAGTCAATTTCTACAAAAGTTATGGTTATTTGAAAATAAAAAAGCCATTTTTTAACAAAAAATAGCAAAATTTTTAAAAAATTCACAAAAAATGTTTTTCAAAGAGTAGAAAAGGATGGATAAGTTTCAGCAAAATCTAAAGGGGTCGGGTCCAAAAGTGGTCGATCTGGTATAGAATACCCCATATGTATCCGCGTATATACATAACCGCATTTCTATCTCGATTAGTTCTCCTCCTGTACCTCAACAAAGTGTATTTTGTTTATAAATGATCAGTGATAAACTGAGTCGATTTAGCGAAATTATCTGTCAATTTTGAGATATGGCGTTGTCATTTTGCACACGTTTTTTTCTCTTCAAGAAATTGTTCATTTATCAAATCTGCCGATACCACACCACTGTAGCATAACTCTGCCGCACAATCCTGGCCGATCAAAACCAAGTACTTATATAAGAAACTTTTTACCATATTTGACAACAATACAATTTCCGAGCATAATATTTAGATCAGACCACCGTCGCAATAAGTAATGCACCTGTAAAGGGTATTATAGCTTCTGTGCAGTCGAGGTTAACTGTTTGCTGGTTCAATAAACTTTGAGTTACACTTTATTTTCTGTTTTTTGAAATGTGTAAAATTATAATGCTCTCAAACTATCCCTTAGTCTTGCTACATAATTACTTAATATTCAATAATCGTAATAAAGCTTTCAAAAATTAATTATTTAATTTTTTAAATGCTAACATTCTTCAGTTACAGTTAAAGCCATTATACTCGTACCTCTCAGTTAAATGAATGTACACTCATACGTTTACTACACAAGTATATACGATAACACACATGTACTGGTAACAAGTTCAAAAAAGTTTTGATTTGCATTTAATTGTTTTGTAATTAAATCAATTAGAGTACACGAAAACACTCTGTTATTCAATTATTGCAAATCACAAAACTTCATATATTAGAGACGCACATCGATTGCGAATCGAATACAGAAATATCAAAGTTTTTTGTTCAAAAAAATTGTATCAAAACTTTGCAACATTACAATTCCAATACGGTATTGCCAAAGTTGGAGCAATTGTGCATGCAGCAAGAAAACCATTTTTCAAATACCTTAAGTCGTAAATATCGACGAATCGTTTTCAGTTTTTAGTAATTGTGAGCACATATTGAAGGGGATTGTCTAATATACAAGGGTGTATTATATATGCTGAAATTAGGAAATATTGATTATAATAATAATAATAAGATTTCCTTCAAAAGATTTTAGGAAATGCTATTTACATAGACTAAAGCTTCAAAATATTTGAAACCGTGGACATATCACGACTCATATAAGCTATTTTATATCACTGATTTCGACTTTAGAATTTTATAACATATATTTTCTCAATTTAAAAAATCGATAAAGGAGCGTTGACAAAACCCCTATCATATGTCAAAGGCGGGTCGGTCGACATAATTTTATGTGATGAAGTGTCATGGTTTCAGGAAGCCTTTATGCACAAAAATTTGCTGTAGGCACTTTTCTCGGCATCGAAGAGGCCTTTAACAATGTACGGCCGGAGAGAGTGTCTAAACCCCTGGAAAAGTTTGGGGTGGTATCGAACTTCAAGCATCTCATATATAGTCTTCTTTGTTGTTTGGGATTTTCAAAACATCCCTAATGATTAATTGGACTCCCTGCAGAGTAGTGTACTTTCCCCACTGCTTAAGATGTGGAGAAACGTAGTAATCGAATGGAAGCTAACGACGTTGCTCTTATCGTTTAAGGTAGTTTCTAAGCACAGTTTAAGATTTACCTAAAGAATACCTCAGCGTGGTATTCAGTTGGGCGGGTAGAAACGGCTTGCAAAACATTGAAATTGTGTTATTTATTAGGAGGTATTAGATCGCAAACGTGCATTTCCCATCTTTTGGATGTTCGCGTCATCAACTTGTAGGGGTAAGCCATAGATAAAAAGCTTTCTTAGAGACCAAATATTTAGGAATATACGGATGGGGAGAAGATGAGCAATAGGAGTTTTCATGGATGGGTTGAAGTTAGAAAAGAAGGTTGGGGAGGGAATTATCTGGAGTTCGTCTTCAATATTAGCTTTAGTCTACGGGACTATGGTAAAGATTCAAGCAAAAGTGGCTGCTATAAAAGTGGCAGTAAAAGTATTGCTATGAAGTGTACTCTCTTTTAGGGTGGTAAGTATTCACTCCAACAGCAGGGCAGCAATACTTGTGCTGAGCTCGCTAACTGTGCGCTCAAAACTGGTCAAGAAATGTCTGTTCTAAATAGAAATAGCATCAACATTAACATTAACCGGCTGGTTTGGTTATCTGGTCACAGCGGAATTGCTGGCAATTGCAAAGCCGATGGGCCAGGCATAGAGGCACCCTCGCACCACTCACATCGGATTGGAACCGAGTTAAATCTCTATTGACGCTTGGCATTGAATTGTATCTAGCGTCCACTTAACTAGCGACCTGCTTCTGACTGTGCGACTGTGAACAACTTGCCCTGAGCAAAGTTCATCTTGCCTCAATCGTATGAATTCTTACCGGACGCTTTCCAATAAGCATAAGTTAGGCTCAAAATCTTGTCGAACACTAGTTGTCAAAGTCATCCAGACACTTTCTCTTCCATTGCCTAGCCTTTGCAAAACTGAGGCTGAAACATCTCTCTAATCCTACTTTCTACGAACCAATAGACATAGACGAGACAAGAAATTTTGTAGAATTTGTAATAGACTCAAAGCGCCTTGTCGATCTATAAGGGTCTTATTATCCAGTTTTAGGAGATTTTGATACCACTTCGGTACGGCGTTCTAAGCTGTCCAAATGAGACTCTGATCACGATCGACCTCTTAACCTAACCTAGTCTGGAATCTATAGTTCTACAGTAAGCTGCAGCTTTTTATAACTTTTCTGGTTTGTGGGCGTGGCAATGATCTGATTTTCCAATCGTCTATATCGAATATAAAATTTATAACACCTACATATCTTCGGAGTTAATTTTTGAAACTCCATGTGGTGAATATCTCGTTCTGTAAGGATGAACAATACGACTGTCAAGAGTAGCCACGAGGTATGAACCACAGCAAAAAAGCAGAATCAAAATTTTTATTTTTGTTATTTTAGTAAAATTTAATTTATTACAAAAACTAATTATCTTGGAAATGATAGTTACAATGCCGTACTCTAAACGACTTTTCAAATAGATCATGCGAAAACGTCTAGGCCTCCAAAAAGTATAAGCATAACAAACTTGACATCACATGACATCACATGACCAGAGGACAAGCGGCAATTAAAAAACTAAATATACAAAAACTCAATTTATGCTCAAATGTAACATGAGTTTCATTGCATAATTAATGCAATGAGGTTATTTAAGCAATAATGTGAGCTGTTATTTAAAAAAAAAAAATAAATAAAAATAAATATAAAAATTAAAAATTAAAAATATTATAATAATAAAGCCTGCCAAAATAATATATTGTTTTATTTCAGAATGCGGTGCGCGGTATACTCGAGGAAATACCTTCAAAGATTTCCGGTGCGAGAATGCAAAATAAATACATTATTACTCGCCTTTGGCCACCAAAGAAGGCATTTACTGTCAAAAGACCAGGCGCTTCAAAGTCAAATCATCAAAATCGCTATTATTAACTCAATTGTCCACCTATTAAAGTCGCAATGAATGAAACCAATAAAATTACCATCACAAATGGAGCAGCGCTTATGATTGCCACCAACGAACGTCAACGCCGCGCGAGCGACTGCAAACTTGCCGTATTAGTTAGATGCCGGCAATCACGTTTATTACACACGCTGTTGAGCGTTTAGTTCAGAGCGCCTTGAGCGCATGCGCACGGTTCTATCCGGCCTTTCAATATTTTTTTTTTTTTGCTTTTGGCTTTCATGTTTTTGCAACCCCTCGCTCTCGCACTAAGCACGAGTATGCGCAACAGCTGACTCATTTGAGCGTCAGTGTTTGTTGTTTACAGCGAGTCAGCGTGGTTTGTTTCAAGCATGCGCTTAAGCTGTGCTTGGACGCTCACCTGAGTTGTCTCTCGCGCTTTGTTCGTCAGTTTGTCTTTACTGACTTTTGCCTTTCATATGCCAATTTTACTTTTGTGTCGCAGCATTTTCGTCAGCGCGTTTTAAGAATTTTTCTGATTTTCGCGTATAAATAACTGCCACAGTTGCTGTTTGAAGGCATAACAACATTTGCGGTTAACAATATCTAGTGGTAGTTGTACCTGAAAGGCTTACATTCTAAAAACTTAGAAAAAACTCAACTCAATACAAAATGTTCAAATTGGTAAGCAGCTCAAGGATATTCAAGGAATAGTGTTTTTTGATTTTGTGTGTGCTGGGAAAATATATTTGTGATGTTTTGTGTTAAAAAAGAAAATTTGTGAAATGTTTTGTGAAATCTTTTGTGATATATGGGCTTTTGGCGGAGACGATTTTTATTTTTTTTTTTTTTTCTTTTTTTCTTTTGACAATCAAACTATTAGTTATATCGAAAAATATACTATACTATACTATTCAGGGTATATTTATGTATGTTTAAAGAATACACAGTGAAATTTTTGAAAAAAATAAATTCATTTAAAATCAGGTCCTCCACTGCAGTTGTACCGGCCTTCTCGAGGATAAAACTTTCAAACAAAAAATTCTCGTTTAACTAGAAGATATTCTTCGTACAATAATCTAACGATAAAACATATTAAAAAAATATTGATTTGCCTTGGAGACGTTTAAATTAATTATACCTCGAATATTAGTTCCTTTTCGCATACCAATTTGGCAATGGCATACCATTTTTCAAGTTTTATATGTAAAACAGGCAGAAACAAAAATCATTATGATCAAATTTTCACTTTTCCGAGCAGCTACTCTTTAAATGACTTTTACTCAAAAATTATTTGAGATATCAATTTGAAATTTTGGTATGATATTTTCGGGTATTAGCTATGGAAATAATTTTTTACACAAAGTGCTTCTTAAAATCAAAAATAAATATCTTTTAAGAGTTATCTGGGTTTCCTAGCCTAAAAAACAGCCTTTTTTCAACAATTTTTTTTCATATAAAAAATTCAATATTTTTAGAATTTTTTATTGTTACAAACATGCACTATTAATAATGAAGTTCTGAAATTTTTGGAAAAAAAATATTTTAAACTCGGCCATTGCGACGCCATTTCTGGTAACCCCACGGAAAAAAGACGTGTTGGCAGGATAACTCCTTACAGGATCACCTAAATTGAAAAATACGTATTTTAGTTAAAATCTGAACTCACAACATGGACAAAGAAAAAAATATGAAAATTGATGTTTGCAAACATTTTTACAAAAAATTTAAATTTCGCCACATTTTTTGAAAATTTTATAATCGAAAAAATTCTCTGTCCAAGTTTTTAAGAATTTTATTATGAAGACCAGTGTAAAATTTTATGAAGATCGGTTAAGAAGCTCTCGAAATCTTGAGAATCGACTTCAAAAACACAGTTTCGAGAAAAACGCATTTAAAGACGGAGCACTTGGCCTACCTGCCAAGTTCTCAAGTCTGTATCTCCGAAACTATTATTGGGATTAACTTGAAAATTTAGGACAATATGCTAGAGCTTTCGTAGAATTTAATAGGACAATAAAAGAAATCGATTTTCTTAAGCCCGTAAACACATCTAACCTCTTAAAATTAAATCTAAATATGTTTTTTAAGTAATTATTCGAATTAAAAGTTGTCAGACTGTACTAAAAGGATACCTTTTCTTACAGATCAAAAATATTAAGAAGATATCTTAAAAAATTTAATTAAAATTGAATAAATACAACATTACTGAAACTTAAGTTAGTCATTTTTAAATAACATCATTTTTAATATTATTTTTATAATCCTTATTCTTTACTGTATTTAAAAGAACAAAATTTTTTAACATAATATATGCTGTAAAATTTTCATTAAAAAATATTAAAATTATACTTCAACAACTTTCAGATCGTCACCCTATCAGCACTCTGCGCCGTTGCCTCCGCCGGCTATCTTGGTGGCTATGGACTCGGCGGTCTTAGCGGTCATGGTGGTCTAGGCTATGGTTTGGGTTATAGCGGCTACAGTGGCATTGTGGCACCAGCTTACCATGCACCCGCCATTGTGGCACCTGCACCAATTGTGAAGACCTACAGCGCGCCCATCGTCGCCGCTCCAGTGGTGAAGACCATCGCGCCATTGGCCACCTCATACGCCAACACCTACAAAGTGGCAACCAAGGCTATTCCCGTAGTGCATGCCGCCCCTGCTGTGGTGCACGCTGCGCCAGCTGTTTATGCCGCACCCGCCTACCACGGTTCCTTGGGCGGTTATGGTCTGAACTATGGGTATGGACATGGTTTGTTGCATTAAGGCGTGCATTTGAAGAGAAAATGGTGAAATAATCGTGTGGACAAGGATATGACAACGGCTAATGACTAATTCAACGTGTAAAAAACATAAAACTAATGGCAGCACAAGTAGGTGTGCGGCGTGTGCTGTTGAGCTTTGTAATGTAAGAAAACATTTTCTGATTTTGCCAGCAGCGCAAATTCTTTGAGAGAGACTGGAGTGAGTAAATAATGCAGACTATTCATAAAAATAAGAACAGCGATCACTTAATTGGCAGCCACTTTTGCAGTGAGTGAGCAGAGCTGAGCAGAAACTACTTAACTGCCAACAACCGACGAGTATTCTTTTCCGCAGAGGTTTTGTTTGTTTGTTTTGTGTGTTTAATTTTGAATCTAATTTTTAAGTATTTTTGTAATAAATTGTTGAAACGAAATCGAAAATGTGTTTAACTACCCAATTGTACTAACCGAAACTGCCTTTCAATGAAATCGGGGAAGCGCAACAGCAAATAATTTTGCATTCAAGCATAGTTCCGTTTCGACAACAACATTAAACCATAGTAAATAGAAGGCGGTCTCAGACAAAAGACTGTAGCAACGAACCTCAAACTCCACGCCACACGCCACTTAAATTTGCATTACTCGGTCCAATAATTCATTGCTATGCGTAGGAAAGTCCATCGGTTTTACCGCCAATAAATTATACAAACCGAAGAATTGCATAATCGGCAGTTGCAGCACTGCTTTAATAATGCGTACTTTCAGCTCTTTCAAAAATCAAATCAAACGTTAACGGCCTATACGCCGTTTATTAAGCAGCTAATTTATTAACCAGCTGTGCCCCCAATTGTGGCATTTAGCGCTGCTTTAATCAGCATTTGATTCTTGCACCCACACCGCCTACTTATCAATGCAGCAACAACAAATTACAATTTATGAGCATAAATATTTTTGTTTTTGTTGTTATATTGTTGCGCACTGTCTGCCGCATGTCTGCATTGCACCGTTGCATATCATCAACTCGCAATCGCTGCAACTAAACAATGCCACCATTCATGCAACAAAAGTACATGCAGTCAACATGTTGTAGGTGCTGGCGGCGCATGCCGATTTCCCAAAGAAAAACATTTTTTCAGCTGTCACAACTGTAATTTACATGAAGCAACGACCTTGATTTGCACAATTAGCTTATGAGACAAGATGTTGCTTTTTTTACGGCACGGTTATATGCGGCTTATCGACGAAGTAGATTGGTTAAATTTGCTTAGATAAAAGAGACAATAAAAGTCGTGCTTCGCCGATTTCTTGCCGTTTGCACTTTTACTTGACATATTAGTTAGTTGGTGACCGCGAACTGATCGCTTGTTTTCAAGAACTACTATTGTTTGTGGACTGTCACGAAATCCAAGTAAGAAAATTTTTTAATCCATCTTTATATTGTGTATCAGAAATTATTTTCTTCTGTTGGAAAATATATAAATATAAACATATATACACTTGTGTGGTTACGACTTAACATTATTATTACACCCAGAACAGTTTTCCATGATGTTTGTAACACCCAATGGAAACACAGGGACCCTATACGAGTGAGGTGTATAAGTAAATGTTACTGCTGCAATGTCATGTTCAATATTCGTACGAAGTTCAGCAATCCTCGCTGGCTTGTTGGCACAGATTATACGAGGTTTGACAATTAAGTAGTGAGACTGATTTTATTGCCGCGCTTGTGATAAACCTGTGACTTTAAAATTTCCTTTCTCTTTTTTCGGCATCCATCGCTCTTACTTGTTTAGTTCGCCTGCTGCGTCAAGTTGAGTAGACGTGTGTTTGTAGTGCTCGTCACGAAAATGGAAAAACGAAATCAAGAGCAACGCGACGCGATAAAAGTTTGCGCCAGATTGGGCGAAACAGCTTCGGAAACGTACGCTAAAATTGTAAGAGTGTATGGTGAGGTGAGGTGGTGAGGTTGTCTCCGCGCGCCCACCGCCCGAGAAAAGCACGCATGAGCAAGTCGAAGGTGAAAACGATGATTATTACCTTTTTTGATAGCCGTGGAATTGTCCACAAAGATTTCCTTCCACCGGGGAAAACTGTGAAAAAGTCTACTATTTCCAAGTACTCGAAAGATTGCGAAAACGAGTCAACAGGGTGCGCTTAGACATCGCTCGTAACTGGATCCCTTATCACGACAACGCGCCGTGCTACACCGCCCTCAGCGTGTCCCAGTATTTGGCTTCTAAAGGGATCGCCGTGTTGCAACAGCCACCTTATTCGCCCGACATGTCACCCTGTGACTTTATTTGTTTCCTAAAACAAAATTGGTGGTGAAAGGAACCCATTTTGAGTCGATTACGGACATCCAGGCGGCCGTGACGGGGGTACTCACGGACATCCCAGTCGAAGCGTTCCAGAAATGTTACAAAGTATGGAAAACGCGCTGGAATCGCTGTATAGCTGCCCAAGGGAACTACTTTGAAGGCGATGGCAGAGTTGTAGAATAATTTTCAAATATACGGTTTTTATGGAATCAGTCTCATTACTTAATTGTCATACCTCGTACACTTGATGTAGCCCCACGAAAAAGTCTAAGGGCGTCAAATCGGACGACCGAAGCGGTCAATTGAGTGGGCCATTTCGTGAAGTAACACGCTCACCAAATTTGGTGTTCAATAAATCGATTCTTACATTAGCTGTGTGGTTTGTGACGCCGTCTTGTTGGAAGCACATATTGTCCAAGCCCATATCATCCAGTTCGGTCCAAAAATATTTGGTTATCATTGAGCGATAGCGATTCCCATTTTCACTAACGTGCCGGTCTTGAGCTTCATGGAACAAGTACTGCCCAATGACGCCGCCGGCCCATAAACCGCACCAAACCGTAATTTTTAGGGATGCTATTGTGACTCATGGAGCATATGTGGATTGGTGCATGATCAATATCGCATATTTTGCTCATTGACGAAGCCATTTATCAAGAAATAAGCCTAATCTCTGAAGATGGTTTTTTGATGAAAATACGAATCAATTTCAAGTTAATGCTCAGCTCAATTTATGAACAAACGATGATTCTGATGGTCAAGCGGTTTCAGTTTTTGGGCCAATTTGTGCTTGCAAGGGTGTAGGCCAAGATCTTCTCACGAAATTCACTACAACGACGTCACAGAGATGCCCAACGCTTGAGAATGACGTGTGAAATTTTTCCACAAGACGTCTTATTGATTTTCTGACATAAGTTGAGGCCACAGATTGTGAATTTCGGTATTAAATTTTTATAATTTCGACTCGTTGTTGGATCGTATATCTTTCCACGATGGAATGGCAAGCCATACTGAAGTATAGGAAAATGTTAAAAAAGCGTGAAGAATATGTAGTCTTTTGTTATCACTATCCGCCCTCTTTTGTAGTGTCCCTATTGAGAAACCCGAAGAGTCTATCTATCTCAATGGAGGATAAAATATGCCAGTATAAAAATAAACCTGTAGTCTTCACATTACTTCCAAAGGTACCATGAAACCTGTTCGATTTTCCACTTTTATGGTACATATTGCCGGGTACACATGGAATTCTAAAAACCCTACAACTATTTTTCGAAGTCCCAACTTAACCAGTAGGCCATTTGGATTTTAAGTTCCGATATGCAGCCTGGGTCGTAACTCAAAGAAGTTTGGGTGAGTCATCTATGGCGATCGCTTCGTTAACTCTATTTCAGACTGACGTGTCTTCCATAGATTGACAGTTGCCATCAAGGTAGCTGTATTTATACACCGGAACGTCAGCTAAGTTCAACCGTAGTTGTACAGCTTTTAATTGAATACAATCCATTGGTGCACATGAGATTATAATTTGTAGCTTCATTATGGCCACCAATTAATTAAAGTTTTCGTTGGATTGAGGGTAAAACATCTTGGATGTCATATTGCCCTAATCGGAAGTAACCAAAGAGCTTTGTCGATGAAGGTCTACTGATTTATAGTTAACAGCAAAAAACGGAGTTCAACCACAATTTTGATTAATGTGACATCAGAGAACAGACAAAGATGTGAAAAAGAAAAAAAGTTAGTTGAACTATTATTTCACATAGGTGTTCTTCCTAAGGAAAGGACGGAGTTTACGAGTACCTTACTTTGCAGAATACTCATAACCTAATCCGTATTTCATAACAAATGAGAATAAATATTTATTTTCCATGTATAGAGACCAGGCTAGACAACATAATACAGGGTTTGTCCGGAAGGTAATAGGACTGAGTCGATTTAAAAAAATTTATTGGTTTAATCGTTACAATTCTGTAGAAACTTTCCAAATACGCTCCTTCTGAGACGATGCAGCGCTGTCAGCGCGATTTCCAAGCATTGAGGTCTCCGTAATAGCCTTGAGAGCCGAGGTGCATGCCGCTGGGATCCTCTTTGTCGTCTTAAAATGCTTGCCTTTCATCGGCTTTTTCCGGCAAGGAAACAAAATAAGTGCAGGGACAATATCTGGGATAAAGGGCGGCTGCGAAGTGTTGAGATTTGACATATTCAAATTTTCTTGGCACACTTCCACTCGCCGCAATTTCTGGTCGTCAGTGAGCACTTTTGGAACCATCTTTGCGCACACCTTGCGCATGTTGAAGTGATCGGTCACAATGTCATGAACCAAAGATTTTGATAAAATTAACATCTGGGCAATTAAACGAATACTTAGTCGACGGTCTGAGTTCAAAACTTTGCGCACACGAATCCCAGCACGGTCTTCATAGGCGTCCTCTTCTCGGCCCTCGCAAAAGACCTGTTGCCACCGAAACACACCACTTCTTGTTAAAGCAACGTCTGGGTAAGTCTGCTTGATCATATCAAATGTCTCTGTCGCAGATTTACCGAGTTTCACACAGTACTTAAACCCATAATCCGGTCCTGGCTCTCCAGGTGCTTGGAGACAACTGACCGCTTGTTTGTTAGCTTGGAACGCCCTCTACAGAAATTAGTCGGTGCGCGCACGCGTTTTGAAATACAGTTGCGGCGGAAGAACATCAGTCATATTACTTTGCGGACAAACCTATTGCCTGATCACCGGAAATTCCACCGAAACTGTGCGTGAATTCATCAAAAATCAGTCGAAATCACAATTGAAATTGATGGAAAACATCTTCAAAACAACGATTTATTGCATTTTGACCGAACATTTGGGCTTACGAAAAGTGTGTGCACGATTTGTCTTGCACAAATTGACTGAAGACTAAAATTTGCTCAGAATCCAACATTCCATTGATGCTTATCACCGATTATTTGACCAAAAATCACATTTTAACCATTAACCGCTCCCCGCACTCACCTAATATGGCACCGTGCCACTTCTTTTTTTTTGGAAAAATGCATTTGCCCAAGAAAGGAGAGCGTTACGTAGACGTAGAGGCCATTCAAAAGGCTTGCACCGTTATACTGGCGGCCATAACAGCCAACGAGCTAAAACACTCGTTCGACATGCTTTTAGACCGTGCAAATAGCTGTATTGAAGCATAAAGAGACTATTTTTAATTAAATAAATTGATTTTGCGGACGACGAAAAAAATCAGTTGTTCTGTCTTTGTTTTCCTTTTAAGTCCTGTTTACTTTGAAACGCACCTTGTATATGACATATCGTCATCAGTGCAGAGGTTAAAGCGTTTGACTAAATTCAACTTTTAGCTCTTCTTACTTGTTAAATAATAAGTTTCCACAACACTTGAAGAATTGCACTTCGGTCACACCTTACTTGCATGAACATAATTTACAAGTAAAACAGCAAATCTTACAGCCTGTATCATATATTTAGCAACCACTGTACATCGATCACTTCGTTTACACATACACATACAGTATGGAAATATGTATACTGACACAGGTGGGTTGATGATCATGCTTAATGTTAAATTATCTAGCGCCCTCTAGCGGAAATAAACTAATTTAAGCTCTCATAAAGCCCAACTTTAAAGATTTGGCTTTATTACCTAAAGATGTCGCTCTGCTTACAAGATCAGTTTCATGATTTAAGCTAGTCATTTGCATTTATAAAATGCATAAGTCGAAATTTACTTAATTACTGCTGCAGCTGATTGCCACACAAGCGTTTAAAACATGATTCAATAATTAAATTAAATATCGTTCATGAATAATTCTCTTAATTCATTATCACTTTTGTAGCATTTCAGCTACATAAGACGATAATATCATTCATATGTATATTTGTCTGAATATTATACCATTCTGTAGCTGCCATCGCACAGTGCTTACAATGCCGTCACTGCACGCGTGCAATTTGTCATTTGCCTCCTTTGCATACAGCTGCGTATAATTGTCGCTATGCAAATGATTACGAGTCATCAATGAATGAAGCGAACAACCAGAGTCTTAACTTTAGGGGTATAAAAAGATTGTAAAATATAATAATTATAACGGTTTGCCGGCAATATAAAACTGGTTGATAAAATTAAGTAATTTAAATTTTCTTAACTATATAAATTTTCCTTACTTGGAGAATTTTCTTACTGTTCAACATGTCAATAAATATAGACCAGAGTTCAAGGAAAGTTACCCAAATCGTATATTGGGTAGTCAAAAAAGTATTTTCGTGTTTCTAATCAAACTTTAACTTATTTTTTTTATATGTATGTATAATATTTATAACGAACTCTAAGGAACCAAATAAGTACCATTTTGGTCGACCACTTTTTGCAATTTTTCAACTAGAGACATCATTCCATTAGTCCATGATCTGGTTTCTCGGCGAAAAACTGCGCAAGTAATTTTCACAGGCTTCTCTTGAAGCCAGCTTTACCCCATTTAGTTAGTTCTGCATTGACGGCAACAAATGTAGTCCGATGGTGCAAGGTCAGGGCTATATGGTTGATGCATCAAAACTTCTTAGCCCAGC
Organism: Bactrocera correcta; assembly: GCA_027475135.1. Classification (NCBI taxonomy): domain Eukaryota; kingdom Metazoa; phylum Arthropoda; class Insecta; order Diptera; family Tephritidae; genus Bactrocera; species Bactrocera correcta. Next base: position 1,894,927 of record CM050327.1, on the reverse strand, counting down.
TCTACCAGTTTTTGGAGATACATTAAAGATGTGCGTGGTCTAGCGTTGTCCTGATGGAAGACGAAAACCTTTCTGTTGATCAGTTCTGGCTGTCTTTTTCGATTGCTTGCTTTAATCTCATCAGTTGTTGACAGTAGAATGTAGAGTCAATTTTTCGACCAGACTGGAGCAGCTCGCAGTGGATGAATACTTTCCAATCCCACCAAAAATTATGCATAATTTTTCGAAGCGTCAATCCTGGCTTTGCGACCATTTGTGATCCCACATTATTGTCGTATTTAGTCCACCTTTTCGTCTTTTGTTACCATTCGCTTCAGAAATGGTTCTATTTCATTTCGTTTGAGCAAAGAATCGCAGTTATTAATTCGGTTCATTTAATTTTTCACAGTCTATTCATGTGGTACCCAAAGCCATCCTTTTTTAAATGGTTAAAAACCGTTTGATGCTGAATGCTAAGTTCCTTAGCGATGTCATGGCTGCTTATACCAGAACGAAGATCATCTTTCATATCGAAATTTCCAGAACGGAAGCGAGCGAATCATTCTTGTGCTACACAAACAGCATAGTCTCCGTAAACTTCACAAATTTCATTGGTAGCTTGCGTGGCATTTTTCTCTTTTTCTTACAAAAATTTCAAAATGTAGCGAATTTCTTCATTATTTTCACTCATTTTTGTAAGCTGTAACTTTTTTCAACTTTCTCAAATTTATACATTTTTTTTTGTTATTATCGTCTTTCCAACACTATATGGCACTGGAGATATACGACTACAACGACATACATATGTACGTATATTGACAAAATACGAAAAGACTTTTTCGACTACCCAATACCGTATATACCTGTATGTCATATATATACCTTATATATGATTTATGTATGTACATATATACTTATATGAGAGAACCTGCTTATTTAGAGCTGATTTCTAATTAATAACAGATAGAGGGTAGTCACTGTTTATCGATAGATTGAGAGAGTCTATTTGGAACCGACATCAAGTACATTTCATTAAAGTGAAGGTCTGCTATTTCATAAAACAAAATTGTATCACTATCATTCTTAAAGTAATCCCTAATGATTTTTTTAAGTACATATGTCTATATCGCTGTACATTAACACATCTCCAATGCATCCTCTTAGCCGACTGCTGTGCCCATAAATGCATTTCGTTTGCGGTCAATGTCCGGCTTATTGCCCTTGAAGTAGTGTTAACAATGTAGAGCTCAACAGCGCAACAGCTGAGGCACTGAATATTCAACAACGACCCAATGGTCGTTGCAAACAGAAAGTGAAAGGCGCGTGTGATCAATGAAAATGTGCGCTGCTTTGTGATGGAGAGGATGGTGGGTAGGGGCACTGCGCTCAGCAAATGCAGTTAAAAATGCAATATCCTTCAACTGTTGCCGGCGTCGAGCGTAGCCTTGTGCCGGACATTGCCCCTTTTGAGTTGATGTGTTGATTAACTGTTATTTATTTATTATCTCGCTGGAATAAAATTTCTTTTTATTGAATAAATATAAACAAGAGCCTTAATTTGTATTTTATCTGCGGTTGGCGGTATGAGCTACGACGCATTTACTTATACAGATACGGCACTGATTTATAATTTATATGCGAAAATGCAACAATTTCTGATTTACGTGCTTATTTCCTTACGTAGAATTTGTTTACAGAAATCTAGTTTGGTTTTTAAGTTGTTTTTTTTATTTATTTAAATATGACCTGCAAATAAATTTACAGACAGACAAGGAAACTAAGGGAATTGTCTTCTTAGAGCTTCCCAAGTTGCCTTAATATTGTAATAGGAATACATTTATTTACGTTCTCTTAATTCGAGTCAATTCTGTATTAAATGTGCGAAGTTTGGCGTTGAAAAATCTGATTTGGAAGAATTTCCTAGAAGCGGCAGTGAACTTTAGTTTACCAAAAAGAGCGGTACAGTTGGAGAGATCTAATTATGTCATTAGTAACAAGGAGTATGCATGGAGGCTTTGACCCTACTAGCGTATTTATTAAAACTTAGACGTATAATGGTTCGTCCATACAAGTTTTATATTCTAAGTTATAAAAGCACTATATGTATGTCGTGCCTGAAAAAACTAGTAGATGAACTATTATGTATCAAAATCCTTAACTTTTAAGTTATTAGTATTTGAGATAAATTCCATAAACACGCTGGCACGTTAAAGAAGAATTTAAATACAATTGGCTTCTAGCAAAGGAAGAATTCTAATCAGCCACTCAAAAAGACTAAATTTACTTGAAAACATTTGCAAAACCATCGTTTAGTCATGTCTACTACTATGAGCAAAAAATAGTAAGTTTTTGTTCATAATTTTATAATTCTTAATTTATCCTTCAAAACACTTCACTTCACTAACAGTCCATCACCTGCTCGACGAATGCCACCATTTCACAGTAATCAGGAGGACTATCTTCGATAACCAAACACCTACAACACTTTTGAAAACTACGTCTCTCGAGAACATTACAAAAATATCAAAATATCTGGATAAATGCGGTCTAAAACATTTAATATGACATCCTACCTAGCTTAGATAAGAACTGTGTTTTTGTTTTACTTAAGCATGTATATAGATTTTATGAATATTTTACATATATTAAGCGTGGACAATAGAACTTAATTTTTAGTCATCTAGCCTTAGATCCACCAGCGAGCCGAAGGTCCTGGCAGCCAGTGCTCCTTTTTTCGTGTAAAAATAACTGTATTATTTTTTTCACATTTATAAATAAATAATTTATTCTCCAAAATCTATGTCGTCACCCTCAAAGTAATTACACTTGGCCCCAATATACTTGTGCTAACTTTTCTTTCTAATCCTCCAAACAGTTGTTAAAGTCAATTTCCGGAATAGCTTTCAAAGTGCGCAGCGATTCAAGTTTAATGTTTCAATTTACTCATAACGGTTTCGCCGGAGCCTTCGTTGGAGTTTGCTGAAAATCCAGAAGTCACACGAAGGAAAATCTGACGAACACGGTCATTGCGGTACGATATTGGTTAACAATTTCGCGAAAAACTCACGACGGTACATTATCGTGGTGAAGAAACTTAGATTAGTCGACCCATAATTTCGGCCTCTTCTTACGCATAGCTTCGCGGATAACACTCAAATAGTATTTCTTGTTTTCAGTTTGCCTCGTCGGAAGTAATACCGAGTGTATCATATCTAGATAATGGAAGAAAACTTTTTAAGCGGCTTTGTTGTGGTTTTTTCGGCTTCGACTCACCTCTGCCTCGTCTATTTCCAGGTCTTTAACACATATCCAAAACTCATCGCTAGTAATAATATAGTACATTTTGATATCCTGGTAGTCGGTAGTCTTTAACAGATGATAAAGCGACGCTATCTTTCGAAAAAATTTAGTGATTTCGTAACCAATCGTGCTTTCACTTTTCTTGGACTTGAGCCGTCCGATATTCCAAGGCTGCCAGCAAGATCCCTGCTTGTTAATAGTCGATTCTCCAGCACCAATCCCCTTATTCAATTTACGTGTTGATCGTTTATTTATGGCCGTCCTGGATATGCTTCGTCGTCGAAATGTGCTTTCTCCTTTTTGAATAATTTCTACAAATCAAAAGACTTTTCCAACAGTTTGATCATTTCAGATCAAAAATTTGATTCCGCACACGAAATTTAATAGAACTATTTTGTTGAATATTTTTTCTCATGGTAAAAATCGCTGAATCCACTTTATGTGCTTCAGAAAGACAAGCGTATACCAAACAATAATTATTATTTTGATATTTGTAACAGATGTTACTAGCAAATATATCTTCATTCTATGAGTTCCTGAAAAGTTCCAAGATTCGATGTTTTCCAGCCAAATTTGGTTCTGGCCTGATGCCATTTCATCCAGAAAACAAAAGTTTGGTGGCGTTTGTGGCGCGGTGGAATCTTCGGTTCGATGAAACCATCAATGGCCATCTCTTGTCATATTACCGACTATTTGTTGCCTGAAATTAAAGCTAGTAGTCTAGGCGATATTTGGCCCCACTTTCCACACATCGACTCAGTCAATGGATTTATTGAGAGAACTCTTCGGTGAGCAAGTAATTTCACGTTTTGGGTCGGTCGATTGGTCACCAAGAACGTATGATATCACACCGCTAGACTTTTTTCTGTATGGATATGTAAGTCTAAAGTCTACAGCGGACAATCCCGCTTCGATTCAGGCCTTGAAACAAAATATCATGCTTTTCATTCATCGAAGACTTGACCCAACGGATGGACTAAATGAGTCGTAGCCGCGACCAACATTTGAAAAAGATAATCTTGAAAAATAAAATTTATAAAATTTAATTTGGTGTTTTCGAGATGTGGTCGCTATCGATCCACAGAGTCCGCTTAAACTTTTCACTGAATATTTATACTACCTTCCTTGAATTTACACCGATGTATGCGTAAGTTTTGAGAAATCTGAACAAACTTGGGTAAGATTATCTTAGCAAGGCAGTGAGTGATAATAACAGATCAAAACTTCGTATACCAAACCGTAACTTTACTCTTTAATTTTATATTATAATTTATTAAAATAATCTCGTATCTCAGTAAATAGTTATTTTTGATTAATATGTATGTAAGTATTTAGTGATTTCAAAATATTTCATACACCTTTAATTCTGCGAAATTGCCAAGAGCCGATATTAGCATTTTCTTGCTTGTTTAAATTGGTTTCTAAACACGTCACTTGAAAAAGGTCTACTTCGCAAACGCAATTTTTTCCACAATCCACTCTCTCGTCAATTGCAACCTACGCACGAAATAAACAAAAGCCTTCCAGACATATGTACATACACATATTTGTTGTGTTTTACTACGTTTCTTCGATATTCATAATAATTTCACGCAACCTACTTATTCAATTTAACTAACTCATCTATGTGTAATAAAATGTTAATTAGTTAATTTTTTTGTTTTTGTTTTCGACTTGGCGTAAATCTAATAATTAGAATATTGGCTGTGCGACGTACGAAATCTATATAAATGCAACAAATCACAGCCGTATAATTAAAGGACGCCATAATCAAAATAAAAGAGATTGTTTACATAAGTTTGACGTAGTCAAAATATCAAATGTCACTTCATCGAATTTAAGTGAGCACGAGATTTTGTTCATTTGCGTGGCGGATAATTTTGTTGTGTTCGCACATTAAGGCTGATCCATTTGTTAAATGGAATTGAAATAATTATAAGCTGTCCTCGATTCGTTAAGGATTGAAGAGTAGCGAATAGAATGCATTGGATGTTCAAACTAGTGGTGAACACTTGCGGTGCAACCCTGCGCTAAAATGTCCGCTGACGCAATCCAAAATGTGATGCGATACTTTCTTTGGTGGATAATACTTCTTTCCGCTATGAAATACGTTTTAGTATCCACTTGTCTATTAACTATTATCACTGATTTCAAGTCTTAAGTTTTTGAAAACAAAGAATCAAGAAATTTATATTTTATTTATTTTTTGAGCCATTCAAAATAATAAATCTGAAAGACAAAATTTGGTATCATTGAAGGAAGCGTCTATACTACTTTAATGAGGTATCCGCATACTCTGTTGTACGAATTTAACTCAATAACCTTGCTTTAGAAAGCTGTGAGTTTGCCTAACTAAGCATCATAAGGATTCACTTAGTTTTAGAAGATGATTTATTTTAATCAAATTTGTTTAAATATTGAAACCTTATTCATTTTTTTAAATGCCACCCTAATGCAAATCATTTTGGATGAATTTAAGTACACCGATGTTCAGTAAATTGGTAGTCAAACTGAAAAAATTAAAGATATGAAAGAAAGGATATTACAGATGGATTTTACAAAAAATAATAGGAGTTGCACGCTTAAGTCTTTTTTTGAATTTTATTGGTTTTTCATTATTAATTTAATATTTAATTAGGAATACCATTTTTAATTAATGCATGACATCTGTGTAACTTCCAATTTTCTGTCACCTGTTTACTTGTTAGCTTCTTTCGAAATTTCAAATTTCTTACGGTTTTCAGCGTTTGGTTCTACCGGAGATAGACGTATACTTCCTAAACGTATTTTTTATAGCATAAAAAGTTATACCATACAAAAATCTTTTTTCATTGTTTTTTTGATCAGTCAGCCACACAAGGCAGCTAGGATATAGCTGTCCGATCTGAAAATTGGTTTTTGAGATTATAGCAATGCCGGACCGCTGCAGTATAGTTCAAGCTGAGGTCTTTGCTATTGTGAAAGCCGCGGAGTCGGTCTCTAATGAACTTGCAGGCAATTCCAGAGTCATCATCCACGCCAAGTAGCAATTTAGGGGTAACCTCGTATCGTATATCGGCCAGAAGTGTCCTGGGAAGCAGGGCAACAGTGGAAAGTGTTACCGGAAGCAAGCAACTTCACTTCTACTGGGTGCCAGGCCACAAAGTTATCATCATCATCGGATAACGTCATCAACATTGGGTAACCCATGAATTGTCTATACGACGATCCCGACAGAAGCATGGTAAAGAAAATCAAAATCCCATGAATATTGGACTCAAAACTGCAGAAGTCATATGCGAAACGGTAGATTGGAAGTACACGAAATTCTTACTGACACTCGATGGAAGAGACTGTAGGAACGTGATGGGAATACTAACAAACAATGGATCATCTCTTGTTCTGTTCTGTAATGGCAAGACTACGCCGCAGAGTCTGTTAAAATTCGCTTCAAGCGCAGGTATCCTAGAGGATGACTACTCCTCTTGGACTTAGTAACTGAACTCCATCTGGTATCGCAAAAAATATATGCGTGGCTTATTATCTTATAAAATAAAACAGCTTTCCATACAATGACTTGAACGGGGTCAATCAGTTTATATGGTAGCTACTTATATGATATGGTTGTCTGATATTCCGTTTCAGTTTCTTCATTAAAAAAGGGTATGGGGAAAGTTTTAGGTTGATAACTCCAAAACTGAGGGAATAGTACGCGTTTACACAGGAATAACGGTGGACAAATCGAAAAACTCCACAAATAATTTTGAAGAATGCTACCGACTTTATAATTATTGGCAGGTTAAAAATCCGGGTGTGTGCCGCTTACAAAGACCCAACTGTCGACTGACTGTAATAATTTATGTCCTGCTGCTATTGTTCCAAACACCACTGTATGTGCGTAGCAGATAATCTATTGCTAAACATACTTACATATATACACAACGCTCTTATTTTTCTGCAAATTACATACATATATTTATTGACCGATGATGCGGCAGGCATTTGTGTTTACATTGCAGTTGTTGTTTGCGCATCATTTTCATTTCATTTCGGCAAGGACGCACGTAATTAGATTGCAAAACTCGGCTGCAACGCCATTTCGTTTAGGAAGTCATCATTGGCGAAATTGTGTCCGGCATATTTGTCAAAGTGGGTGTGCCTGTGCACAGGCAATTGCGAAGTTATGCAGTACACTGGGGGGTTTCGGCTGATGTGGTGGGATTTTGTCGCCGTAACATAGTATATGCATATGTAGTAGAGGCATCGGAAGCCGCCATCATTATTGGCGAATTGTCGCCATGTTCTCACACGGATGGACAGCTTAGTAAAGCCGGTGTGGGCGCTGTTGAGCAATCACATGCATCAATGTTTGGCTATTTTGGCTAGGTATGCAAAGCCTCTTTGTATTTTCGGCTAAATTACCTACGCATAGACTTATGATGTGCGTTTTGCTGTTGTTATTGTCACCGTTTCTGCTGTTAATTGCTACTGATGACGACGTTGTTTTCAGTATGCCAAAATTACTTTTGATTTCAGCTATTACGCTTTTCAAGTGTTGATGTGACCACGCTGCTTATGGTTAATGCGTTGTTCTCCGTGACACCTAATAATACTAAGTTTGGTTAGTGAGATTCAATATTAAATGTATTTTCATTAATACATACATACATTGAGGTGCATATACATACATATACATTCACATGTAACTATTAATATTTCCAGCAGTTTAATCTCAGGTACTGTTATAAGCTGCTTACATATGTATGTACACTTTTAGAAAGGTACTGACAACATGAGGATTTACTAGTGACGAGTCAGTGCGATGACTGTTTGTTTGATGGACAGGAGATATTTCGTCTTGCCTTCATTCACAGTCTAACTTGCTTTATTTATCCAGTCTGGAGAAAGCAGAACTAACAGCGGGGGTGTTGAGGCCAATACTATCAATATCACCAGCGTACGCCAGCAACTCGTATAGAAGAAGTCGGTCGAAAGGGAGTTGCCTTGTTTGAAACCTCGTTTAGTATCGAACAGCGCGGAGTTCCTTTCCGATCCTGATGGAGCTTTTGGTATCGCTTAACGTCAGTTTACACAGCCGTATTAGTTTTGTGGGGATACCAAACTCAGACATCGCGGCATAAACTCCTTTTCGTGCTGTCAAAAGCAGCTTTGAAATATACGAAAGTTTCGATCATTGTTTTTCGGGTTTTTAACAAGAACTGGCGCATGGTGAATATTTGGTCAGTTGTTGATTTTCTAGGCTTGAAACCACACTGATAAGGTCCAATCAGTTTGTTAACGGTGAGCTTTGATCCTTTCATTACTACACTCGATAGAACCTTATATGCGATGCTGAGGCTTATCCCACGGTAGTTGGCGCAGATTGTGGGATCTCTCTTTTTGTGGATTGTGCAGAGCACACTTAAATACCAATCGCCGGGTATGCTTTCGTCTGGCCATATTCTACAAAGATGAGTTCTTCTTCGCCGTGTTTGAATAGCTCGGCCGGCAATCCATCGACCTCCACTGCTTTGTTGTACTTCAGCCGAGTAGTTGCTATTCAAAATTCTTCATGGTTGGGCAATGGAACGCTTTCTTTATCATCATCTATTGGGGACTCTCATCCAAAGTTGTTGTGTCCTTTTCATTTGTGTTGTTTTTTTACGTGGTGCACAACCCGGGGGAGGATGATTCGCCTTCTCACTTTAGGTTGCCTTCAAGCAGATGTTTTTGGCTATACAGAGGATAATTGGTCTAATACCAGAAGTCGTGAGTTGCTTGAGCCAAACGTTTGTAAAATAATCGTTTCTGGTAAAGGGCCCTTAGAGCCGTATTAAAAAAACTCTTGAAAGTGGATAACAGCTATTGACAAAAAAGGTTTTGCACCTATCACAAATCTGCTTAGATGTTTTATTTATACATCTGTCTTTGAACGTATGAGATCCGACGAATTTTTCGAGAAGAAAGTGTTAAAATTAATCTATATCATATTCTTCGAAACAGCAAATGCAGCTGGCATCAGTTAAAATGTTCAATCTTACTACATGAATCCCCATTATTTTAACTTCTACAACAATTGAAAGGTGGACCTTGCTGGGAGCGAAGAGTTTCCTGCACCTTCTACGATTTACCCTGGGCCAGAAAGGTCTTACGACTACACAGCTGCTGGTAGATGAACAACACTTTTTAAGCTCGCCTGAGGTCACATAGACCAGTGGTGAACCTAAAGGCTTCCTTACCTCAGGTGACCTTTGCCGCTTTACTGACGCTTGAGACACATACTGTTCAATTGCGTAACTATCATCTTCTTCGGTCAGCACGCTTCTGGCCCACTTTAACATACTGGGGTACTCAACCAACCATTTCTTCTAAGTTTCGCTTCAACATGTTTAGGTAGCAGAATGTCGCAACCACCTGAAAACCTAAATAAAAACATTAAATTCCTAATCATAGTTGAAGCCCAGTTCAAAAGACAATCTGAAGATATCTAGAGATAAGTGTCAATTTCGAAAACCTTGCATGTAGACACATTCATATTTTTCCTCTATCACAAGAGTCTAAATACAAAAAGTATCATAATACCCAAAAGCAACATAAAATTTGGCACACGCATTTCAATTGGAATTTTTCGGATGATCAAATAAATGAGCACATGAGCCTATAATGGGCGATTTGACGGCATTACACCACTCAACACGCCACACAAGCAAACGAAACTGAATGAGTGCACGAGTGGGGCCATTGTATGTCTAAAGCCAATAACTCAATAATTGTCGAAGGAGATGAGTATCTATAAACAATAAATATTATAGAGCTGCTATAACGCAAATGGTTGAATGGTTATGTGGCCAAATTCCATTCAGCCGTCCATGCGTCAGCATAATTCGCAAATTTGTTGTGATTTATCGACTGGCAGCGTGCGTTTCGGCATTAAAGCAACGAGCAGTCACGACGCCATAAATCAAGTATGCGCAATGAGAAAGATGTCAACAGCGAGATGATGGGTAGGCAGGCGACTGATAGATAATCAGGTTGATATCGATTATTTTGACACAAGCAAAGCATCTTCATAACAAATGATTGCACAGTGGGCAGAGGCTGTTTGTAAAACGAAAAAGCAAGCATATAAAATATATGCTAATAAAATCAAAATTGTCCATTATAAAGATAAAATGGTACAGGGTTTTTCCGGCAAGTAATGGGACTGAGGCGATTTAAAAAAAATAGAATGAAGCAATCAATATTATTCTATAAAAACATTCAAAATAGGCTTCTTCTGTTTCGATGCAGCGCTGCCAGCGCGATTTCCAAGCATTGAAAGCGTCACGGAAGGCGTTCTCCGAAACAGCCGGAGGCTGCGGAAGCGTTGAGATAGATCGCGGTGCAACTTCCAATCGGCGACGATGTCTTGTTGGACCCTTCGTTTTAGTCTCTTGAGGACTTCCAGGTAAGACTAGGCGTTGACGGTTGTCCAGGTGGAACAAATTAAGGATGGACGATGTCTTAAGGAAATTCAATTTTATCAAAACCACAAGTCTACGGGTGGCATAAAGCTTTCAAAGACGGTCGAGAGATCGTTGAAGATATGCCTCGTTCTAGTGACCTTGATAAAGTTGAATTTTCTTCGAAAGAGTACCGTAAACAGGTCTCTTTGGATATGCTTGGTCATGCAAATTCCGATCGCACAATCACGGAGAACATTATAACTTCATTCATGGGAATGTAGGAAAACAAACCGAAACCAAAAAAAAAATACGCCAAAGCCGCTCAAAAATAAAGGTGATGCTGATTACTTTTTTCGTTATTCGTGGTTTGGCGCATTATAAATTTTTTGTGGAGGGACAGACGGTCATATTTGGCCGTATTGAGGGGTTTTGCGTGAGAGCATCAGTCGAAAACGGCCGGAATCGTGAAAGAATAATTATTGGGTTTTACACGACCGAATCAACCACCGTATTCTCCAAATTTGGCTCCGTGTGATTTTTTCTGGTTTCTCAAACTTAAATTGTCGTTCGGTGGAACCCGTTTTCAGGCGATCGAAGAGATAAAACAAAACTATCTAAAAGAGCTGAAGGCCCTCCCAAAATGTGCTTAAAAAAAAGTATTGGGAGGACTGGAAAAATCGTGGAAATGAATGTATTACATCTGATAGAGATTACTTTGAAGGCAGCAAAATAAATATTGATGAATTATTAAATATTTTATTTAAAATTTCCGGGTCGCCCTCTCAACAAGCAGTACTCAAGCTTTTACAGTATTTCTTACCAAGAAACAATTCTCATACTCGTAAGCTTCTAGGTCCGTGTAGGAAATTTTGTAATTTGTTTGTATCAATAATTGCCAGAATTTATAATATTAATTTTTGCCCTCACACACTGTACATCACCGCTTTTTTTCACAGACTCCAGCGCGTGTTGGACTTAAGATGCCACTTTTAGCACACGACATATTGAAATAAAATTGAACGCACATTCTTATAAGGTGATGATTTTGTAATGCGTGTGTGCGTGTGCGAGCTTGGCGGCACTTGTTGCACGCGTCGGATGTTCGTAATACTGAGGTAAGCAGATTAGGTGTAGTGGGGATGCGTTAGAGTAAGGCAGGTGTGCTTAAGTGTGGCTTGCTTCAGATTATTCGTTGCCGCAGTTATGCTGCGTTTAATTGCTGTTGTTGCAAATGTAATGCGCAGTTATTGTTGCAACCCGTTGCTACAGAGTATGCAAAAGCTACAACAACCAAATTTATTATAAACATACATTATTAACATAAATTCAAGTTTAATAAATTCTAAAATTTAAAAAAAAAAAAATATTTTAAAGTCGGCCATTGCGACGCCACTTGCGGTAGCCCCTCGGAAAAAAAGATAGGCCTGCGTTGACAGGATAACTCCTTACAAAATCATGTAAAGTGGAAAATACGTTGGATTAAAATCTTAACTTAGAACTTGAACCAAGGAAAAAAACTGAAAATTGCATCTTTGGCATACATTTTTCCAAAAAAATTAAAATTCAACTCAATTTCGACAACTTTTGTTTTCAAAAAATTTTAATACACAAAAATCTTTCATCCAAGTCTTTAAGATTTGTATCTCAAGGAACTGTGTAAAATTTCATGAAGATCGAGTAGTTCTCGAGAAATCTTGCCAACCGTCTTGAAAATACACAGTTTCGAGAAAAATGCGTTTGAGGACGGTGCACTTAGCCTAGCTAGCCTCGAGCGGCCAAGCTCTCAAGGCTGTATCTTCGAAACTATTACTTAGATCAACTTGAAAATATAGGAAAATATTTCTGAGGTATTGTGGATTTAATAGGATAATAAAAAGATCCGATTTTTTGAAACCTGTAACCCCTTATGGGAGACGGCGTGAAAATTTGACGATGGGCGTAGCACTTTTTGGGGAAATCACATATCACGGGAAGCGCTCGACCGATTTTGATCAATTTTAGTGCGTGGCATTCTTCTCAAATCGCTATGTCATTTTGTGAAAATGTGCGAAATTAGACTACAACTACGTCTACTTCCCATATACATAATGCAATTTTAAATTCCATTTCATTTATTCACTTTCCAATACACAAATCAGGAAGAATTGATACGAGGAGCTAAAACTTTGCTCCAATAATCCCTTTAAAGTATGCCACCCTATGAACAAAAATTATCCAAATTTACTAAAACCAATATACCGATTATTTGGACCCTAGTACCTATAGTTGACTTTTGACCGAAAATATCGGTCAATGTGAGATATATATAACTGAAATTAAGCGGTAATCCTTCTCTTAAGGGGTTAGGGGTTGTTAGAATTTTCAAAAAATTATTATTTTTGCATTTTCGTTAAGCGTAATATCTTAAAAATATTCTCTGAAAATTTCACGTTGATCCGATAATTAGTTTTTGAGTTATTCGACAAATAAGCAAGAGAGTTCGGGCACTTTAAAGCGCTAGTGTGAAACTTTTAACGCGTTTTTCTCAAAACTATGTTTTTTGAATCGGTGACAACTGTAACTCGAAAACCGTTCAGTAGATTTTAATGAATACAGCTTTTAGAATACATAATAAGCTCGGGCCTGATAGAAGGATTTTTATTTTTTCGAAAATTCCGATTTTTTAAGACCAATTAACTATTGATTTCTTCGCAAAAATTTAGAAAAAAATTTTCTGAGGCCGCCATTTTGTTAATTTTGAAAAAAATTATAATCCTTCGATCAGGCCCGGGAATATCTATTTATGAAACTAATTTTTTTGTCCGATTGTTTTTAGATGAATTTCAAGGACTTATGCTTGTCACCGCAAGTACCTTTTTTTGGAACAGGGTCGATATAAACAACTATAAGTTTGGAAATTAAATTTTGTTTTTTTGAAATTTTCGTTCAAGTCAACACATTACATGATTATACCATATTACTACTTTTGTAAAATAACATGATTTAGTAGCAAAAATAAAATACTGAAAACTCTCATTTTTTCGTGCCTCTAACTACCCCTAACCCTTAAACTGGAATGTCTGTATAACAAAAATGAGTTGAATGGGATACGCAACACTACTGAGAAGAGCGGAAGGGAGATATTTTCCAACCTAATATGTGATAAAATAAGATATTAGATTATTATTAATAAATTATATTATAATATTAAATTATTATTAATATCTTCATTAAATTAATATTTATGAGCTGAGAAATCTATTGAAAATTGATGACTGAAAGCTTTAGGTGGGTATTTCTTGAGTTAAATTTGTGCAAAAATAATCAAATAAATTAATTGTCACTGCAAAATATGGCAACACTATTTTTAAGTGTCTCCTATACATTTGTACATACATATGTATGTATGCATGAGAGTGTGTCAGAATTAAATAACGGCTTTTATAATAAATCAACTTTTCGAATTTGTACACCTGCCATAACCAGTTTAGATATTATTTTTATTTTATTATAAATATATTCGCACTCCGAGGAGCAGTCGGCCATTCTTGGTGGCTCTTTTCACGCTGCCTCAACGCATAACTGTAAATTCATATGCTTATGGCATACATGAAAACATAATGGCTTACAATTTACCGACGCACTGATTGACCTATATGGCAACGCAAATTTTTAAAATTGCATCTAAACTGAAAGCCCAACAACAACAAATACGAATAATCATGGGATTTTGCGGCATACCCACATTCACTCGAATGCACATTCGTAAGCGGATTTATTCAATGCGTTCACATGTAGCTAATCAAATATGCACAAAACAGTTATGTTAATTTTACAATACTCAATTTTGAAAATTTATGTCACTCCTAAATTTAGTACAAAACAGCAATTTACAAAGCAAAGCGTTACTTGCCATCACATGACCGGCTAACTGACTGACATTTCAAATAATGGAATAATAGCAATCAAAACGTTTGTTTTACTCCATCACATGATCGTATTTTTTACCATGTTTTATTTTTCAAAACACCAAAACAAAATAATAATGAAGTACCTCAAGTGGATGCGTCAGCCGCAAGCTAGCACAGCCGTTATTTAGATGTTTGGTGCTTATGCAGATTGCTTTGTTATTGTAGTAGTATATTGCCCTCAATTATAATTAAATAATTTTTCTGAAATGAAGTCAAAATAAAGTCGAAAACTGTAATTTATTCAATCGAATGCATTGACCTCGCTGCAATCTGCTCGAAAGGTAACGAAAAGTTAAAGAAAACGGCTCATCGATAGCTATCATGTATAACAAAATATTATTAAATGTTACATTTTATGGAGAAGATACCATAAGTGCACTTTAATGATTTTGAATCTTAAAATGCCAGTTTTTATTAAAGTTTAAATTAATTTGCATTGAATGATTAATGGGCTAATGATTGAAGTGGATATGCCAGACAAGAAAGCATGCCCTGCAGGAATATCTCAAGTGATGGAGCTTTTTTCAAATAATTATTTACTAGATGGAAACTTGTTATGCAAAAAAAGTTTACATACATATATTTTCAATATATTTAGTAGGTCTATATAACGTTTTTTTTAAATAATGTTTTTTGCAAGTAAAATGTAGTTCTTTTTTCCTGTGAAAATACATTTGATACCCTTATGCATGAAACTCGATCACTTTTGCATGACAACAACAGCACGCTTGCAGAAATCCAGATTTTCAAGCATAAATCGACTGATACAGTTGCAATTTAATGTTCGATATTCGTACGAAGTTCTTCAATCGTCACTGGCTTGTTGGCATAGATCATAGACTTGACTAGCCCTACAGGAAATACTCTAACGGCGTCAAATCGCTCGACCGAAGCGGCCAATTTACTCGTGAGATAACACGTTCACCAAACTTGGTTTTTAATAAATTGATTGTGACATTCGCTGTGTGGCTTGTGGCGCCGTCCTGTTGAAACCACATATAGTCGATGTCCATATCATGCAATTCAGACCAAAAATATTCGATTATCACACTAACGTGCCGGTCACGGAAAAAGTACGGCCCAACCGTAACTTTTTTGGGATGCAATGGTGACTCATGGAGTACGTGTGGATTAGTGCCTGACTGCTTATTGACTGAGCAATTTAGCCAGAAATGAGCCTTATCGCTGAAGATGATTTTTTGATGAAAATCCGGGTCATTTTCAAAATTCACCACATCGACGTCACAGAGATGCCCAACGCTTGATAACGACCTGTGAGAGAGTGATTTGTTAGCGGCAGCAATTTTCTCGTCACCACGGGCACTTCTTTGTCTTACTGGCACGGGAACGTTTTGTACTAAGCTCCACAAACAATTTCAGACTGAATGAAAGCTTTGGAAAAGATCCAAAAGTGTGGAAAATGGATGCCACATGAACTGAATGAAGGCAAATAGAAAACCGAAAATAATTTCGCTTCAAAGACACGAAAAAATCAGTTTTAGATCGATTGGTCTCTGGTGATGAAAAATGGATTCGATTCTTAAGCAGAAGTTCGAAAATTCTATTGACATGGTATCCAGAAAATGCACATTTCATACCAGTTTTCCTGGCATATGAGTATCACTTTTAAAATTACGGATTTCTTAGAAGGTCACTATGAGGTACCTTCCAATCATAGTTGGTAACCTTATGTGGTTCAAAGTTTTTATATACTATATAGATGTATATTGTAAAGGAACAAAAATGATGCACAATTTGGCAGCTTATAGTAAAGCAAAATTGTAATTGGCATTGGATGTTCGAAATACTATATTAGTTATAATAGCTTAGACATTAATTGTGCAAAATCGGAGTATTGAATTTCTGTGGATGCGAACCGTTGGTTTGTTCACTAGGAAACAGAGAACTTCAGAAGTTATGCCGCCATTAATAAATGGTACCAGGCTAACAACAAGAGATAAAGGAAACTACCTCGGAATAATTTTTAAAGGAAGCTTTCATGGAAAAAAACATAGATAACAGAGTAAAGCAAGCAGCTACTTCACATTATAACTCTAAAATAATGGTAGGGTCCAAATTGAGACTAACCCCACGCGTAACTCAAAAGCTCTACACTGCAGTTGTGAGGTCAATTATGACATCCGGTACATTGGTATGGTGGCCAATAATGAAAAAGAAGCGCACGGTAAAGTATTTGGATAGCATGCCAAGAGCAGTAAGTACATAAATTTGTCAGTGTAACCCTTAGAAATAACGCCAAATCAGACACTTAACGCCATTTCTGACAGCCAAGTGGCTTTGAAATCAATAAAACCTCTTAGGGTTCGAAGATAAAGCCTTGACCTCTTTGTGGATTTAACATTCTATTTCGCGATAAACCGATTAGACTCCGGAAGAGCGGAAATTCATATGCTGCTAGATTTTTGTGTCATTCCGACTATTTAAATTCAAAAGGAATGAGATAAGAACACCTATAAGAGTACTAACAGGTCAATGACTATTTGGTAGACGAGCCAGCAGGCTGGTAACACTAAATAATGGCTATTGTAGTAGAAGTAGCCGGAAGCATATAAATTCCCTCTTTTCCAGAGTCTAATTATAGGGTTACCAGGAATATCACTATGTCTGTAGAAACTGCCAGAAGGTAGGAAAAGGGGAGACTATAGAACTGCTATGCGAATGCAAAGATTTGTAGAGAAAAAAGGACATAATGAAGTCAGAGGATTCCGATGGTTTCACAATGGGCCTTTTAAAGGCCTTGGTGCGTCGTCAGACATCCACTATACTTATATATTTGCAATAAGAAAGTGAGGGAGAGGTTACGTGGAACCTACTTAATACGAAAATAACACTCTTTCCTTAGCTACCATTTATTTAATAAACATTAATTATATAATATATTTAAATGAAGTACGCAGCGCTACTTACGCAACATGGCATTGCGTCAACACATACATATGTCACGTACGAATTTTCGTGTATCGATCGATTCATGAGCGATTATTTTGAAGTCGCGGCTTAACTTGCCACAAGTCAAAACGAAAGTGATGGCAACGTTTATTATATATTTTCACGGCATTTCATTTAGACTTTCAGAAGCAAAAGAGTTGTGCGTGATTTGAAGGCACGACTAACTTGTCAACAAATCGAGTTTTACTGCTGCGTATGATCCAAAGTATAGCATGTAATGTCAAATAACGGCGAATAGTATGAAACCCACCCATCCGAAGACGCTTTTTATTATTGTATAAATTCACTTTCGCAAAGTAAAGGACCATCATTCAATTGAAGGAAGTGGAAGTGACAACTCTATTGTATCCGAAATATCCAACCAAAATGCTTCAAAAAGTAAGTAAAAAAAGTAAAATAGTTCAAAAGTAGCTAACACTTAAAACTTCTTAATATCTTTAATGTATTTTCAGCTACTGTCAGCATTGCTATCCCTCCTGCTCACCACTCACCGCTCTGTTGAGGCAAGTTATATAGACGCACCGAACGTTTTCAACGAAGCACCAAATGTTGCTGCCTTTGCCACGCCCATACCATGTGACTCACCGCCCTTGCAGGGTTATGGCGCTGCTGCCTTCGCTAAGCCTCTCGTTTTCGCTTCTTACCCCGTGAGTTATGCGCAAGTGCCACAGTACAACTACGCAGCGCCTGCGCCTGCGCCA
The DNA here is from genome assembly GCA_027475135.1 of Bactrocera correcta. NCBI lineage: Eukaryota > Metazoa > Arthropoda > Insecta > Diptera > Tephritidae > Bactrocera > Bactrocera correcta. The sequence continues at coordinate 1,876,603 of CM050327.1, read as the reverse complement.
GCGTTTGTGAAATATGCCGCTCAGCCGCGTGTAAAAGTCACCGCCGGCTTGCCTGTAACCACTACATATACAACTGCTGTTGGCTTCGCAGCACCGCAAGCGCCAAATATCGGTGCACCACTAGCATTTCCAGCTGCGCCCGCACCAGCCACATTTGCGGCGCCAACTGCAGCTTATGACGCAACGGTGGCTTTTGCTGCACCGCCACCCTTCTTAGGGCCAGCCAGCTATGCCGCACCCACAGTGTTTTCCGCAGGCTCCCATTTTAAGAAATTTCGTGCCCCTCTGCCGGTGGCAGGATACTCATACGCCCAGGGTATACCGAATGCGGCTTGGTAGGAAAAGTGGGAATTGCAAAGCTTAAGTGTAAATCATTTTAAGTGAAATAAATATGGTTTTTGAGAAATATTGAGTTGGTATTTTCTTGTTCCGTATAACTGAGACAAAATTTTGGAAAACATTTAAAAAAATGTTTCACCATAGAGTTATTGAGAGCGATTAAAGCGGTTGCGTTTTTAGTTATGCGTTCCTAGGAGTGCCACTTGGGTTTGAAGGTCAGTGAAGATAGTAAAAATTGTCATTCCTTTTAATAATTTACCTCAGTAAAAGCCATTTTTTATGACTAAAAGCCCTCCACCAATGAGATTAACTTAATATTGACTTTATATACATATCGTCTTAATTCACATTTCTTCTTTTTATTTGAGCTAATCTTTAAATTGGCTTAAAATCGCAAACATTTATTTAATTTGCCCACAAATCCGAATTTTGCATTGATCAACAATAATTTACATTGGCATTGCCGACAACGACAGCGTATGCCTTTAGCAGATAAATTAGTAGTAAACAAAATCGTCAAATCCATAAAATGAACAAATAAACATAATTATAAATTGTTAAAAGCTTTTGAAAGACAACGCGACTGCATTTAATTGGACTTAGCGTGAGCGTTGAAGAGAAGTTAATTGGCAGCACAGAAGCGAAAGAAAACAAATGTAAGCGCCAAAAAAAGAAAAAGATCTAAACAAGAAAAGTGTGTAAGTTAAAACATACAATAGAGGAGAAATTTGCATTAATTGATATTGAAGAAGTTCTTTCTTGTATCTTGTATCTTTTATTTGAGTGAGGCCACATTTTTATACTTATACTTATACTTATACTTATACTTATACTTATACTTATACTTATACTTATACTTATACTTATACTTATACTTATACTTATACTTATACTTATACTTATACTTATACTTATACTTATACTTATACTTATACTTATACTTATACTTATACTTATACTTATACTTATACTTTATACTTATACTTATACTTATACTTATACTTATACTTATACTTATACTTATACTTATACTTATACTTATACTTATACTTATACTTATACTTATACTTATACTTATACTTATACTTATACTTATACTTATACTTATACTTATACTTATACTTATACTTATACTTATACTTATACTTATACTTATACTTATACTTATACTTATACTTATACTTATACTTATACTTATACTTATACTTATACTTATACTTATACTTATACTTATACTTATACTTATACTTATACTTATACTTATACTTATACTTATACTTATACTTATACTTATACTTATACTTATACTTATACTTATACTTATACTTATACTTATACTTATACTTATACTTATACTTATACTTATACTTATACTTATACTTATACTTATACTTATACTTATACTTATACTTATACTTATACTTATACTTATACTTATACTTATACTTATACTTATACTTATACTTATACTTATACTTATACTTATACTTATACTTATACTTATACTTATACTTATACTTATACTTATACTTATACTTATACTTATACTTATACTTATACTTATACTTATACTTATACTTATACTTATACTTATACTTATACTTATACTTATACTTATACTTATACTTATACTTATACTTATACTTATACTTATACTTATACTTATACTTATACTTATACTTATACTTATACTTATACTTATACTTATACTTATACTTATACTTATACTTATACTTATACTTATACTTATACTTATACTTATACTTATACTTATACTTATACTTATACTTATACTTATACTTATACTTATACTTATACTTATACTTATACTTATACTTATACTTATACTTATACTTATACTTATACTTATACTTATAACTTATACTTATACTTATACTTATACTTATACTTATACTTATACTTATACTTATACTTATACTTATACTTATACTTATACTTATACTTATACTTATACTTATACTTATACTTATACTTATACTTATACTTATACTTATACTTATACTTATACTTATACTTATACTTATACTTATACTTATACTTATACTTATACTTATACTTATACTTATACTTATACTTATACTTATACTTATACTTATACTTATACTTATACTTATACTTATACTTATACTTATACTTATACTTATACTTATACTTATACTTATACTTATACTTATACTTATACTTATACTTATACTTATACTTATACTTATACTTATACTTATACTTATACTTATACTTATACTTATACTTATACTGTGACAAAAAAGTACCCCGAAATTGTATTTTAAATTCCCCGGGTAAATGAGTTTTCAAAAAAATGTATTTTGCTAAGTTGATAGGACCAAAATATGAGAGCGATCAGTCAAATCAATTTGTTTACAGTACCTGCTTAAGCTGAAATTAATAAAAATATTGAATAAAAAATGTGTCTCAAATTTTGTATTTCACACCAAATCTTCTGTGTGGAATCGTTGCAAATGTTGAAAAGGGTTTACGGTGATTCAGTTTTATCAAAAACATAAACCTACGAGTGATACAAAGCCTTCAAAGACAGTTCAGAGATCGTTGAAGACATGCCTCGTTCGGGACGACCTTTGACCCCTTCAACTGATGAAAATATAAAAAAGTGAAAAATAGGTTGCTTGAAAATCGTCAGACAAGTGTTAAGGCGTTGGCCAGAAAACTCGGCATATCCCGCGAATTGGTTCGAATAATTTTCATGGATATTTCGGGTATGAAACAAGAACGCATTCGACTCATACCGATATAGCTTTTCTTCAAAAATAGTACTTTAAACTGGTCTCTTTTATGTGCTTGATCGTGCGAATTTCGAACCCACGGACGTACGGGTTGATGATTGAACGGCCAATCCGACAGTCACTCCGAATTTCACTCACCTCATCATCCTGCTCATTCATTAATATACTATCAGATCACTCCAATTTTTGCATTACTTGGGGACTCCTACTTATACTTACATCGTATATTATATTGATGCGTCACCAAGGCTATTACTTCTTTTCTGAACTCGTGATATCTTACGAATGGAATACCCGAATAGAATAATTCAAAGCATTATAAAGTCATCAGATCACTTATATATATAAGTACATATAACTCTATATCTAACTTGATTACTTTTAGGCGATACATACAACCGATAGGCGAAGAAAGCTATTATACTCTATAACAACATGTTGCTGTAGTATAAAACAGAGAGACTAGTTCGCCTATATAATATATTAATTACTCAAAAACAATCACAACAAAATTGAAATGTGTAAATTCTTTCCAAAATAAGACTTATAAATAATAAATAACCTCATAATGCTTGTCTATTTGACTTAACCGTGCGAGTATTAGTGTTTGGTCTCTTATGACTACTATAAAGCGTTGACAGGTAAAAGAGGTGACTACCGCATTGATTAACATTTTGCTGCATTCCCCAATGGCCAGCTGGCGTCATGCCTGCGATTCGTTACAACTGGTCTGTTGCAATTATATATAGTTTAGAAATCCAGCTGTCACTTCACGAATCTGACGAAGCTGCTGGCTGTGGCCAAACAACAGGGGTTGCGTGTTACCACCCGTGCAGTGGAGTTAACCAATCGATGGATGCCAGTTTGATTAGATATGCAAATTTGAGTAGACTTCAAAATCTTCGTTCCGTGCTTACGAACTGTTGTAGTTTTTCTTGTTCGTTTCGCACGACACTGAGCCAAGCTGACGCAGCAACTATTTAAATTGATTGGCTTGGAAAAAAAGTTGTCTTAGGTCTTGTGACATTTTTTCCTGCTCTTTCAAGTTGCTTTTGTTGTTGTGGTTAAACAAATTTTCTCGAAATTCTTCTGCTGATTCTCCAACAAGTTTAAGTCAAACGATTTGTTTTTGTTTTTATAATTATCATTTTTTAAGCGATCGCGTTGCGCAGTCGACGTTCGGCCACAATTGACCGTGATAAGTGAATTCGTTAGGCATCATTTGTGCGCAGCAGCAACAACAAATGCCAGAGACATAAATATTAACTCTACTTTAGATATTTACTTCGAGTGCATTCGATATAACAACAGTATTTGTATGCTGAGCAACAACGCCAACAATGCCAGCCGTACTCGTGTATGTATCTACATATGTATGCATTTGTACATTTCTATGCGTATTTATGGTCATTTGGGCTTTTGTTTTTGTGCGGCGGCACTTATGCACATATGAATATCAGAAAATTCAAATTAGAGGAATCAAAATAGAAGCACGCTCTTACCTTACCACGTAGCGCTTGAGTGGAAGTATTTACGATCGCACACACATACGCAAACGACTAAATGTTTTCCGTGAAGATCCATTTGTAATGACGGTGCTTTTAACCCTTGTGCGTTGCGCTTGGGTTTAAATCAATATATTTGATGCATAAAAGTATTACATGAGATATTAAAATGTTTTCCAAAAATTGAAGTCTCCCTTCGAATTACCTATACTAATATTATAAAGAGGAAATATTTGTACCTATTTTTGTATGTTTGTATGTTTGTAATAAATAGGCTCAAATAGTACTGTGCCGATTTAAAAAATTCTTAAACCAGTAGAATGCTACATTCTTCCAATTTGACATAGGTTACATTTTATTTTGAAAAAAATAAGCGATCCTTGGAAAAATTAGTCTTGAAATGTCTTTCGTCGAATGCGCTGCCGAAACTATTAGCGATAGAACAAAATAATGTACAACAATAATGAAGAACATCATAATGTCTACAAAATACTCCGCAGTAGCATATGTCCAACTATTGTAGTTATGTCACTACAACAACTTTTTTCATTTTAAACATTAATGAAAATGCTAACCAGATTCAAACCATGCTATTTATGTGTTTATATTAATCCTTATCCAAATAAATTATTTTATGATCAGGACCATTTAACTACCTATAAAAAAGTTTTTAAATTGGACTTTCCATTCAAAAGAATTTACGAATTAAAAAATTCAAAAAGTGAAAAAAACCGCCATAGCGCCGTGGCCGTTGTTTGCGATGCATTCTGAAAAGCGCGCCGGGCCAGAGAATGTAAAGTATAGAGAAGGTGCAAATTGAATTCTGTATGATGTTCGATTTGGCGGCTAACAGAGCCGATATAATCAAAGTAAGGAATTCGACGTTGTCGCTGCTATTTAGCAGAATTGAGCACCTGCAGTGGCAAAAATATATGTAAAACGACTGAATTGATTATTTATTACTGTTATTTTAATTTTTTGATTATTATTAGTTTTATTTTTTAATTTTTTATAATTAGTATTTTTATTTTATTTTTTTCGTAATTATTACTTTTACTTATAATACTTTTATACGCTAATTTTTAAAGAATATTATTATTATTATTATTATTATTATTATTATTATTATTATTATTATTATTTAATATATTTATTTAATAATTTATTATTTAATTATACGTAAAATGACTGAATTCATTATTTATTACTCTTATTTTAATTTTTTGATTATTATAATATTATTTTTATTTTTAATTTTTTAAAAGTGCCGCCACTTAAACCATCAAAGAAATTGAACATAAATAGACTTACATACAAATATAACTGTGGGATTTTTTTTTTTTAATACAAATAAAAATATTTGCAAAAAAAAATCTTTTATATCCAAATTTCCAAAAATAAATAATTGTCTACCTCGTGCGATGCGGGGACGGGCTGCTAGTATATTATATTTCCAAACTTTTCTCGCAACACTTCGGTTGTTGCACGTGCTGTGTGGTACCTAACAACGTCTTGTTGGAACCAGATGTTGCCGAGATCAAAGTCTTCCAACTGTTGCCATGAACTGTTGGGTAACATCGGTCTATACCGCTCTCTATTGACAGAAATGGTGTTAGCAGCTTCGGACCGATGATTCCACGAGACCAAAAAGCACATCAAACTGTCAAGGTGAATGCAATGGTTGTTCATGAATGATTTGTCAATTTTCTCCGCACCTGATTTGTTTATTTACCGCACCACTCAGATGAAAGTGAGCGTCATTGAAGATAATGATTCTCTTAAAAGAAAGTTGTTACCGTTTTCAAATTTTTCGAGGGCCAAGTCAGCAATTTCACGACGTTTACAGTGGCTCAATGATTTTAGTTTTACGCGGATTCAAGCCAAAATCTCTTCTCAAAATCCACCAGGTTATAGTTTGGGACAGTCTAAATTTTTGAATATGTCTTGGAATCGCGCTCTTCAGCAACACTTGCCTGAATGGCAGCAATATTTTCATGACATATTAAGAATGGCAGAAGCGGTGCTTAGATCACATACCATCCCTTTTGAGAAACCTGGTATATCATAGTTCATTGTATGGATAAACTCCGCCGTTTTGTCAATTTTTGACTTTCTTCTTCTTTTTAGTCTATATTTTCTGTTAGGTTCATCCACGGAGATTTTCGGAATCATTATTGCATTAGAAGGTCTTGTTTTAGAACCGTCCACATTTTTTATTTAGGTTCATTCACGGAGTAGGCCGGAATCACTACAGCAGTTGAAGACCGTCGGAGACCAAAAGTAACTCGAAACAAAAAAATGATTTTATTTAACTTTACGGTTTATTCTTAAAAAGCTATTGACAATTATTGCAGCATATTTTATTGCTATTCTGGATATAATTTCATAACAAAGCTCCCTTATAAACCCTTGTCCCGATTGGCAAAAAACAGTCAGAGTCCATTTTCACAAACTTCTCCTTATACAAGAACAAGTAGGCAGCACTTGATGCCAGGTCCAAGCTATAAGATGAATTATAAAGACATCAAAACCAAACTTTCGAAGCTTCAAGCGAACCATTATCAAGGTATGTGGCGGAATATAATTCCCCTGCTGTTAGTGCGAGCTGTCCGCTTCTGGGCGATTGCTTTATTCAGACGGTTTAATTCATAGGTTTTTGTTAAGATTTTGGCATTCTGTAAGTGAGGAGCTCACTGAAGAGGATTCTCAACACCAATCTCACCAAACACATAGCAAAACCATCTTGGTCATTAATCCGTGCTTGGGCCGCGACCGTTTTCAGTTCACCATAACGTAAGGGACTACTTCGCATCAACAATAACCATCCTTCAGAAATGGATCGATTTAGCAGATGGAAATTCGATCCGTGAGGTTTTATGCATTAACTCGCGTGGCACTCATACATTGAGCTTTATTTTGTACCCAACCTTATTTATACCACTTCAAATAGATTTTTTTGACATGTTTAACACCTGAGTAATGGAAAATCATAAAATGATCGCGATGTACGATTTTCAATCTTTTAGCCTTATTTTTGCCAAGGCGCATTTTTTACGTCAAAATTAATTTGCTCGTGATTGACTGTTACATATTCTAGTTTGTCACATTCAAGTAATGTTTATATTCATACTAATAGTAATAATACACATATTCAAAATCACATACTCTTCGTAGTCATTTCCATAATTATGGAATCAAAATCAGTGTTACATTCCTCCTCATACTATAACTCATATCAGTACTCAATCTTACGCCAAATGCATTATATTTCTATATAAAGTTATTAATAAGATTAATGCACTTTTTTCTCTTTTTTTTATTTTCAGAGTCCCAGTTTTCTTTCGCACTCATTTTCGCATTCATATTCGCTTTGTCATTCATTTTTTCACATTCCAGCTTCAAGTAGTGCTGCGCACGTAAGGGTTAAATTGCGTGCGTGCGCGACCTTCTTCACTCTTATACCCGCCCTCTTATGGACTTAACTTTATTGCTTAATCGCTTCTGTTTTAGCATGCAATAAAGGCAAATAAATAGTAATAGGCAGGCAGAGAATTAAAACAAAAAATTCACACACACGCACACATTAATAATAAAGCAACAGATTCTCAATACAAATATGTTGTCTGTACAACTTCAAACTATGCGCATGCGCAAGCTGTGTTCAAGCTGCAAGTGAGCGGTGATTCTGATTTTTCTTCGACAACACCGTATTTCTATGTCGTTTTTGCTCTTCTTCAACGTCACCTTCACGCAAATGGATTTTTAAGGTTTTTCGTCGCCTAATAATAGCGCATGCATATTTCCGAATACCACACTAACTATTATCGATAGTTTTAATCTGTTTGGGTGGCATGTTGTGATTATGTGTTGCGCTTAGTTCTGAGGCGTTAAGTTTCAGTTTCTGCAATAACGTCCGCATACCGTATTATTTGCGAAATTCTGATAATGTAGTTTTGTGTGCGTTTCATGTTGTTCTTCGTTTTTTTTTATTCGACTTTTAATTAGTTTCACACTTTATGCGAGCGTTACCGATTGAAGCGCACCTGGATTGCTTTCTTGGCCGTTTAAAAAATTAAGTTTTTATACTCATTCAACATGTTGCTAGATAGATAATAGTATTTTCATCTAACGGTTGTTTGTGATCAACAGAGAGAGGATTTCGGATACCTGTTTGAAGGTCCATTCGTCCCTCTTACGTCAAGTCCTATAATCCCTACAGATGTACCCCTCTATAGGGATTATAGGACTTGATTGGTTTAACGTAGACTGTTATACCCTACTAAACTAACGCAACATCTCTATATATACTCCACGCCTTTAATTCAAACAAATTGCGTATTTATTGTTCGATCCGGCTCGTCTTTGGTACTTCTTCATTTGAAGAATCTATGAATTTGCGTTTTAACGGATTTTCAAACATACTTGTATGAAGCTTTACTGTGTTAGTTGACACAAGTGGAATTGTTAAGTTCGAATATTTGCATGTAGATAAATTTTGGTTTGAGTAATTTATATACTCTTCTAACATAATGATACAAAATATTATTGATTTATTCACTTAACTGTTGGCTGTATCACCAAAACTATTTGATTTAGATAAAAAAAATTCAGAATCACGAGACTAGTTGAAATCCGCCCTTCCAAGGCGCCGATATCGATATTAGACAATAAGAGTAGCTCCATCTACCTTCAAGTGAAATCCCATTTCTTAGTAAATACTTGACCAATCTACACCATATTTTTGTGTGCATATATCATTTCCCATACATCGGAATAAAACCTTGCATAAATAGAGACTTCAAGGTATGCCATCTTAAGTCTAAAAATTGTCAAAATCGGACTTTAACTATTGGAGATCGAATATGTGAATTTCGGACCTATAGCTGACTTTTTACCGAAAGTAGCAGTTAATCTGACAGATCTATTATTGTAATTAGGAGATACGCTTCCGGTCAACTTTTAGCCGCCATATACCCGATATAATTATTTCGGACATTCAACGTTTGTAATATCGGTTTGCTCACTAGGGAAATTCATTTGATTACGAGTACAACAGCTGAACATATTGAATTTTTTCGCAACCAATTTAACAAATAACTGCTTTACAGTTATATATTAGAACAGTAAAGTAACAGCTAATTTTAAATCTTTTGCAATAGTGTTTCTTTAGGCCGTATCGAAGATAAAAGATCGAAAACAACATTTTCGAAATTTTTTACTATTTTACTATCGAAAAATTAATCCATGCATATGCACACCGTCCTAGAAGGCCTCTAAAACCCAGTGTCGATAAAACGAAGCCTTTGATTAAAGCAAATTGTCGAAAAGCAACTCCATATATGAAGCTGAAGAATTAAATTTGACTAACGGGGCGGTTTACAAGCACATGAAATATCTAGGCTTAATTATGAAGCTGGACACATGTGTTCCTCATACCACTAAAGACCACCTAAAAAGTTTGAGCCAAAACTAAATGACAGGCATGTTGAATGTTGCACTACAAAAAAAAATCAGACCGTTTGAAAGCTATGGAAAAGATCCAGAAGTGAAAGTGTGGAAAATGGGTGCCACTTGGATAGAATAAAAGACAAATGGTAAACTGACAAAGCATTTAAAAAATTTCGCTTCAAAGACGCGGAAGAAAAGCAATTTTGCATCGAAATGTCACTGGCGATGAAAAATAGATTTATTTTAGGATCCCTAAACGATGAAAATCATGGGTTAATCCGCGACAACTATTAACACCGACTGCGAAAACAGATCAATTCGGTAAGGAGGCATTGTTCTGTGTTTGATGGGATCAGAAGGGTATGATATATTATAAGTTTTTAAAACATGATGAAACGTTTAATACTAATCCTTTCAGACAACAAATGTATTGTTCGAAAAACGACCAGAATAGACCAGAAGACACGGCAAGATAATTTTATTACACGACAAGGCAAGTGCACACAAAGCAAAATAAGTTTAGGATATAATCGAAGTACTTGGCTGGGAACTGCTACCACACCCGCCGTACTTAACAGATGATGAAATGAAATTAAAGAATATAATATATAATTTCATTTTTAATTGTACTAAAAAAACGAAAGTACTTAGTGAACCACCTAACATCTTAATAATATTAGTAATATGAATGGATCTTCGCAATGATCGCGAATTCATACTAACTAAATATTATCAAATTAGTCATAAAAGATCAAAATACTACAGGTCCAGGGGTATTAGGAAAAGTTCGCCAATCTAACAAAGTGAAACGGAACCACATATTTTGGGTATCGAATATGGCAGAAACATGCGGAAAAGACCTGATAGGTGATTAAGTTCCTTCAGAAGCGTCCGTTACGACATTAAAACCAGAACCCTACTTTGCAATGGGATCTTATATTATAAGGGAGAACTTCTGAAACGAAAAAAAAAAAATAGTAACGGGTGGACCATCTAACGTTTTAAATTTGAATTATCTGTATTTCGACATTAGAAACGTCAAATACCATTCAGAAAAACACAGATATTCAGTAAAAAGTCTAAAATTTACGAAATGGGTTGCTATTCACTAAAAGAAAACTGGGAAATATTGAAAAAAACCGAGGATGGTAATTTTTACCGAAAAATCATCTTTTCGGACGAGGCTCATTTCCACCTCGATGGTTACGTTAACAAGCAGAATTGTCGCATTTGGGGCGCATGGCGGCGCTACGTGCCATACAGCAAACGCTACACTCAATCTTTTACGCCCTATCTTCGAAAATCGCATAATCAGCAAAAGAGGTGATTTGAATTGGCCTCCCAGAAGCTGCGTTTTAACTCCTTTGGACTATTTTCTGTGGGAAGCTGTTAAAGGTAAATGTTACGCCAACCATCCAGAAACAATTCAAGATCTAAAGTACGATATTCAAACTGCTGTAGCTGCTATAAAGTCTGAAACCATTGAGAAAGTACTCCAAAATTGGGTGGATCGGATAAGTTACTGTAAACTCAGCCGTGGTGGTCATTTGTCCGAAATTGTTTTCCAAAAATCAATCATAAATATATCAAGCCGTTTTTTTTTATTGACTTTTTAAATTCAAAAATTTATATGGTTCACCCTTTATAAGGGAGAAA